>JAUPFP010000003.1:6350978-6480978 GCA_036925085.1 Brachycybe producta
TTTATATATTACGAGCGTATATGTTAAGCATAGATGTATATGATGTAATGTTAAACACATTTCGCCATTTTTGTTTGTAGCACATGTCAGGCTGTTTCCATCGGAATACACTGAATCTCAACCCTTTTTATCATTGAAAATACTTTCAATTGCATTTCACTTTTAAAAAACAAAAACAAAAAAAAAACAGAATAAACCAGTATTGACATATATTAAAAAAAAACGTGTTTTATTTAATAAAAACAAGCATATTTCAAAAAGGAATATCTATCCAGCTGCCTCAAGATTGAACAGAGGACTAACAAATATTCGTTAACATTAAAACAAACGCATGATTTTCCAAATTCACTCTGAACAAGTGCACTTTGAACAATAAGTAACAAAAGTGATACATATAATGCAAAATTTCTATTTTTTTATAAAAAAAACTAGGCAGGGCCAAATTGTAACTTTTAAAAAAAGAAGTTTCCCACTATATGTTTTATTTATATTGTATGGTAATGTATGCCTAGTGTAATATAAATACATTTCAAGTTCAAGATTTGATTTTAAAATGTTTGTTAATTATAATTTTACTAAAATTGCAATAATATCTAAGACCAAGGGTAAACATTTTAAAAGATAGCAAAAATGTTATTCCACGTATTTCAGTGAAGCAGTTAACGTGTGCTACAAACGGCGGAAATATGGTTTAACATTAATGTCTACGAAATACCTAACTTGCAACAAGCGGATCTTGTTCCTCAAAACGTACTTTTAGTACCGGTACCATGCATGTATACAACAAACAGCAAAAGTGTAATAATTGCTGGAACCAAGATATATCATATACCCTCAACAAAACGAGATATTCGTCTATACAGCTTTCAGTTGCGCAGCCTAATAATGGCCTAATTGTGTCTACCTCTCTTTTTCAGCTATGGTCCTGAATGTGTACTTTAATGTTATTTATTAAGCTGGCTCCCCACTAGGTCGGTGATTCGGCACGGAGGAAAAAAAGGCTCCCAAACAAAATGCATGTAAATGAATGGAGCCCCGTCCATTAGTGCAGAAGCACAGAGAAGCACGGCGCGGTACCGCTCTTGAAAAAGTTTGAAACTTCTAGAAGTCGGAATTTCGCTTTGCTTCTCCTCGTTTCCACCAGAAACGACGAAAAAGAGCGAAGAAGAATTTATCAGGTTCCTTCCATAGTTTTCGGACTTTCTATTCCTCCTCTAGCTTCACCACATCAGCCAAAAAATACTTCATTATCACTACTCATCACTGTCTCCATGGATACTGTGGCATACTGGAGGAGGAAGTAGGGATGGAGGTGGCAAACCGTGTGGTGTCACATCACCGACCTATATATATCTTGGCTGGAATCATAAAATCAATTTGCTATTAAAGTCCGACCTTCTTCTAGGAGCATAGACCAAGTAGAATTAAAAATAACCACAACAGACAAAACAATACTTTGAAAAATATACAAAATAGTTGTAGTATGATCAAACAAAGAAATATGTATTTTCCACTGCCCTGCCATGTGATGCTTGTTCCAACTGAAGTCGTTCTATTGATTCAGCTCGTGAACGCACAGAACCATTATGTGTAACCACTTCTCGTGTTTCGGATGCATTCGATGAATGAATGGCTGATTGTGGGGTTTCTGCATAAACCGGTGAAACAATAGGAGAGCGCATTTCAACTGCGACCACATATTCACCAAGCGTAACGTCTGAAGCTCCTCCAGATTCTAACGGAATAGGATGTATTCGAAAATGCTCGAGCATATCAAAAATGGTTTGAAACCATAAGTGTTGCACTCGGCATTGCCCTTCGGCATTGATGGTCATTCTCAAATGCTAAATAAAATAAATATCACATTTATAATTAATTACAGATACATGATAAAAAGCAGAAAAGACTAAAATAAAATCATAAAAGGGCCTCTAAGCAAGAGTTATGAATCTTTTCATGTTCACAACATATAAATATATCCAGGGCCATGACTATGGCGGGTTTTACTGGTCTTCCAGAAGAGGGCCTCCTTTCAAGGGGTTTTTCGTGCCACATAGATTTTTAATTTTCTAAATCTAATTTCAAATCGAAATTCAATATCACAGAAGAAAGCAAAGTGGGAGCCCAGGTCCAAATAGTTTGGCCCAGTGCCTTAAGTAAGCTTGTTTTACGGCACTAAATATGAGCGTATATTTGTATATATTACGTGCTGCAATTTTCGTAATTTTTTCTAATCTCACATTTTTAAATTGGGTTCATTTTGTCAGGTTTGTTATTATTTCTATAAAATTAAAAGACGATCTGCACAGCTCAAACTTGGCATGATATACTCGCAGCATAAAATAAATGTATGATTTTTAACATATATGGAGAACACCTATAATAAAACCAATGAATTAAAATTACGTGCCAAAAAAAAAAAGGAACGCCCAAAACAAAACGTATTTTCCAAGTTTGGAGAAACTTAACACCCAAAACAATGTATTTACAATGGACGTCTCTGATAGAGAAAGTTAAAATTGACTGTCGCATATAGTCGAGAAACCAAAACATGCAGCACTGTTTGTGGCTACACTTGTTTCGTGTTTAAGCGGGCAGCAAATGAGTAATGCAAATGAACAAACCTTTGCTCGGCCTTGAAAGTTAAACGTGAGAACATATTCGCCTTTTCTAGTTTCGCTCTGCCTTACTAGAAAAATGCCATGTCCTAAAGCTCCTTCCTGAAGAACCAAATGAGCTGCACAGCTACGTGATAAAGTTCCGTGAAACCATGGGTACTCACGCAATGTACAATAGATGTCCGTCGTGCCAGTGTCTATAATGACAAATAACCTCATATTTTTTAACTAGTAAACATTTGAAAAAATACATCCTAAATGTCTAAAGTAATACAACATTTGATAAATACATAACGTTCTGTTAATGTGATTTGAATGTCACACGAGTAAGATTTACACACAACCGAACTGCACAGCCTAACCTTAAAAGAAACTCATACACTTGTACAAGCAAGCAGTATTATGCAGGGTGTATATCAAACTAACAAAGAAATGGTATATGCTGTTACCCATCTGTTAGTCCTGGACAGTAGAAACAGGTCATTTGTACCAGACGCATTGTAAGAATCATGCGCAAACATTTAAGTTAGAAACTTAGAAACCAATACATAAACCACGCTTTAAATTACCTAATTCACTTTCTGAACGTGGAGATGTACCAAGTTCAAAACCATGAGTACTTGTAGTAGTGCACAGTGTTCTAAGCCCATTTATAGATCTAGACCCAACAAGAGACCTTGGAGGTAAGTCAGGTGGATTGTCCCGTTGCTGTGCAGGTGACCACTCTCCTGTAGAAGAAGATGCCCCATCTGAATGACCAGATGCTGTAAATAAAAACACAGAACTGTTTTTAGACTTATATAACTGAATAAAAAAAATAAAATAATTTATTTCTGACATTTTGTTCGATCTTGGTGAAAACCATGATAGTCACTTGTCGAATACAATCTTGGGTGCCTTTGGAAAAAAGAAAAAAAAAACAGACAAGGCATTTATTTATGCTTTAATGAAAGTACAGTAACTTAAGAATGCTTTCATATTAAAAAAACGATTGCTTTGAAAGAAAGCAAAAAATAAATAAAATTAATTTTTCTAGTTCACCACTAATCAAAAAAGTAGTTTGTTCAGATTTTTTTCAATTGCTTAGAGGTATGATTATGCATTGATGTGTAAAGATTGCGACGACCCAGTTTTGCTCCTTTTAGTAGGAGCAGACTAAATCCTGGTGTTGTCTGCTAGACGACTATGGTAGGCTGCCCGGCAGACAACAGAAAGGCCAGCAAGGGTCACTGTCCTCCCCCAGGTGGAGTAACCTGGGGGGTATATAATGGCAGCTGCCATTATATTCAGGGCAGTGACTAGCATTAGCCCATTAGTATTAGCAGAGCGCATGCATATTGCCATCGTATAGTTTTATATAGGAAAGTGTTTGCAGATTTGCATTAGCAGCGCCATCTATTGATCACCAATGGAAACTGCCGATGAGACGTTCACTATAGGGGTCTTAGGAAGTCGCCGAAAATTAACAAAATTAAAAAATTAAAATAAAATTAATTTGGCGTTTTTTGCGTGCAGGTCTCAATATATATTGACATACTGTGTCAATATATTGAGATAGTATGTCAATATATTGACTTTAGGTTAGATTGAACTAACCAAACCTAAGCCAATATATTGAAATAGTATCTCAATATATTAACTTAGTATCTCAATAAATTAACTTAGTATCTCAACATATTGACTTAATATCTCAATATATTGAGACTGTTAGGTTAGGTATAGTTACCAAACCAAACCTAACCTAACCTAAGTCAATATATTAAGATACTTAGTCAATATCTTGAGATACTAAGTCAATAAATTCATATACTAAGTCAGTAAATTGAGATAAGTCAGTATGTTGAGATACTAAGTCAGTAAATTGAGATACTAAGTCAGTAAATTGAGATACTAAGTCAGTAAATTGAGATACTAAGTCAGTAAATTGAGATACAAATTCAATAAATTGAGATACTAAGTCAGTAAATTGAGATACTAAGTCAGTAAATTGAGATGCTAAGTCAGTAAATTGAGATACTAAGTCAATTTATTGAGATACTAAGTCAATTTATTGAGATACTAAGTCAATAAATTGAGATACTAAGTCAATAAATTGAGATACTAAGTCAATAAATTGAGATACTAAGTTAATAAACTGAGATACTAAGTCAATAAGTTGAGATACTAAGTTCATATATTGAGATAGTAATTAAAACATCCTACAAGGGGCACCGTAGTTTTCACTTCCACATTTTCCTATATAAAACGATAAGATGGCAATATGCATGCGCTCTGCTAATACTAATGGGCTAATGCTAGTGGGCAGTGTTAGAGACGCTGAAGCTGAGAGGATGGATTGTGCGTGTGATGGCGTCCAAGATGGCCACCACATCATCTTTTCTGTTCCTTTGTTTACTGTCTATGCTTCTGTTGTGTTTCTCTGCTGAACTCTTGGTTCAGCAGATTGTTGTATATTAATACTGAGTAAGTGATTGAATAAATCATCTTTATTTATTTTACAATCTACACTGTGTCCGTGTCTTTATTTTCTGGGGAAGTATCCGCGGGGGTGGGGGTTTCTGGTGGGAAATGCACCAGGCCATCACCGTCCTGTTTCTGTCTTGTTCAGCCAGTACTTCGCATCAGTATCCACGGTAAGATCCATCGGGGGTCTACCGGGGAATTCCTCGTCTTGTTCGACAGAAAGTCTCTGTTGACTTGCGGTGAGGACGACTCGCATCCGCCGTCACCCAGGGACCGGACAGAGCAAGAGGTCTAGCCAGTGCTAGAATCCCGTCCCAAGGGAGTCAGCAGCTGGTAAGACGGAGTAGTTTTGCCAGGGTGTTGTGGCGACCAGTCGGGTCGTTACAAGATCTTTATAGATCTTACAAAGAACGTAAACTTTTCTACATTTATGTTGCTTCTATTGTAACGAACCACCTTCGTGGGGGATGGAATTTACCAAAAAGTGGTTCGCTAAGCCACTTACTCTGTGCAGGTTCGGGAGGAAGGGAACAAATAAATCCCTTTCCGTTTCCTCACAAGTTCCTCTTTAATGAACTTTTACAGTTAAAAGGATCTTTTAGCTGTCTGTTACTCCTCGGACTTTCGCCATATTAAAAGCTGGTTGATCGTGTTGTCCTCTGTAGTCTCATCTAGTATTGATGATCCAGGTTCACACCTAGGTTGGCCGTTCTAGATGAGCAACTGCTTAAGTCCTTCGTTCAGTTTAATAAATATAAAATAAAACATTCAGCAACTTTTTGCTTATAACAATCATTTATTTCCATGATATACAGAATTTGGCCACAATTGGGCATGGATTCATTCTCAGAGTAATCAAATCATAAAGTGCTTAAATTACATACAAAACACGACCTTTTTATACCCAAAAAGAGGATACTGAGAAAACTTTCTCAGAATCCTCCCATTGGTTATTTACAAACTTAAATACCAAACTGACCAATCAACATGACTGACCAGTGGTAAAAAATAGAGATGACTCATCTCAAGTTTTAATTACCAAACAAAAGAAAACAGCGACCCCATAAGACTTAATGCTACTGCTTATTAGTACGATCTTTGTATTAAGAGGGGCGAAAGGCCCAAGCCCCCTGGTGTAACCTAAAGCAGGATATTGGCATCGTCAGCTGTGTAGAACAAAGTTCCGTGCCATTAAAAAAAACGAGCCAGGATTGCTCCCGGGCTTATCGTTTCACTATTTCCTCTGTGTACAGGAAAGCAACGTACAAAAAATTTCAGGTTTTTTTAAGTCAAGAAAGAAGTGACATGACAGTTAGGAAGTTTTGTTGAAAAAATTGTTTATTTTATTTTAAAAGTATCCCAAATTTTTACTTCATTACACTAAAATAAAATTTTAACCACCACCAAAATTATACAATTACAAAAAAACCGAAACGTTTTACACTTACAACATATGGACAATGATGATGCTTATCAAAGAGGCTCCCAGCAAATTCTTTTGGTTTCAACCGTGAAGACCCGGTAATAACTTTGTGTGGAAAACCCAAATGAAAACAAACTCAAAGTATGTGGGGAAACAACACAGTGATCCTGTTTCTTAAGCTGATGGGTTGATGAGGCAGCACAATGTAGAAGAGTATTCCAAGTGAAGCTCAGAGGTTCTCTCTGCCCTTTTTTGCTCAGATTCGAGCCCTTTTATTTGATTTTGGAGGGGCTGGTCTCTACCTCATGAACCCATGACATTGGTTAGTTTTGTAATAATTTTCCTAATAATTGTAACAACCCAACTAGGCTCCGTTACCATGCTTGGTAAAACTGCCCCATCTCACCAGGACCCAGACTCCTTCGGGGGCCGGGATCGCAGCCTTAGCTGCCCTCTTACTCCACGGTGTCCCTGGGTAGCAACGGTCAGGAGTCTTACACACCGCACGTCGCCGGACAAAAGACAGACGAACCACGATGAGACAGACGGTAGATCCCTGATGGATCCTACTGTAGAACCGATGCGAAGTACCGGCCACACAGGACAGAAACAGGACAGTGAAGTGCCGGCGTAATCCCACTGGCGTACCCCTACCCTCCCCATGGATACTTCCCCAATAAGTGACATGTGACAGTGTAGTAGTTTAAAATATAAATAGGCAATTTATTCATAAACACTTACTATTAATTATGCAAGTATCTCCAGGCTAACCCAGCCAGCAGAAAAGCAGACACAACCCAAAACAACCAAAGAAGAGAACAAAGAGATGAGGTGATGGCAGCCATCTTGACCACCAGCAGTACGCACAGCACATCCTCTCACTTTCAGGGTCTTACTACACTGTCCATTATATAATGGCAGCTACCATTATATACCCCCCTCGTTACTCCACCTGGGGAGGACAGTGACCCTACCTGATTTCATGTCATCCGCCGGGCAACCTACTATAGCAGCCTAGCAGACAACACCAGGATTCAGTCTGCTTCTTCTACTTAAAGAAGAAGCAAAACTGGGTCGTGACCTATTGTTACTGAATAAAATAAAAAATGTCCCTGATATACATATAAAAAATAGTGAACATATACATAAAAATCATTTAGAAAAAAATTGTTAAGAGAAAAAATGTTCCTAAGCTACAGATAAAGGTTTTTCTAATCCCCAGTACATATATAACAAAGTGAGTTTAAACCGTAAAAACTGTCTAGCTATATAGCCATCAAAAAATATTATTTAACACCCCTCTGATTGTATAGAATGGCATACAAAATTGTCAAAAAGATGTACAAAACTAGTTTTTTGAGAAGTTGGAAAAGATTAAAAAAAAAGTTAAAATATATAAAAAAAAAAGTAAATACCATAAAAAGGTAAGGAATGGTGTTTTTAAGTGGGTCACTATTTTTTCAGAGGAGAGAAATAGTGTCATTTAACAAAAATGCCAGGTAAATGCAAATTAACTTACCCTTTCCCCAAGATTATAAAAACTGATGATTATAAATTGGAAGTTCTGTCCTAATTTTTCTTTTGCTTTCCCTTTTCTGCCACCTATGGTTCTGCTAGACATTTCTTTTTTGACTCCATGTTATGGGAATGTTTTGTATGGTTGTGAATTCCATTGTAAGAATTTGTATTTTTAACAAGTTTCCTTAACAGACACTTGTGGTACAATATCCTTTGGCACAAGCATATGTGGAAGTTCTCATTCCAGGTTGATTCACAGTAACGGTACACATTTTCCTTGTTCTGATGAGATTTTCATAGGTGACCAGGATGGTTCTTTTTAGAGAACCAGGTTTGTTAATAACAGGCCTTAATGCAAGTATCTCCACAGTGTAACGTCCCGCCTGGACCGTTACAATGCCCGGTAAATTTCGAAAAACAAACTTAACGTCACCGGCTCCACAACGGGGACGAGATCGTACCCGTAGCCGCCTCCGCACGGTGATCCTTGGGATGTGTCAGCTCCTTGGAGCCACCCACGACGGACACGACGAAAAACCACGCCGCCATGCCACGCCGGCTAGTGGTGAAACCAGAGTTTCACCGCGAGCCGACACGACGAGTACCGGCCGAATCAGGTCGTAAAAGACGGTAGAGATCCCAACGACCGGAAAACCCACCCTCCGCGGTACTCCCCAATAAAAAGACACGACACACAAAGTAAGATGAAATAGTGTTTTATTGCACTTACGATGAGAATAATGATGATGCAGTGATAATATTTACAGTTCTTGGCTGGGTATCTCCCTCCAGCTAAGAGATTTATCACAGAACAAGGCCAACAGGCCAAAAGCAAAAGAGATGAAAAGCTGGACAGTGGATGTTCCCTTGACCTCCACCCACAGGACTGTCCTCTTCAGCTGTCCACAACACACTGCCCAGATCCTGTGGCTGACCAGGCCACAGGAAACCTCCAGGCAACGCCACCTGGAGGGGACAGAGGTCACATCTGACCTCTCACCCATTGACTTAATGGTGAGAGGTCTGCTGGCACCAAAATGGCGTCCGTCCCAACAGCCTACTGTAGCTGTCAGGCAGACCACCATAGGGAATTCGTCTGCTCATTCAAAAATTGAAAAATGAACAGACCAGGTTGCCACAATAGGGAGTTCATTCAAAAGTTTTTTTCAAGATAAAGTATCGAGTTCATGAGCTCTGTTAAGTGTGACTGATGTTGGTACGGGTGAGGTCAATACTGAATGTAGTTGGATATAATGATCTCGATTGCCTTTCCTTTGGATACTTGGCTGATTTCTGATAGGACTCACTGGTCGAACTGTTGAAAGAAGTTGTCTTTGGAGAGCTGGCCATTATGATATATCAGTTTTTGAGTGGTGGCAAAAGAGGAAGGCGAGTAGTTATGGGTGTTGGAAAAAGTTTTTCTCCTAGTAACAACCGGAAACCAAAAGTTATGGGCTTTCACTTGGTTGTTCTTGGTTTGAAGTGTTTTTTTCTCATAGTGAACATTTGTATTGTGTCCCTTCACTTCGTTTATCCATTGAGACACTTCATGTGTCTTCTAAATTTGGGCGGCAGTTCCATTGCAAAAAAAATTTTCAGTTTCACTGAATCTTACATGTGATGAATGGCACTGTAGCACGATGAATGTTAACATTTGATAAATGCTGTAAAAGGTTGTAGATTATTTTTATTTTCTTTTGTATATGATAGACATGTTATCTACCTTTAAGTATACTTAGGCAACAAGATAAAATGTACAGTGATGCAAAGACAATTAGTATAAATATGGCACCTTTATATACTTTCCAATTAGGTCTCCAAATAAAGAAGTTAGTTAGAAAAAAGAAAAAGGTTCACCTGGTGCAAAACTATCAAACTTTTCACAGAACTTTGATCTGCATTGGTAAAGGAACCTACTCTGGATACAGGACATTTTTTGTCTATTATACATTTTTATCAACTTTTATTTGTATATAAAATATATCTGATGTGCTTTTTAATAATATGGATCATGTAGCAATGGGAATGTTGTTAAATAGTACCTGAACTTCTGGTAAGCATGAACTGTAGGCTTGGATTTTTAAGGTTGCAAGGTTTATACAAGAGTGATGAGAATCTTGGAAATCTATTATGATGCACATACTGCCGGAGTCTCCTGCAAAACAGTTTTTGACACCTAGCCAGTCTAAGACCTCGTTTGTGAGTGCTTGAAATTTGTAATCTCTGTAACAATGCTCACCCCAACCACAATATGCATTTTATGGGCATGCAACTTGATTAAATGTATGTAGTTTAGTTAAAAAGATGTTATACATCTGTTGGGTAGCCTATTGACAGTCAATAGAGGCAAACTCAAGTTACCTGTAAGGAATGTGATAAGATATATATTGGGCAGACATAGCAGCTGTTAAAAACAAAATTTCTGGACATCAAAATGCAACAAATTTTTTTAATCCAAATCACAGTAGACATATAGAACATGCCATAAATTTCAAACATGAAATAGACTGGAATAATGCAAAAATTTTATGCAAAAAAAAATAACTGGTTTAAAAAAAATTTTAAAGAAATGTGTTTTATAAAGAAAAAGAAAAATGCTGTAAATCTAAATGACCTTTAGAAGGCCAGAATGATTTTTATGTAAATCTTATTTAAATTATTGCTTTTTAACATTCCCGAGTCTCTTATAAATACTATAATTGTCTTTTAGTTTTTACTCTTTCACTTTTCTGCAATATGTAAACTAATGAACTGTTTTCCTTTTTTGACCTGCTGGTTTTTTCCAGTCAATATTGTATATATTTTTAGTAGTGAATCATCATTTTGTAAGATGCCCGTTGTATGAATTTTTATGGTGAGTTTTTTGTTGACTTGAAGTGGTGCTAAATTTATAGTTAACTTGTTTAAATTTTGTAATTTAGAAATGGATTGTTATTTTATTTGTTTTTACTTTTAAACAGTTTAACTGTTGTGCTCTGAAGATGGTCAATTCCAGGCCGAAACGTCAGAATATTAAAAGAACTTAATTTTAAGTCTTTTGAATTTTTTTTTTATCTTTTTGGCATTTGCCATTTTTTAAAGTAGGCTTTATATACAAAGAACATTTATCTACCTTTATTATTTCAAGCCAAAAAATCTCCTAAACTTTTTATATTTAACAAAGTGAGTTTAAACTAGGGATGAGCCATTCAAATCTTCGAATCCCGCGAATCTTGAAAAATATTCGAGATTCGAAACCTTAAATCTCCACACTTTTTTCGTTTTTCGAATCTTTCGAATCCTAACCTAAAAAACTTAAAAACTGATAAAATTAGTGACTAACAAAAACTATGACGATTGTTGCAACCCGGATCACCAATATCATATTGTGTGACCCTGAGTGCCAAACTTGTTTTTTTATTATTAATAATTTAATACAATTTCGTTTTTGTATTTTCTGAATGAATAATAGACGATTCTGTTATGAAGGATTCGAGATTCGAGAACCTTTTAGGATTCTGATTCGCATTTCAGAAAATTTAGGATTCGTCCCACCTTTAGTTTAAGCCATAATGTGACGTGACTGGCCCACCTCTTGTACCTTTGGCTCCATTACCGACGATGCGTGAGGAACTTCGTCCTCGTTGACGACGTTGTTCCCTCTGCTGAATCGGTGGTGCCGGGGTCGACTCTGTTGTCGACTGCTGCGGACCAGCCTCTACTGTTATTGAACCTCTGGGGGTTGGGTTCACCGGGCGCGACATTTACTTGCCTCGCCTGGCACGGCCCACAAAAAGACCGTCTTTCCTAGGGATCTTTGGATATAGGGCGTGACGATGCCGAAGTAACTCTAGTCCTTTTCGTTGAGTTGCTGGAGGCTCCAGGTAGAGGGACTCAGGCTGTGTCTGAGTACCTTCTGCTGGATACTCCTCTATTTTAGGAGTACAGAAACCCAATACAATTCACATACACAACACTGACACAGGTTGATGTATAATAATGTCTCTTTACTAGCTCTTTGGTTATTACATTCTTGATAACACTCTACAAAACTCTGTTACTATCAGTCAGACTTAACTCTACACTCTGTGTTTAGAGTTTACTCTTCTAGTCCTCTTGGACTGACTCTGAAACAAGACTTACTAGTTTCAACTCTAGGCTCTGACTTTCTTACTCAGTGTCTAAACTTTGACTGTCCAAGTTCACTCTTTGAACTCTCAAGACTGACTGTCTTCACACTCAAGTCTCAGGCTCACTTGTCCGGTCCCCTGGGAGGGGCAACTGTCACCTCAGGGCTTAATGATTGACCAACTGGGCCAATCATTGCCCTGGGCCGGGGATATTAAATCATAATCAGAAATATTCTTGGAACTTATTTCCAATTTTCTCACGGTCGGACTTGGTTCCACGAATTCTCTAGAATTCGGGCCACCCATGTCCGAACATCTGTGCACCAAGGGGTGCCTTACTGTCAAGACTGAATTTTGACTTAAGTGTTTCACCTTCTGTTTCTACAGGGTGTCACAATAAGAACTGTCTAGCTATATAGCCTTTAAGAAAAAAATACTTACCACAAAATTGTCAAAAAACCTATATAAAAACATCGTCAAACCTAAAAATATATGAAACAATTACAGCTCTAAACCATTTAAACAAATAAGATGTTAGGGGAGAAAAATAAAGTGTCATTTAACAGAATTGTTAGGTAAGCTTCTTTGCTTCCATAACATCTATGTCCTATTGAGGTAGTAAAAATTGAAATTCTTCATTAAATGCCCCAACTTTTAAAATACTGTTAAACTACTTGAGGACCTTCTGTGTAAATTCACTACTAAATTGTGTTTTTGGGATTTCAAACTCTTGCCCCAACTCCTAATTCCAGGGTGAACTGAATGTGTTCTTGACTGAGAAAAGCTTGTGTGCCTAGTGGCCAGCACCTGTTGATCAATGAGTGTAAGCACATATTGAAAGGGCCACTTCCACACGTGATAATGAGAATGGTGAAAGCCAGAAGGATGGAGAAAAACTGAGTATAGGTGTGCCCATCGAACAATATTGCAGGTCTGAATTGCATCAGTTGCAATTCTGCCCCACAACATTGTATGGAAGCAGCCCTGAAAAATTGTATCGCAACAAAGAATCCTGGTGTGTATTAGGTTTAAAGTTTTATTGCAACTGTTAAACAGAACATATGACCAATAACTGAATAAGTATTAGGTTGCTTGTAGGTTGCTTGTTAGCTTGTGCTATATATTAGAAGCCGGGTGGCAGTGATTTAAATCATGATTTAAATCAATTGAATTTTTTTAAATAAATCAAATGATTTTTAAAAAAAAAAATATTCATATTTCTTTAAACATTAAAATTATACAATAAAAAAAACAGTTCCCAGCATGTTTCTTTATGTTCATAAAAAATAAAGTCGGGTAGTAGTCCTTTTGTTAATGCATTATTTTTGGGAAGATATGCTTGAGGAAGTATTCCCAAATGACTGGTGGAAATCATTATAGGAACACATTGATATAAATAGCAATAGTAATGTATTTAAGAGCCTCAGAGGTAAACTGTGTTAAGTCACCAAACCTATATTTTACATGAAGAGTCATTTGAAAGTTTTCCTCTTCATTGAAGGAATAGAACTTAACATGGTATAAAACCATCTAGCAGCCGATGTGTAATACTGTGGACTTAACTCTGTTCGCCACTGATAAAACTTGAGAATCTGTTTAAAAACACGAATTTTATATGATATGAAGATGTAAAAATTCGTGTTTTTTAAAAAAAAAAGTGACTTAACACAGTTTACCTCTGAGACCATGATTTGCTCTGGGAACTGAAAAGGCTGCAAAGCTCATGTTTATGTTCAGAATGTGAAATTAAAAGTGCTTGAAACTTATTATTTTCAAATATGAGTGTTTCTTAACATTTTTTTTTTCTTATTTTGCAATTATTTTACTAACAACTTAACAATTAACAATGTTATTACTCATTTTTATAGACATCATGATAACAAAAATTTAATATAAATTCATATAAATGAAAAAAAAAATCAAAAAAATCTGATTTAAATAAAAAAAATCGATTTATTTGATATTTAAAAAAGAAATAAAAAAAAATCAGCCGCCCTGATTAGAAGTGATTTAGTTTGGTCGTGTCTAAACCAGCACGTGGTGGCTTGTATGTGTAATGGTTGTGGCAGTATATTGGCTGTGGTATATTTACAAAAATCATCCCCATAAATTTTGCAGAAACCCTTTTTTCAAAGATCAAAAAACACATAAAAAACGCCCTTTTTGGCAAAATCCACTATTTGATTTTATTGTAGTTTTCTTCTTTATAAATCGATAATAATTTTATTGTTATGAATTCGTTTTGAAATACCGATCATATGGCAGAACAAAAAATAGTCGTCAATTATTTTGCCATTCCAACACATGGCTTAATTTTCATAAAATCGGTGACTATGACAGGGTGGATTGATTAAAGTCAATTGATTTTTGTTTTCATTAAAATCAACTTGATTTAAAACAATGATTCAAATCTAATTGAAATGAAATTTTAATAATAAAATCAAATGATTTAAATCACATTCATAAAGAAAAAAGTCATATTAAAAAAAATCACCTTTTTTAAAAGAAATTCAAAATATGATTTAAATCATTTGATTTTTATGGTAGTGCTAATTTTTTTTTATTAATGTAACTAGCCTTATTACCCAGCTTCACTCGGGAAAGTAAAACAGTTAATTAAAAGAAATAACTTTTATTGACTTTCAGCTTCACTGTTAAGAAATTCGATCCAATTATTAAGTTCATCTGCCACTTCTTGCCTAAAGATATATTTATAAAGATATATTTTCTAAATTTATTCATCATCATCATTTCCTGTGCCTTATCCCGCAAGCAGCAGGGTCGGCCTTGCTGGTTCTAACTCTCCACTCGTTCCGATTTTGCACCAAGCCCCCAGTGACCCCACATGCCACCATATCCCATTTTACTACCACGTCCCAGGTTTGTTGGGTCTTCCTCTACCCCATTTTATTACTGGCAGGGGTGAGGCAGGAGGTCCCCTGGTGTATGCTGTTTGCAGATGACATAGTCTTAGTTGGAGAATCCAAAATGGAACTCGAGACAAGGTTAAAGGAGACTAGGAATGCCTTGGAATCAAAGGGGTTGAAAATAAGTAGGGCAAAAACGGAGTACATGAAATTTCAGTGGGATGAGAAAGAACAGTTGAATGAGGGGATTAGACTTGGGGACAGTTTAATGCAGCAGGTGCATGACTTCAAATATTTACGATCTGTGCTGCAAGATGATGGGAGCTTAGACTTAGACATCACAAACCGGACAAAAGCAGGTTGGTATAGGTGGAGGCAGGCTTGTGGGGTTTTATGTGACAGGAAGTTACCTGTAAAATTGAAGGGAACATTTTATACGACAGTAGTCAGACCAGCTATGTTGTATGGGTCAGAATGTTGGGCAATCAAGAAGGTGCATGAGGATAGGATGCAGGTAGCTGACATGAGAATGCTAAAGTTTATGAGTGGGGTGACCAGAAGGGATAGGATCAGAAATGATTTTATTAGGGGTAGTGTAGGGGTAACAAATATAGTAGAAAAGATGCAGGAAAATAGGCTGTGGTGGTTTGGGCATGTCCTCAGGAGCGGAGAAGATGGGCTGCTGAGGCAGGCAATGAACTTAGACCTGCAAATAAAACGGGGTAGAAGAAGACCCAAGCAAACCTGGGACGTGGTAGTAAAACGGGATATGGTGGCATGTGGGGTCACTGGGAGCTTGGTGCGAAATCGGAATGAGTTGAGAGTTAGAACCAGCAAGGCCGACCCTGCTGCTTGCGGGATAAGGTACAGGAAATGATGATGATGATGATGTTGAGGCCACGATTCCAATTATTTGTCTTGGAGATCACTTTTTGAACTTCTTTGTCAATTTCTTTCTTGAAAGTATATACGTCCATGTTTAACACCGTTGTAGCACCATTATCATAGAAATTTTTAGCGCTACAACTGAGGCAAATTTCATATTGCTAGGTTTAGCGGTTCGAGAGTTTTTAGCATGACGAACAAACACGCAAACTTTCTGTTTTACATTTAAGATACAAAAAATTAGCATTCCAATAAATAGAAATGATCAAGTCATCTCCAGCAAAAAATAATAAAATAAAAATAAACCTATACTAACAAATGATTTTCACTGACCTTATACAATACTTTATAGTAGTTAGCCAAGAACGCATCTCAGTGGCATCAGAAGTTTCTATTACATATTCCACATTGTTTTCAGCCTGTTTGATAAAACAAAATTTTTTTAATATAATACAAAGCGTGAGCAAAATTATTACCCCTTGTGATAATAACTAATAAAAGTTAGCGAAATTCCATACGAAATTAAGTTTAACGAAATTTATATATATATACACCGTGAGTCAGGAAATCTGGCATCCTTTTTAAACATTTAATAACTCGGTCAAAAATCATCCGATTATTATGAAATTTGGCACAATTGTAGATGAAATGTTAACTAACATTTTGCCTATTTCAATTTGTGTTCAAAATGTCCACTGCCAGCAGCAACACACACGTTTAGTCAGATCCGCCACTTTTGCACTGCAACGGTTATGATGATCCCAACGTGAAATTGCTCGTGACAGGTGTTTCGCAAAGTTCTGTGTCCAGAATAATCAAAAAGGAACTCAACTTAAAATGTTTCAAAAAACATCGGGCAATGAAATCAACTGAAAGTAACAGTCTTTCGTCTTTCACGTTGCAAACAACTTTTGCGTCGTTTCCCAGAACACAAAGTGAGCTTCATATTTTTCACGGATGAAAAAGTTTTCACTGTTGCTTGACCTACCAATAAGCAGAACGATCGTGTTTACGTGCCAGCTACCGCTAGAAAGAATGACATACCCGCTGAATGATTGCTGCGAATGAAACCAAAGTTCAGCAAATCAGTAATGGTGTCGGTAGTGTGGCAACCTGGTCTGCTCTATTTTTAAAATTTTGATAGAGCAGACGAATTCCCTATGGTGGTCTGCCTGACAGCTACCGTAGGCTGTTGGGACGAACGCCATTTTGGTGCCAGCGGGCCTCACCATGAAGTCTAGGGGTCGCAAACGTGGAATTGACCATCCACAAGAAAACCATCAAGGTGCCTCTCCTTTTGGTGAAAGGAGAGGGCGAAGAGTTGTTGGGTGTTGATCAGGCCTCACGCTTCAGCTTGATGGTAGATACCGTGCACCGGAAGGTCTACTTCCGGGACAATGTCTGGACGGCACATCCAGATGCCCTCCAAGCTGCATTCACCGATCGAGCGCTTGGGGAACATAGGGAGGTGGAAGCAACTCCACCGCCGATACCAGGGGCTTTGCCTCCGGGACGGCAACTCCCAGTGGTTCCGCCTGCCCTCGAGAAGGTTGACGGGTGGGTGAACATTCTTTCACCAGAACTGCCCGAGACCAGAACCTCTATCGGGCACGGAGAAGTTTGTTCTCTGCGACTGAGGGAGAACGTCTGGCTGCCAGCCCACGTACGACGTGTCGTATCCGTGACGTTGGTAGAGCATGCCGGCCCTGGCCAGCTGCTTCTCGTGGAGCCGCACTGGAAAGCCTTGGGTGGATGTGGTGTGTTAGCAGTGGCCGGTATCGCCGCAGCTAACCGGCTTGGCATGTATGATATCTGGCTTGAGAACGTGGGAAATGTACCTATTGCCCTGGAAACAGGAAAGGGCGTAGACAAGGCTCGTTATCTCAGTCATGTAGTGAGTGCCGAGGGAGTTGCTCCGGACCCAGATCTCGTAAGGGCAGTCCAGGAGTTTGAAGTCCCGACGACGGTAACAGGCATACGCAGTTTTCTCGGACTTGCCGGTTACTATTGAAGGTTCATCAAGGACTTCGCCAAGGTGGCAAGGCCATTGCATGATCTGACAAAGAAGGATGCGTTCTTTGAGTGGTCGGTTCAGTGCAAGTTAGCGTTTGCTCGGTTAAAGGCATTTTTAACCGAAGCACCGGTGCTCACCATGTACGATCCTCGTGGTGAGATAATGATACATACCAACGCTAGTGGGTACGGCTTGGGAGTCGTAATCTACCAGAAGTTACCGGAGGACAGTGTCCCCCGAGTTCTGGCCTACGCAAGCCGGCTCATGAAAGGAGCGGAAACACGGTATTCGGTCACCGAGCAGGAGTGCTTGGCGGTCATGTTTGCCGTGGGTAAATTCCGTCCTTACCTGTTTAACCGGGAGTTTGTGATCGTAACTGATCACCATGCTCTTTGCTATCTGTAGACAGCCAAAAACCTGCAAGGCAGGTTGGGGCGTTGGCAGATGCAACTACAAGAGTACCGGTTTAAGGTTCAGTATAGGAAGCGGACACTGCACGTGGATGCCGACGCTTTGAGTCGGTATCTTGTTCGTGATGTGGCGGACCTTTCCTTGCCTGAATTCGTCGAAGCCGACGTAGGTGAGGTAATTTACCATATCCGTTCCGAGGTGGATTGGGTCAAGGAGCAAGAAGCCGATGGCTGGTGCTCCAAGGTGAAGAGTGAAATCTTCCGGGACCCCAACTCGAACCTCTGGTTCCAGTTTGTGGTGGCAGATGATTTGTTGTTTGCCATCAGGTCCATCCAGGATCGGTTGAGAACTGTGCGGGTAGTTCCGAAGTCATGCAGGGCTTTCTGTCTAAGGAAGCTACATGACATTCCCGAAGCTGGTCACTTCGGGATGTTTAAGACCTACCAGACTGCGTGCACGCTTCTACTGGATTGGTATGAAGCGGGACACGGCCGAATATGTTAAGTCATGTTTGGTGTGTCAAAGAGTGCGACAGTTCGCTCGAAGTCAGGGATTTCTCCAACCGATTGTGCCGGAGTACCCAGTTGATACCTGGGGAATGGACTTCGTTTGGCCGTTTCCTGCCTCCGTGGGTGGAGTCACCTATGTCTTAATCATGGTTGACTATTTCACCCGTTACGGTGTGGCAAGGGCGGTACGAAGAGCCACGGCCGCCTGTGTTGTGAAATTCCTGAAGGACGAGATCCTTTCGGTGTATGGCACACCGAAAGCTCTTGTCTCGGATCGTGGGTCCCAGTTCTGCAGCAAAGTCCTGCTAAAGTTCTGGGAGCGCTATAGCATAGCGCATCACTTCACGACGGCGTACCATACACAAGCTAATGGGCTTACGGAGCGTACGAACAAGACCGTAATGGAAACCATCAAGTGGTACCTTGTTCCCCAGAAGGAACAGCGTGACTGGTGGGACAAATTACGGCCCGCTGTGTGGGCTTACCCTAAAAGGATGTTTGAAATTAAAACCATTTGTTCTAAAGGGACATTTGCCCCAAAAGGATGTTTGAAACAAACTATTCGCCCAAAAGGATGTTTGAAACAAACTATTCGCCTAAAAGGATGTTTGAAACTAAAATCATTTGCCATAAAGGGACATTTACCTGAAAACGATTTGCCATAAAAGGCTGTTTGAAATTAAAACTATTTGGCCTAAAGGTACATTTGCCCTAAAAGATGGTTTGAAACTAAAACCATTTGCCCTAAAAGGATGTTTGAAACTAAAACAATGTGCCATAAAGGTACATTCGCCCTAATAGGTATAGAAGTTGATATACTGCAGCATCATCTGGTGGCGACCTACAACAAAGGTGATAGCATAAAAACCTTCTCCATTAAAAAATACATATACATGGTAATTTTCATGTTGATCGGTCAAACGGTTTTGGAGTTTAGCGATTACATAAACGTCCATTTTTATATATACAGATATAATATATATATACAGATATAATATATATATATATATATATATATATATATATATATATATATATATATATATATTGTATTTAAGTGATTTCGTTTTCGTTTCACCTTCGTACTTTCAATTAGCGAAGCAACCAGAAAACGAAAACGTTGTCCTTATACGGCGATTTATGTGTTGTAATCGGAAACCTTCAGAAACGACATCTTTTTCCATCGAAGTGTGGAAAAATGACGCAGTTTTCAAGTTTCTCAAATGGTGCTACAACGCTTCAGCGCATGCAAGGTTATTTCGTTTCTACCAAATCATCAACGAAATTATTCAATAACTTCATAATTTTAGTGATCATGTCATACAAAATCTTTATTTTACAACGAAATGTGGCAGAAGTGACCTCAAAATCAATAATTTCGCATGAAATTTCGCTAACTCTAATAAAACTCGTTTCTGACTTATTTAGACTATTTTTATTTAGACTATTTTTACAATAATGGACTTAAATTAGCTTAAAGAGACCATTGTCAAAATATTGTTAAGACTTATCCAATGATTACCAAAATGATTTTTAAAATTAAAAATAAGTCAATAAAATCACAAAAAACTTAAAAATGGACTTTTCAAGAAACGAAAGTCTACCCCACAAGTTAGTAGCAAAGGTTGTCACATTACATTTCCATATTTCCTAATTTATATACATGTATTCCCTATTCATATTCAACTCAATACAACCTTCCAATCAACTCGAGAACCATGTGGCAGATGGGATAATTCAAAAATCAAAGCTGATAGTATTTTGATATGTTTGTAATATTTGATTAGTGAATTAAAAGTAATAAGGTGACAACATCAAAATTCGAGTAGAGGAACTTGCATTGTGACTTTAAGTACCTCACAGGGAATCTCTAAACGACCAATCACCAAACTTTCCCTCTTGCCACTTAATGCCAAATATTGATATTGAAATTAGTTATTTTAAAAAAAAATTGTAGTTATATAATATGTGGTATCATTTGGTGGCTTTGTTCTTGATAGTCCCAAACAAATATTGAATTTACGTCCCTTGTCTTTTGCTCAACTTTGTTGTATTACGTCAATTGTTATCCGTACCACATCATGGGCATGAGGACGCACCTTTGATTAACAATTCATTCTTGTAAACTTGAGTGTTTCAATACAAGATTGAATAAAGTGTTTATAATGGAAATCTGCGTTGTCTTTATGTTTGGAAACTAACACTTCTCTAAACAAGCCGGAGACAGCATAAGGCAAAGAGACATACGGATCCTTGAGCAGCTACAGCATCTTCAATTGGTATAACGACAAAGGAAGATGCAAATCAACGTCGACCAAGAGAGATGGCCACCATCCTTCTGCAAAGATTACACCCTTGCACAGAAGGATGATCACAATCGATCTCCATCCGACTCTTTCTGTAGCTCGAATCTTCTTCGTGCGGTCACCGTACGATCAGGAGAAGAAACGAGCTATAGAAAACATCATCAAGTTGGTAAAATAATAGAGTCGACGTCAAAAGCTCACAAGTGGGTGGGATGTTTATTTCTGCACAATTAACATTTTTAGTCTCGAATTCAGCATCATTTAATTTTGTATCTTTTAAATTCATTATTTTGAATGATGGTTTTTTTGCTTACCCTGAATTCTCTATTTAGTTTATCTTGTCAAGGTGGATGCCACTTTTATTCTCTTGTGTCCACATCCTAGAAACCTCTGCATCTCGAATGTGGTCCTATTGTTTTCTGATATTTCTGAATTTTTTTCATTTTCTGCACGTGCTTTTAGCTTTGAGAGTTTTTGATTTATTGTCAGCAACAATTTTGGTTTTTCTATGCGTTCTGTTCTGTGTTTTTAATGTGAACAAAGCTCAGTGCTTTGACTTCAGTGTATCTTCAGTTTTATATATATTTCTCATCCGTGTACTTTACAACACTAATTAATGTGTTGTACCATTTAATAATCTTCAATTATCATTAGTAAAGTTTTATTTTAATTACTCGTGTGCATTTCCTTTAAGTCTTTTCGTGCCACAACATTTTTGGTCTGTCAAGCTGGATAGTAAAGTATTTGAGCCTCAAAACATTATTGGAAATGTAAATTTAGTGACTTTAAAATTTCAACTACAATGGATGCCCTACTTATAAGATGAACTGTAAAATTCAAAATTACACCACTGGAGACAACCACAGAGAATGCACAATATCTGTCCAGCACATCCAATCAATGTGAATCTGGAAAAAGTGCGTAAGTAAGTTGGAAACAGAAATGAACATGATACAAGATGAAATAGCCACATCAATGAAACTATTACACCTGTAGCTCAAGGGATTCACTCATTCCATTCTTTTTCAGCTACACAGCAACCTTTTGCTCAACCCTGTATGTGTTGTACAAAAACTAACTGGTGAACTATGCATTCACATGGATGTGTTGTCCTAACAAAGCAGTCAAAAGAGTGAAATGAAGATGATGTCATACAAAATAAATGGTGCAGCCGTGATCACCCTTGATTAAGTATGAAAGCATCCAATTGTTGTTTATCAACTTAGGTGGTTTTAAAGTATAAAATTCAATCAAATACTTTCAAATAAACTTTAAATTATTTAAGTAAAAAAATGCAATAATGGTTTTTTCATGATGATGACATACAGTATATCAATTCTTACAGCAGCCTGAAAAACAACAATGTATCACCTTTTTAAGTGGACCAATATGCTGACAAAAATGTAAATAGAGAAATTAAAAGTAATAATATGTTATAATATGTTGAAACTCTTCAAAAAGATCTTAATTGGCATCTACAACTGTACTACAGTAAATGCAAAGTTATGCACATCTCCCATAAGCATATTCCAAATAAAGCAGATTATGTATAAGTAGACAATCTGTTGGATCATGTGGATACCTTTAAATATCTTGGTTTAACCTTATCCAAAGACATCTTTTGGAAGAAACATATAACAAAAGCAGTAAGCAAAGCAACTCAAATTTGCGGTTCGTACAGTGGACTTTGAAAACATGTAAAAAAATGTAAAAGAAGTCTGTTATTTTACTTTTGTCAGACCTATATTAGAATATTTCTCACCAATTTGGAATCATTATCAAGCTAACCTAACATATGAAATAGAAAAGACTGTGACAGTGACCCTCATGCTAGATGAACTGCAGTGGGAATTATTAGCTGAACAAAGCCTTGCTGTTCTTGAATGCTTGCTAGTTCCAGACAACAGATCATTGTTAAATGAAAGTCTTACTAGAAACCCCGGTATATCTAGAAATGGCCATCCAAAGGCTATTAGAGAAATATGAGCTAGAACTGATGCATATTTGTGGTCTTTCTTTCCAAATGTATTTAGACTATGGAATGCTCTTCCAGCACAGTTTTACTTTAGGACAAGTTCAATTTGACGATAATGTCTATGCCTTGTCTCAGTGACAACCATTTGATTAAGAATTGTTCACCTTGCTGCATGGCTCTCAAGCTGATTGCAGGCATACTTGATTGAATTGAATCACATGGCCCTTTCCATGTCCTGTTATAGAATAAAGCCATTTTCTGTGTATTTCAATTTTGCCTCGGTTTTGTTGAAATTCACATATTTGAAACATGTTTTCCAAATGTTTATTTTCTCATTTAGCAGTTTTATTCAATTACTGTTAAAATATTTTCTATACTTTGCTTATATTATAACAAGTATTCAAAAACAAATATATCACGATCTACAATATCTTATTGAACATTAACATTTCTAACAATCAAACAAACAAAATACCACCACTTTTGAGAAATGACTATATTAATATGTTAGTTGGTGCATGTTTACAAAAAAATTCAGACTTGTGAGTTTTGCAAAACCACTTTTTTTCAAAGGTCAAAAAATTTTTACCCATGAAAATGACGATTTCCAGCAAAACGTACTATTTGTTTTATCGTAGTTTTCGTGTTTATTAATACATGTTAACTTCATTGGTATTTCTGAATTCGTCTTTGAATACAGAATTCAATGGTGTGCTTCATGTTAAAATGGCTCTTTTCATTTCCATTATACAGGGCATCAAAAAACCACATTTTTCAACATTCGCAACTTTTTAGGAAATCTATTTTTCCAATTTATAAATAAATACCAACAATAATGAATATATACCGTATTAAAATATAAAATGTAGATGATAATACGCTATAAATATAATACAAATCTGTTTTACGGTTTACGAGATATTGAATTTTAAAATTTTCCAGAAATTTGGGAATTTTTTTCTCAAGAAATAATGGTTAAATGGCAAAATAAAAAATACGAATCTAATTATTTTGTAATTCCTACACACAATTTAATTTTCAACAAAATTGGTGACTATGAGTGGCAAGCCATGCCTGATTGGTGATGGAATGAGTATGCTGCAAAAGGGAAACCATTTCCCTTACTAGGTTTGTATGAAATCCCAATAAAACTGCATAATACCTGGACAGAAAAAGTAGTCATTTATGTAAGTCAAAATGATATACAAACATCATAACAGATCAAGTTTGGAATAAATACTATCAAAATTACAGTTAAAATGCAATCCCATCAATTATAGTATATAGTATTGGTGGAAAGACATACATACCTACTAAAAGGGAACCGTTAAAAATCCTGAATTCTGTTGAAACCAAAAGAAGAAATCAACACTGCATACATCAAATCTTGAAAAAAACAGAAAAGGATCGTCAACGGCAATTATGAAACCTTCTAAAATATGCAGATATATTTGCATGTAGCCTCACTGATTTAAAACCAACTACTTGTGTAGAACTAGAGATCCCTTGACAGATCCATCACCGGTCTACATTCCACCATATAAGGTACCATATCAGTAGGAAATAACCTTACAAGGAAAGATTATTGAACTCCTTAAAGCAGGAATAATTAAACCTTCTGTTGCCCATATTCTGGTCCTTGCATGCTGGTAGGAAAACAAGATGGCATACATAGACTGGTAATTGATTCATGTGATTTAAACAAAAAGGAAATAAGAGATAAATATTCACTTCCAGAACTGCTTAGTGTGAGTCATGAAATTGAAAATGTGAAATACTGTGACGACCTAGTCTGTCTCCTTCCTGTGATGGAAGGAGCAAACTAAATCCTAATGTCGCCTGCTATTCTGCTGCAGTAGGTAGCCCGGCGGACGACAATCCCCAGCAGGGTCAGTCTTCCCCCAGGTGGAGCAGCCGGAGGGTATTTAATGGCAAGGAGGCCATTAAATCAGGACAGTGTAGTGTAGACCCTAGAAGCGTGTACATCATGTCGCTGGAGGCCAAGGAGGCCTCCAGTTTTGCCACGTCATCAAATTGCTTCATTGTTTGTTTCTTGGTGTTCCTGCTCAACAAGATGTCAAGCAGGAATAGTGATGTATATAATTATTAAGTGTTTGAATAAGTTATCTATTTATTACTTTTATCCACAATACTGTATCGAGTTACTTATTGGGGAAGTTACCGCTAGGAGGGGTGGGGGAAAGCAAAGGGGTTTCACCATCCTGCATCGGTTTTATTTCCATCTTGTGGCCGGTTACTTCGCACTGGTTTCACGGTGAGGTCAATCGGGGGTGCATCGTGGGTTTCTCGTCTTGGTTGTCGGTAAATCACCATCAACATACGCCGAGGGAGAATCCTGGTTGGCTGGCGCCACCCATGACAAGTGTGCAAGAGGACAGCTAACGCTGCGATCCTGTCCCTGACGGAGTCTGGCTGGCTGAGCTTGTTAAAAACAAGTTAGAAACAAGCCCAGGGTATTGTAACGGACCAGCCGGGTCGTTACAATCCTTTTCAACTCTTGATCTTGCAAGTGAATTTTACCTGCATAATTGATCAAAGTAAACTTGGATTTAGCACTATTTTTACACAAGACTCCCTATGGGTCTTAAAACATCTCCAAATGTTTATCAAAAGCTAATGGATGAAGGACCTAAATGGTAAGATATGCTTTTTGATATGCCTTTTTTCCTTACTACTGATGCTAGTAATGAAGCAATTGGAGCAATACTAGAGCAAAAGGTAGATGAAAAACTTCCTTCTATTTCATATGCAAGTCAGAAACTAAATGGTACTGAAGAAAACTATTCCACCACGTGGAAAGAGGCACTTTCATGTGTATACAGAAAAATTATCTTATGAGAACCATGATTACAGATCACAATGAAAAAGGACAAAGCAGTGTTGACAAGATGGGCTCCTCAATTACAACCATATGACTTTGTAGTCAAATATTGGGGGGAAAAACATGAATGTGCATGCCCTCAGATGAAATAATCCTGATATATTTATAATCAAAGCCTTACAAATCAAAAATAAATTTCTGGGAAGAAAAGGATATCGCAGCTGATCAGTTGAAATGTAGTTACGTCCTTTTATCGATCACCTAACTAAATATCCCTAAACAAAGCAAACCAGAAAAGACATTCAAAAGGTTGATTTAACCTTAAATGAAAAGAAATGGCTTCTACAAAAGGAAGGAAACAAATTCAAACTTGTCAAAAGAACGTACGCCCTAAGTATAATGGGAACTGAAAAATAATCTACAAAGAGTAGAGCAACACTGTCATTAGAAATCTCTCAACAGATGTAAAGGAATATTGCAACTTGTGCACTTCTTGCCAAGAAAAATGGAAACCCACTGTCAGAAGTCCATTAATGAAATTTCCTCCTGCCTCTAAACTTTTCAAACATATTAATCTAGACATCCTTGGACCTTTACCTACAACACATCATGGAAACAAATACATAGCCATATTTTGTGACTATTTTACTAAGTATACCAAAGCCTTTATAATTGCAGACCCAAAAAGCAGAAACCGTTGCATACTGACTAGTAAATGAAATCATTTCTGGATATGGATGTTGTCAGGAAGAACAAACTTCACCTCAGACCTAATCAAAGGTATAAAAAACTTCTGAGGGTGAAAAAAACATTTACTTCTGCATTTAAGAGCTTCTAAAAACAGATCCGACACCAGTCTATAACATTCAGGACTATACTCAGGTTCTTGCAAGTAGAATGCAAATAGCCCACAAGCTTGATCAAGAACACTTGAATGTAGCAGCTGACAAACAATTAACAGCACAGCCTGAAAATAGAAAACAAATCATTTTCTATTGGGAACAAAGTGCACATTTACACTCCTCAAGACACAAAGGGAAACACAAAAAACTAGAAAAGTTATGTCAAAGCCCATGAAACATCCCCAGTAAACTATGCAATCCAACACATCTACAAAGCAAATGATATTCCAACATTTCATGAAGAAAGACTAAAACTTGGTAAAATTCGCCAACCCTGGAATCTCTCATATGTAGAAGAAACTCAGCAACCTAGAAAAATTCAAGTAGAGTCAAAGGAAACTGAAAGTCATGAAGTTAGTCAAATATGACAGAGATACAAATCCTCCAGCAAACACCTCCCTCCACTACTGTCAGACAAACCAAATGCATACGGATTGCAAAGCGAAGGTCTCACAACACCTCTCTCCCTTCCACCAATAAGAAGAAAGACTACAATACTCATTAGAAAACAAATTTTATCCCCCTCATATTCTACTGACCCCATCCCATCAATACAATTCCCCACAAGACTAGAAGACCTCAGCAACTAAGCAATGCAGACACAGAACATACCTTAGAACAGCATTATCAAATGAAGACAAAACACAAGAAGCGACACATAAGAAGGCTCAGGAAAAAATAGTAAACAATCCCTCTGAAGCATCCTGTAGTCAACCAACTACCTCAGATGAGCAGAATTTCAAGGAAAGAAGTAATTTAGAAGAACCCAATACTATAGCAGAACCTAGCACACTGGAAGAAACAAATAACACACAAAGTATTGAAGATCGTGGCACCGCTGCTGATAGTTTATTAAGCATGATAGTCAAAGCTCGCCATTCTTTAGGCATTCGAAATTCAATTAACTCAAAACATTACTTTTATCACTTACTCCCATTGGCTCCGAAGCCTCTCCAATAAGAAAAAGTAATGACCCCAAAGTACTATCATCATCATCATCACCAACAATAATATTAGGTCAGAGATCAAGCCCCATACCCTTACAATTTGGTTCCCATACCCCCACGAGATATGGATACTCCAAGTCGAGAACCCCTGAGTAAGTAACTCATAAATTGCATAAAGCATGCACAATGTGAAAAAAGCAGAAATAAGAAAATAACTTAGGGTTTTATCATACAATGGGTTAACCCATGGTCCAGTTACAGGCAGATCACGACTTGGTCAAATTTTGTGCTAGAAATTTTCAAAAGAAATCTAATGTAGGAGCATATTTAGAAAGTCAGCATTCACGAGATTATATGGCAATAGGCTGGATAAATTGGGCGATAAACAATTTACACCGCCTGATTAATAAACACTAAATTGGCAAAATCAATAATCGTTATATCTCCCATTTAAACTTTAAAAGTTCTTTATAGGGATATACGCACCTTCAAAACAAAAGTATTTTCGTGATCGGGCATCTCCAGTGCAGTCGTTTCTCTCACCTCATTGATAAGGCAACAGAAAATGCCACTCTTTGGTTTAAAAGCCTGCAAAAAAGAATCAATATAATTTTATAACAGACAAGCAAATACATGATAATATGATCATTGAGAAATATTTTTTAAAAATAGATACAATGGCAAAACCAGCTATGCCAAAAGATTATTATAACAATTTTCAATTTCACAATTTACAAGATGAATGGGTATTTTGTTTTTTTTGCAAACAAGATTTCCATTTGACACGTTGAATATAAAAGGTATCATATCTCTCAGCTCCAGGGTTGGCAAAAACCCGGGTAAAATACAGCCCAC
The DNA here is from genome assembly GCA_036925085.1 of Brachycybe producta. Taxonomy (NCBI): domain Eukaryota; kingdom Metazoa; phylum Arthropoda; class Diplopoda; order Playtdesmida; family Andrognathidae; genus Brachycybe; species Brachycybe producta. The sequence continues at coordinate 6,379,623 of JAUPFP010000003.1, forward strand.
AGGTTTAAAACATGTTTAAACTGAGTTTAATCAGTAATGTTTTGGGGCATTTCTCTAATGCTATTAGATGCCTGCTATTATTCAAAACACAGTACTTATCCTACTGTGTCATGGCATAATAGCAGTGAAGTCTATTTAGTCACATTTTATTTTCGAGCTTATACTAGTTAACTTTCCTTTGCCATCACACCCAGGTCAGTCAAGTAATAGAGCAGGTATTCCCAAAAGGTGTGTCACAAAATGTTGGATGTTATATTGAATGTGTTATTAATTATTATACTTTCAAAAAAATAATTTAGCTTTATTGAAATAAACAAAATAAACAAAACTTTAACACTATGCATTCAACCAGTAGTATTTAAAGGTTGTGCTGTGGCATCCTGGCATACCATGAGTTTCGCTATGTGTAGTGATGTGCCAATGAAATATTTCACATGATATGAGTGAAATATTTAAACAAAAAATGTGAAATTTATTTTTAAAAAAAAAAACCTGTTCCAAAGTACTGAAACCATAAACGAATACAATGGTGATTGTAATTGGTTCTTATGAGTATTTTAAGCATGTTTAATTTTACTAATTGTGTCATTTTGGCTGTAAAAGTTAGTCCTTTCTTATTCAAACTTTTCCAGGATTCCCTTCATATAGTGGTATTTTGCCCTTAGCATGGCGGCAAGAGAACATTTGTCCAATTTTTAAAACGGGTCATAAACAGTGCCCAAATAACTATAGACCAATTTCTTTAAAGTCTATTGTTTGTAAAACCCTCGAACATATAATTCATTCTTGCACAATCAAGCATTTAAGAACTCTGTAAATTCATGATAATCACATGGTTTTCGGAAAGGCAGATCATGTGATAGTTGGCACTATTTATACAAGGCATACAGTCTGCCTTGGATTCTAAAGATGACTTTGATTTAATATTTTCAAAATAGAAATGGTACAGCATAAAGCTGCAAGATTTGTGAAAGGAAGATACTTGTATACTGACAGTGTATCTTCTATGCTTCAGGAACTAAAATGGGAATAATTAGCAGGCAGAAGAACTGACCAAAGCCTTGCCCTTTTCAGACGTTTACTGACAGATGATAATATTGCCCTACCTAATGACTTAATAAATATACATCCTTATAAGGGAAGACAGGGGCATTCAAAGACTTTAAAAGAATTAATGGCTAGAACTGATGCATATTTTTGGTGTTTTTCTCGAATGTTATTAAACTATGGAATTCTCATCTAGTTGATAGTTCTTTGTTAGGATTATTTCAATTTAACAATGATGTCTTGTTTTACCTGAATGACAATCATTTGTGATCGAGAGCAATTCCCCTCCTGCCACATGGCTTTTAAGCTATTTGCAGGTGTACTGAGTTGAACCAGAACCTATTATTTAAATGTTTAGCAATTTGCCTAATGGTATGAATGCATGTTGCCTATGGAAACGTCATTTCTCCACGCTTCGATTGCACTTAAATTCTAAGCCTTTGCCTATCCCAACTTCAAATTTGGTACATATATGGTAGAAATCTGAGCACTCCAGGGTAATCTGCAGCCGCGGCAGCATCCTATAGAGCATACTGCAGCAGCAATTTCCTCTATTTTAAATAATGGCGGTAAACGCCTTTAATCAGTGATGCATGAAGGAAGTGTTAAGGTGTGATTCTTCTGCAGCCGGGCTGCTTTCAATAGTTCTTTATATGAGCAGTTCCTCTAGTGCGCATGTGCCTGGCAACCAGTGTGCGGCCGGCGTCTATACTGCTTAGAGAGCAGTACGGATGCAAACGCAGTGGAAGTTGTTGTAGTTATTTTATTGGTGTCTACGTGTCGAAAAATGCAAGTTGACTGATGATACTATCAGGAGACTAATTTTTCTTGGCTTCCGGCGCGTTTGCAGCCGGTGCCTGCAGCCGTGTCTGAAGTCTTTTGCGTCCATAGCCACGTTTGCATCGCCCGCGTGATTCCTCTTGTGCATCTCGCAGCCAAAAAAAAGGGTCTCCTGATGCTAGTATCAGCAGTCAATTGTGAACTTTCCGACACGTAGACACACCAATAAAACTACTATGTACAGTAAGCACAAAGAAACTCGCCAAAAATGCATTTTCCCACTGCTCTCCAGCAGTATATACGCCGGCTGCACACTAGAGACGCCGGCGGCACACTCTGGTTGACGCACCTGAGGAACTGCTCACATAAAGAACTATTGAAAGCAGTCCGGCTGCAGGCCGCCCGGACGCAGACGCGCCGGAAGAATCAAACCTTTAGAAAGAAACGAAAGAAAGTTGAGGGGGGGAAACACTTTTTTCTCCTCCCAACTTTCTTTTGTTTCTTTCTAACACTTGTTGAAATAGGGAGAGACTGGCTGCAGGATACTCGGATGAGATTGCTGCCGCTCATGCTCAGAGGATGCTGTCCTGCTGCAAATTACTTTGGGCTGATCATATTTCTACCACATATATGTAAATCATTAATGTGTAATACAACACAATTATTTTCAGAATTTGAAAAAGTACCTATTTAAAGTTATTAAAGGTCAAAAATTACAGGTGACCACCTTTAACTTTAACACTCTTGTTACGTTCATGCAGCTAATAATACACTGCATACAGCATTACAAAAAAATTATCACATTTAGCACACCAATCTTCTACTAATTCCAGGTCACTTTCAATAACATGACGATCATCATCCAAAGTCACCTCCCAATATATTATTATCATTAGCCAGCAGTTACTGCCAACATGAGTGATGAGATTAATGCTGAACAAAACAAAAAAACAATAACAGGCCCAAGACACTACCCTGACAAACTCCTGGTGTAACTTTTATCCATTCAGATTCAGATAAAAAAAACTAAATCTACCTCACTACCCTTGTCTAAAATGTTTTGAATGTCATCATCAACCAAAAGAATGAGCTGAGTTTCACATAAGCGACGTGTAATAAACCAATGCTGATTATGACACAGAAGACTATTGCTAATAAGAAAAGTCATAGAGTAAGAATAAATAATGTGCTCAAGGACCTTGCAAACAATCGATGATGTTAAGAAAACTGGCCTATATAGTCCAGTTTAACAACTTGAGACCTGACTTAAAAATGGACTCATGTTAGTCAATTTCCACATACCGGGAACAACGCCTACTAGCCAACTGCTGTAATATTAACTGAAGGTACGGACGAACTTCTTGTGCAAGATACTTTAAAATTATGGAATGTATTCCATCTGACCACAGCTTTTATTTGGATCTAAAATTAGAAGTTGCTTAATTATCCCATCTAAACTAAAAACAATTGGCTCAATACAAAGTGTTGTTGGCACAAAAACTCAGGTTGTGTCCCATTACCTACTGTAAAATCCTCTTGTATTGCTCATTTATGTGTGCTTTCCCTGCTGTATCTGAAACAATCTTCCCATGTACATCAAAACCAATGAAGGAATAGATTCTCTGCTATGCCTGGAATTTTTAATGTAGTGCCAAATATTTAACCATTAACCTCCCATCAGTTAGCAATACTGATGTCTTTAATTAGATAGATAAGGGCATTGATTCTGAACAAAATTCCTGATAATCCTTGTCCGGGTTCTGAGAGAAAAATGGAAAAGCTTGCAAACATGCTAAATAGAAATGGGCAATAAATACTCTTATACAAGAGTATTTTTGTTTTGTATTTATTTTTCAAGAGTATTTTAATCAAAAGTATGAGTCAATTATTATTTACTAACCCTACTATTTTTCATGTCTATTTTGTGATTCCCCCCCCCCCCCCGCTGCGAACGTAATATGTGTATACCAGATAGGGGTTTCCCTAGATTTTAGAAAATATTTCAAGAGTTCCTCCAAACAAAAAAGGTTGTGAAACACTGAATTAGGCTCTACTTATCTATATTTTTGGATGTGGGTTGTCTGTCGTCTTTTTGTCTGTCTGTTTGTCCAATATGCATTCCCACACCCTTTCACTTATAGGAACCAAATTTGGGAGGGATACATTTGATGACCCAACAAAAGAATTAGGGTATCTGGGCGCCACAACAACCATATTGCAACCATATATATATAAATAACACGGACCGCTACAATGCGCGGTAAATAAAAACGCTAACTGTTTTTACTAACCGGTAACAGAGCTCCGACGACGGGGACAGGACCGTACCCACAGCCGACTCTCCCACGGTGCACCCCTCGGGTGGTGTCGGTGCGGAGCTTTCCTCAACGGTGACACGACGGTGACACGCCGCCTCGTCGAGAATATCGCGGTGAAACTCCTGTTTCACTGCGAGCCGACACGATGTACCGGCCGAAAGAGGTCGTAAAGGACGATGGAGTTTCCCCAACCCGGAAACCCACCCTCCCACGGTAAACCCCCAAGAAAACAAACGACACAAGCAAGTGATGACTTAAGTGTTTTAATTTACACTTACGATGGTTAAGATGACAGTGATGATTATATACAAATAAGGGCTGGTCCGATTGACCAGCCCAAAAGCACTTTATATAAATAAGCCAACAGGCTAAAACAAAAGGATGAAGACCAAAAACGCCGGACAGTGGAGGTCTCCCAGACCTCCACCCACAGGTCTAGTCCATTCAACTTCCTACAACACACTGCCCATATCCTGTGGCTGACTAGGCCACAGGAAAACTCCAGGCAACTCCACCTGGAGGGGACAGAGGTCACATCTGACCTCTCACCCATAGACTTCATGGTGAGAGGTCTGCTGGCACCAAAATGGCGTCCGTCCCAACAGCCTACTGTAGCTGTCAGGCAGACCACCATAGGGAAATTCGTCTGCTCAATCAAAAATTAAAATTGAGCAGACCAGGTTGCCACAATCCTCTCAACTTCCCTGTTCCGTCTCGGGAACAGGTCAGTCGAGCCAGCCAGGATTGCTCCCCGAACCTGATCTTCTTAGGTCGGTTAGGACGGCTTCTCTGGCGGTGTAGCAAAAGTGGAGCCCATCCACTCCGCAGCCCACCGACGTGCCCACCACAGGCACATCTGGGTGTTACGCCACCCAAAACCTTTATCGAAGACCGTCCCCCTAAGACGGCTTTCCTCCAGGGCTCGGAATTCCTCGAAAAAAATATCCTGGAGTTGCGGACGCGTGCGAAGCATCCGACTTGTTAGGAGGTAAACCCGGGCAACCGCGGGCTCAGTCTCACACCCCGGTAGAGGCTCAGTTATAAACTGTCCAGCCATACCTCCTAGGTCGCATCCCAGCAAACGTTGGATGAATGGGGCTGCACGCCGGGCTAGGCGAACTATCCCGGCATCTAGTCCCACCACATCCAGAATTGCAAACGTTTGCTGGACCGGGTTCACGACCATTACTACCGGAAAACCTCCACAACCAAACGCCACTACATGGCGCATGTTGTACGACGGTAGAGTTGCTACCCACGGCTCTAGAAGTGGCTTATCCAGATGGTAGTAGCCGTGGTATTGGTAACCCTCCATTCCCGGCTGGTCCTGTCAAAGACTCAGTCGGTTATTCAGATACACCTCTGCATCTGAATACGGGGGCAATGCGCCAATACGCCGTCCCTCGGCCTCAGGCCTAGGGGAGGTTGACGTTTCTGGTCCTAGGGTATTGAATACCACACCGCCATGGACCGGAGAAGGGTGTGCCCCACTGGGGGTCACGTCTTGGGGGAACACTGACTTATGCCACCGAGGTTCCTTCGCCCTTAGGTGAGGGCAAAGTCACACGGTGCAGGGTTCCCACCACTCGAACCCGCAGGCTCGAGACCGTATCCACCTTTGGGGAGGATGGAGGCGTGCCGACCAAAACGTCGCGCATCGACCTACCATCCATCCGCGCCGCCTCAACGGGACGGGTATGGACCGGTTGACTCCCGGCCGGCGTGCCTGCCTGAGCAAGCCGGGACTCCTTTTCCGCCACGACGCCTCCAGTTTCGGCTCCCTGGCGCCTACTACTGGAGAGTGTCGGACTCCTCTTCCTCTCACGCTTGGACTTTTTACGGTCCTTCTTTTTCTTCCCGTGAGAGGAAGGTTGACCATGCGTCGTGTCAGACTTAACTGACCCCGACGACTTACTGGGCCGGTCAGGCTTAGGCGGGTGGTTAGCCCCCTTCGCTTTCTCGGACTCCTTCGAAAATTTTCTGGCCGGAGCCGTACTCCTCTTCGCAGAAGTACCCTTAGCCGAGGTGACGGCCGAGGATGATTGTCCGGAGACAAATCTACCTCGACCATCCCGAAGGAGAGGCTACCCCTTCGGTGCAAGAGTCGGCTGACTCTTGCCACCAGTGGCTTTGGCTTCCGCACCATGGGCTGGTGCACTGGAAGCCTGCATCGCATCCCTCTCGGCGATTCGCTTCTGGCCAGCGATGGACGTAGCACTCGCAATAGGCGGGACGCCACGACCGACAGGAGGTTCCCCTGTTTTGAGCGGGCTCCGGGCGGGTATCCCCTGCAGGGGAGGGAACTCCGCAGCCCGGTGCTCAAACTCCTGTCGCTCACTTGCTCCGACCGCACGAGCGATCTGTCGGTGCAAGCTCGCTGTTTGAGCTTGAAGCCGTTTGAGCTTGTCTTCCAAGCTCTCGGGCTTCCGAAGTTCGAAGGCCTTTCCTCGACCTGAGGACCTGGCCTTCTTGCCTCGCGAGCTTTCGGCAACTGGTGGGGTGTGAGAGCGGGACCTCTTTTGTCCCTTGCCACCAAAACCACTCGCAGATTTCCCCGTTTTACCAGAAGCGGGTACTGGAGGCTGAGTAGCCTTCTCCGCTCACCGGTCCCTCTTCGGGTGGTCGAACTGCCAGCCTGAGTGGCCAGCTACTGCCTCAGGCAGACCCGATACAGCAGCTGGCTTCTCTGGCCAGGCAGCCCCTGGACAACTGTCAGGGTGGGCGAGAGTTTCAGCTCGAAGCCCCAGAGCAGGCGTGAACTTCTTCAACGCCTCCTCCTTAGCCTTAAGCTTAACCTCTCTCCGTGCGGCTCCGGACTTCTTCTTGCGCTTCTTGGCTCCATCCTTCCTTGCCTGCACGGTGGGAATCTCCCCGACGAAGAATCGACGGTCCCCGACCAGGAAGCCACCTTCCTGGACCATGTCCCGTCTAGCTTCATCTAACCAATCCAAGCGGCCTTCTTCTTCGGCCAAGGACTCAGCCACAGCCTCCAAAGACATTGGATCGGCGGGGAGAACTCCGGGGGATCCCGTCCCAGACGGTTTACCCTCGGAGGCCGAACTACTCCCATCAGACTCCGAAAAGCCCTCTGAAGGAGTTGCGACTCCGCCACTGCCTGGAGGCGTCAGCCACCGAATCAACAATGGTTTCGACCTCCATCTCCGTGTCGATGACTAAGGACGCTCCCAAGGAGACGTTCTCACTGTCCTCGACCACCTTAGACCAGTATAGGCCTCGAACAGCCGGAGACACGGGTTCCGGGGTACTAGCGGTTACCACAACGGTAGCCGCTTTCCCACCATCTACACCCGCTTCTGCAGGCTCTCCAACCGGAGAGCCCTCCGATCCTGACTCCAGCAGCCTTGCATCCCCAGGATGCAGCGGGCTGAGGGAGGGGGATCGTTGGACACTCCCGTCGCCTTCCTCCTTCTCCTTCTCCGTTGTAGACCTGTTACAAAGGGAACACACTGTTAAAAACATGTTTTTACCGTGGAAAAGTGAATTCCACGGGCTTTCACCGTGCGAATTCCTGTTCTCACCGTTCAAAGTCGGTAATTCACGGTCAAAACCGTGTTTTACCGCCTTCGTACGGTGAAAACTACTTTTCCCCCTTTCGGAACTGGTGGAAAGGGTATTCCACGGATTTTCATCATGCGAATCGCGGTTTCCACCGTCTAAAGTCGGTAAACCACGGTAAAATCCCTGGTTAACCACCTTCGGACGGTGAAAACACCCTTTCACCGAGTTCCTACTGTCGGAAAGGGCATTGCACGAACTTCTACCGTGCAAAATGCTGTTATCACCGTCCAAAGTCGGCAATTCACGGTGAAAACCGTTTTACTGCCTTCGAACGGTGAAAACCACTCCCTGGCTTGGTTTCTACCGAAACCTTGGTGGGTCCCATACACCGCAATGTCCGGCCGCCTCCTCTCCCAGCCGTCCGACCACAGTAGCGGACTGCCGGCTCTACTCCACCACAGTAGGAACACCCACAGGGTCCCCCATACCGTGACACTTCCCACCCGAGGGTCGAACCCACTCACCTCGAAAACCCTCGGTCTCCGCGGACGGAGCTTATACCGAGGAGGAGGGGGTTGTCTGCCTTGGAGTCGGTAGACTCCTGCGAAGAAATAGACGATGGCTTTGGCGCCGGAGTCGCACTACTCGCAGAAGCCTCCGTGGCATCGCTACATGCATCGGAGGAGGTGTCGGAGACACCAAGTCCATCTTCCTCTCTCACAGTGCAGGTGGGTATGTACGGCTTCAGGTTATCTACGTGAAACCGGTCGCGCACCTTCCGACCATACCCATCTACGAACTCTATCTCGTAGACTAGGTCAGAATACCACGCGACCACCGTACCCCTCTCAGCTTTATAAGCCAAGCTCCATTTCTTCGCCTGGCCAAGCTTCCCAGCCTGATCTCCAGGCTGATACAGAGGAGGCTCCACACGGCCAGCGTCATACCATTCTTTCTGAATTCGTTGAGCAGCCATCAAACGTTGACGAGCCTACTCTTCCACGGCTTGCTGGTCAGGCAAGTCGTGGACTGGACCGTTCGGAAATAGGTTATGAATGTCCATCCGAGGCTCACGGCCAAACAACAACTGATACGGAAAGACCTGTGTACTCTCCTGGACAGCTGTGTTATAAGCCCACACGGCGGGCCGTAATTTGTCCCACCAGTCACGCTGTTCCTTGAGAGGATCAAGGTACCGCTTGATGGTTTCCATTACGGTCTTGTTCGTACGCTCCGTAAGCCCATTAGCTTGCGGATGGTACGCCGTCGTGAAGTGATGCACTATGTTATAGCGCTCCCGGAACTTCAGCAGGACTTTGCTGGAGAACTGGGACCCACGATCCGAGACAAGAGCTTTCGGCGTGCCATACACCGAAAGGATCTCGGTCCTTCAGGAATTTCACAACACAGGTGGCCGTGGAACTTCGTACCGCCCTTGCCACAACGTACCGGGTGAAATAGTCAACCATGATAAGCACATAGGTGACTCCACCTACGAAGGCAGGAAACGGTCCAACGAAGTCCATTCCCAAGGTATCAACTGGGTACTCCGGCACAATCGGTTGGAGAAATCGCTGACTTCGAGCGAACTGTCGCGCTCTTTGACACACCAAATATGGCTTAACATATTCGGCTGTGTCTCGCTTCATACCGATCCAGTAGAAGCGTGAGTGCAGTCTCTGGTAGGTCTTAAACATCCCGAAGTGACCAGCTTCAGGAACGTCATGTAGCTTCCTTAGACAGAAAGCCCTGTATGACTTCGGAACTACCAGTACAGTTCTCAACCGATCCTGGATGGACCTGATGGCAAACAACAAGTCATCTGCCACCACAAACTTGAACCGGAGGTTCGAGTTGGGGTCACGGAAGATTTCACTCTTCACCTTGAAGCACCAGCCATCAGCCTCTTGCTCCTTGACCCAATCCACCTCGGAACGAATATGGTAAATTACCTCACCTACGTCGGCTTCGACGTATTCAGGCAAGGAAAGGTCCACCACATCACGAACAGGATACCAACTCAAAGCGTCGGCATCCACGTGCAGTGTTCCCTTCCTATACTGAACCTTAAACCGGTACTCTTGAAGCTGCATCTGCCAACGCCCCAACCTGCCTTGCAGGTTTTTGGCTGTCTGCAGATAGCAAAGAGCATGGTGATCTGTTACAATCACGAACTCCTGGTTAAAAAGGTAAGGACAGAATTTACCCACGGCAAACATGACCGCCAAGCACTCCTGCTCGGTGACCGAATACCGTGTTTCCGCTCCTTTCATGAGCCGGCTTGCGTAGGCAAGAACACGGGGACACTGTCCTCCGGCAACTTCTGGTAAACTACGACTCCCAAGCCATACCCACTAGCGTCGGTATGGATAATTACCTCACCACGCGGATCGTACATAGTGAGTACCGGCGCTTCGGTTAAAAATGCCTTTAACCGAGCAAACGCTAGTTTGCACTGATCCGACCACTCGAAAGACGCATCCTTCTTTGTCAGATCATGCAAAGGCCTTGCCACCTTGGCGAAGTCCTTGATGAACCTTCGATAGTAACCGGCAAGTCCGAGAAAACTACGGACGCCGGTCACCGTGGTCCATCAAATTCCTGGACTGCCCGCACGAGATCCGGGTCCGGAGCAACTCCCTCGGCACTCACTACGTGACCGAGATAACGTACTTTGTTAAAGCCAAAGAAACATTTCTTCGGCTGGAGTTTCAGCTCCGCCCCTCGTAACAGTCCAAGGACAGTGGAGAGTCTCTCGAGAAACTGCTCGAAAGTGTTCCCAAAGACGATAATATCGTCCAGGTACACCAGACAAGTCTCCCACTTATGTCCTGCCAACAAAAGGTCTAGCGCTCTCTGCATGGTGGCTGGAGCATTACAGAGTCCGAAAGGCATTTTCCGGAACTCAAACAGACCTTGAGAGCAAATAAATGCCGTCTTCTCAACGTCTGGCTCAGCCATCCGAACCTGCCAGTTACCACTAGCCAGGTCCAAGGTAGCGAAGAACTTCGCACCGGCCAATGAGTCGAGCACATCATCGATGCGAGGCAACGGATACTGATCCAGGTTTGTCTGGGCATTCAGTTTCCGGTAGTCCACACAAAAACGGAAGCCACCATCCTTCTTGCGGACAAGCAAGATAGGGCTCGCGTAAGGACTACGCGAAGGTTGGATAACCCCTGCATCCAACATCTTCGCCACCTCTTCTTTCTTGACTGCTCTGGCCGCTGGAGCGGTTCGACGCAATCCTTCTTGCACTGGAGGTTGCCCACCGGTGTCAATCGTATGTTCGACCAGAGAGGTTTCACCCAACTCTGTAAAATCGAACGCGAAATGATCCCAGCATGCCAGGAGAAACTCCCGAAGCTGTCTCGCCTCTTCAGGCTTCAGATTGGGACCAATCTTAAGACACTCTTCGAGAGTAGGAGCCGTCACCACATTGAGCACTTGGCGTCCGTTTCCGGACGCCCCTCTCAACTTAGACGAGGCCCCACCTGGTCGAACCGTCCTCTGAGTGGGGTCTCCCCTCTCAACTTAGACGGCTATTCCAGCCCTACCACAATGGCAGCCTCCACAGCTTGAGCCTTGGCTACACCCTCTCCTGTTTCCAGGGCAATAGGTGCATTACCCACGTTCTCAAGCCAGATATCGTACGTACCAAGCCGGTTAGCCGCAGTGATACCTGCTACTGTCAACACACCACGTCCACCTAAGGCTTTCCGGTGCGGCTCCACGAGAAGCAGCTGGCCAGGGCCGGCATGCTCTACCAACGTCACGGATACGACACGTCGTACGTGGGCTGGTAGAGAGACATTCTCCATCAGTCGCAGAGAACAAACTTCTCCGCGCCCGATAGAGGTTCTGATCTCGGGCAGCTCGGGTGAAACAATGTTCACCCACCCGTCAACCTTTTCGAGTGCAGGCTGACCCACTGGGAGTTGCCGTCCCTGAGGCAAAGCCCCTGGTATCGGCGATGGAATTGCTTCCACCTCCCTAGGTTCTGCAAGCGCTCGATCGGTGAATGCAGCTTGGAGGGCATCTGGATGTGCCGTCCAGACATCCTCCCGGAAGTAAACCTTCCTGTGCACGATATCTACCATCAAGCCGAAGCGTGAGGCGTGCTCAACGCCTAACAACGCTTCGCCCTCTTCTTTCACCAAAAGGAGAGGCACCTTGATGGTTTTCTTGTGGATGGTCAATTCCACATTTGTGACCCCTACTACCTCGATGGAGTGCCCACCCATTCCAAGAAGAAATGAAGGAACCGCCAGTTCCTCTATAGTCCCTCACTCGTGCCGCCATAATGCTTAGGACCGACACATCGGCCCCGGTGTCTACAATCATCTCCATCAGACGATCGCAAATCGACACCCACACCCGTGGTGAACCTACATCGTAGGCCCGGCTCTGAAGCTCAGGGATGGGAACCCGCGGGCTCCCACCATCGATCCTCTACCTCCCGTCCACCTTACGGTCAACACCGGACGGTAATTCCAGACGTGCAGAAGACTAGGGCTCAGTCTCAGAAACCAGAGACTCCCCAGGCACAGCAGGCCTGAGGTATGGGCACACCAACTCCTCCCGCCTGCTCGATGAGTGCACGATCCAGCACCTCACCACTAGGCATATAGGGTGAGGGGGCAAACCAGCGATCCAGCTGGCTGCACACGGCCTCCAATGTGGAGCATGGCGATGGAAATACCCACAGGGTAATTTCCGGGTCCGCAGACCTCGCCAGAGGCACCCCTGCCTTCCGCAGGACATCCACATATTTGGAGACCGCCCGGAGGTACGTCCAACGTTCAGAGCTCAAGCCATGACAGGCACCTGAGCTTTGAAGCTTTACCGGTCGCACACCACTCAGTTCGGTGGCGACCGGCGGCGGTTTAACGAGGATTTCTCCTCGTCCTCCACGAGTCGATAGCAGAACTGGCCATCATGAACGATGGCCAGGTACTTACGACCCTCCAGCCAAACAGGCACAACGCCAGCGGTTGGCTGGCAACTTGCCCTTTGGCCGCAGCCTTCGGACAATCCTTCCTCAGGTGACCCATCTGGTTACACCCGAAACAAGGACCTAGTCGCCGGAGTGACTCTCCTGTACGGTCCTTACTTCGAGGCCTTGCCGCCGGCTGACCTCCGCCAGAGCCTGCCGTCTTCTTGTCTCCGGTCTTGGCTCCTGCTTTGTCCGACTTGGACGGTGCAGCAGCCTTCGCACCCGTTGGGCTCGAAGATGAAGCCTTGGCAGAGCTCCCAGAGCTAGCCGTGGTTCCGGAGGATGGAACTTTAGCCCTGTCCTGAGGAACCCCTCTAGTACGGTTAGGTAATTTACCTACAAGAAGCAAATCGGCCTCAACCAGCCATGCCTTTCGGCCATATGCTTCTACCGTACCGGCCTTGCAACCGATCAATTGATCGGTGATGGCCGTCAGGAGTTTCCGTTTGAAGCGAATGAGCCGACAGCTCTCGTCTTCGCCCGGAGACACTCGGTCGGACAGTTCCAAGAACTGCCAGTAGAATGCCTGCACAGACTCGGAAGCCCCCTGTTTCATCGATTCATATTCGCCGAAACAGATACAAGCCCGGTTACTTGTGCTGAAGCGGCTACACATAGCGTCCTTCAGCTCAGTCCAGGTCAGGTCTGGAAGAGTTTCCACCAAAGTAGCGTAGTACTCTTCCGCCGGACCGTCCAGCAGAAACGTAAAGAAACTGCATCGGGACTCGTCTATCCAGCGCTGAGCTCGGGCTTTCGCTTCGAACTTGCGGAGAAAAGGCGCCAAGTCCTCTCTGCCATCGTAACGAGCAAATGAGTGGACCGGGTTAAAGAACCCGAATGCCTGAACCTCAGCAGGAACCGCTGGAGCGGGCGTCCAAGCAGCGGCGCTAACCCTGCGAGGCTGCCTGCTCCGGTTCCCCGAAACGTCAGACTTGGACTCAGCCTCCGAAGGTATCACCATGTGAACTCTCGGCTGCTGTCCGGGTGCGGGAGGAACTCTCCAGACCATCCCCCTAGAAGATGGCCTGGGTGCTTCTCGTGGAGGTACCAGCCGGGCTTGCACCGGTGGTTCCTCCCTCCGTGCGCATGCACGCATGGGCGACAGTGAAAACCGAGGTTCCACCCTCGACTCGATCGTCGACCGGGACAGCCGTCCTTCCAACCGAAGGACGTCTATCCCGTAAGCAATCTCTATGAGTTGCTGCTCGGATAGCCCGGCCAAGAAGGCCTGGCCCTCACGTGCAGTCTCATGTGGGATTTCCACCATGTCCCGAAGAAGTTGACCGCCACGTCCAACTGGATGGGCGACGGAAACTTGGACATTCGGCCGTGGCCGATCGTCCTTCCCGATGAGATCACCATCGGATCCACTGTCTTCTAACGGGTATTCTTCCGGAAGAATGTCACTGCGGCGTTTCCGCACAGTGACCCATTCATCCGGGAAATCCCCGTCTACGCTACCGCCTTGTCCGCCTGTCTCCAGAGGGACTCCGCCTTCCGCCCCCAAGGGGACGGTCGACTACGCGGCTGCGTAACTCCAAGCCCGCATCTGCTCCAATTTCCCGACCTTCCGACGGTACTTTTGGGGTTGGCTCCATTTTTCACCTTTTGAAAAGTGTAGAAGGGGAAAGAGAGAAGCATAAAGGGAGAAAAAAAGGGGGAGGGGGTGACTGAAATTGAAATGAAAGGAGTAAAAAAGGAACAAACGACGCGCTTGCGCACACCAGAGAAAATGAAAAACTCATTTTCTCTTTCAAATATAAAAAGGGGAGGGGATAATAGTAGCAAACATAATCACAGGCAATTGTGCCCAGCATTAGAATTTCTTTTGCTCGGCCATTTTATGAACGTCATCAATTTCTAATTGGTTTGTTACTTGGTCTGACGTCATAAAAGGGCGGAGGAAAAGAAATTCTAATGCTGGGCACAATTGCCTGTGAATTTTGCTCCCGTCATTTATGACAGGTTACCCCACTAGTATTTATATATTTATAAAATCAAAATTCACAGGCAATTGTGCATGCACGTCGTTTTTTTCTTTTTTTACTCCTTTCATTTCAATTTCAGTCACCCCCTACCACTTTTCTCTCTCCCCCCTTTCTACTCTTTCCAACCTTTTCCCCTCTCCAATTTAATATCATGGGGTTCTTGGATGGGAAGAGTTCAACATATAGTTGACCTTGAGAAAAAAAGTGGTTCATTTAGTTAAATTTATATAAATTCCGACACAGCGTTAGATCACTCACTCACACACACACAAACACACCCACACACATGGCTTAAAATTTACAATATTTATACAAGTACATACCTTGCAAGAATCTATCTACATGTTTGGCACATGCACTAATTACTAAAACATTTATGCGTCATTTGACCTAAAATATGTTTTTTTGAATTTGAAAAATTACTCTGCAAGCAGCCATAAAAGCCTATGGCAGAGGGACAAGAGTCCAAGTGCAGCATAGAAAATGCAGTGTCAAAACCAGAAAATATAAAACCCTATTGATATAAACCCAACAACAATTTCAATATTTTTTAATGCCTCAAATATATGCATTGTCAAAACAAAACAAAATTATGACTCCCATAAAATACGTTTTTCCTGCACAAAATCCCCAGCAAGCGAGTTCCATTGTCGAATCGCCCTAGGGACAAATGACCAGTAATAAGAATCTGTTCGTGCAAAAATCTCTCCAACTTTGTTAGAGTGGTCACCCCTACCCAAATATAATGCCCTGCAAAGTTTACTTGAAGTATGTTTAGGGCAAGAGCCTTCTAGCATTCGATTAAAGATATTAAGACTAAAATCTGAACGTCTTGCAAGTAAACTATCCCAACCAAGCTCTGAAAGCATTTTAGTTACACTGTCGGCATATCCATATTCACCACAAACAAACCTAGCAGCCCTGCGTTAGACCATTTCTATAGAGTGAGCTAAGTCTTCAGTGTGGGGATACCACACGGAGCTGCAGTATTTAGATAGGGACGTACTAATGATTGATATGCTATACATTTTACCTCCCTGGGACACCTTCTTAGAATGCGTTGACTAAACCTAAGCATCTGCATAGACTTGGAAATAATCTGTTCGACATGCAGCTTCCAAGAAAGTTTAGCTGTAATCGTTACCCCCAAATATTTATAAGAATCTATGTTATTAAGTGGAATGGCCCCTATTCTATATGGAAATATTATTGGATTCCTTCCCCTAGCTATGTTATAATACCATTTCACTTAAAGGACCTCTTGTGCTAAAATCACATGCTTTAAACATTTGCTCCAAATACTGAATTGAAATAAATGAGTGCGATGTAACGAAAAATTTGATCTGAAGGGCATTTGACCTAAAGGGCGTTTGAACAAAATATTTATTGGCAATAAATATTCATTTGACCTAATAGGTTGTTTGACCTAAAAGGCATCACACCCTGTGGCATTTTACCAAAAATAATGGTTGACCTAAAGCCAAGTTTTTGACCTAAAAAACATATGACCTAAAGAGAAACTTATCTAAAAGGACATTTGACCTTAATATGCATTTGACCTAAATAGCCATTTGACCTACAAAAACAATTTACCTAAACAGCATTTGACATAAAGAGGCATTTGAAATAAATGGACATTAATTCATTCCATGTATCTCTGATATATTCTGACATTCCTTTTGAGTTTAAGTGGAGGCAGTTTCCAGTAGGCCTACAACTTATGAAAGACGTAAAACCGTATGAAAAGAGAGAACAAAAAGTGGTTTTAGAGCAAATAGGATTAAAGCAAATATCCTTTTAGGGCAAATGGTTAGTTTCAAACATCATTTTGGGGCAAATCGTTTTAGGGAAAATATGTTCCTTTAGGGCAAGTATATTTAGGGCTAATGTCTATATCCCGGATGCTATATCCGTATCTATATCCCATATGTGTCTCGCTCCAAAGTATGGAGGTTGAAATTTTGTCCCTGTAACATTCCAGTGTACTTTAATAAGACGTTCCCAGTCTGTGTTGCAATTTCTCATAGCAAACAATACCGTGTCATAAGAAAAAAATAGAAACTTGTTAAAAAAAACTTATTTGTTACCTGAAGGGCATTTAAAGAGTTTACATACATTTTCTTAAAGCTAAAAGATGTTCCTGAAGAACAGTTCTGTTGTTTGCAAACGGGACCTATAAAACAGGCTAGTATGCACACCAAGATACAGTCATTTTCCCAGGCCTGATATAATCATTAGCGCCATCTATTCATCGCAATCGCCTTCTCGTATTTATCATCAGATTCATCACATAATTTTCGTTACATGGATGGAGTGCTGATGTGGCGTGTTTTGATTGAGCATCTTCATGTTTATTTTGTTGATTACGTGTTCGTGCCCCATACATTTTCAACTTTTTTTGGTTTTTTCTTCTTTTATTTAGTTTCACATGCCGCAGGCGCGCAAAAACGCCAAATTAGTTTTATTTTATTAATTTCAGTTTAATTTATTTTAAATTATTTTAATTAATTAATTTTCAGCGACATCCTATGGCTCATGCAATGAACGTCTCATCGGCAGTTTCCATTGACAATCAATAAAGGGCACTGATGCACGTGATGGGCGGGGCAAACGACTATATTTTTCTGTGCTTACTTGCACGTCCTATTAGAGGTCACTGGCCTTTGCCATAGGTTAAGCAAATTAGCATAAGTCAAACGGTATAAAACAAAATAACTTTTGAATATTGCAACCAAATAACCTTAATAACTGGCACAACATTTAAAAGCCGCGTACAAATCAAAATTAATGTTAACGAATCACTCGAGAATTGTTCGAGAGCTGCTCGCGAGCATAACGTATACAACAAAAATTAGCATATTTGCATCGCAAACAGCTCTTCAGATTAAATTGCTAGTTAGTTTGTCAAGAGTTCGCGTTCTTACAATTATTTGTAATAATTTTGCACTAATTGTTTGGAATAATTATAAACTGGCGAAACGAAGCTCACTCACGTCTAGACAGGGTTCTCGGTTTGCCGCTGTTCGAGAACCAGCCCTCTGATGTACCACCTCAAGAGCGAACTTTGTACCAGCTCTAGAACTGTTCGCAAGCTCCCATCTAAACCGGGTTGTTTCTGTTTGCGAACTGGTCCCGAACTGTTCCGGAACGACTCGCAAGCTGGGTCTGTATGTGGCTTAAGAAGCAACTACAATAGTTAAATAAAACGGCTTTCTAGATATTTTTTTCATCCACCGGATGGCGCGCCTGCAGTGGCTATTCTGTTCTATAGGATGTCTCTTCTACCCACGCGCGATTTTGAAAAAAAATTATATTTTTCAGAAAAAAACATTACAAAAAAATGAAAAGTCTTTTAGAAACTAGAATAGTTGGTGATAATGTTAAGTTTTTTTCGTGATGATATCTTTAAAAATAAACTTTTTACAACACCTTTTTTCAGCTTTTCTACATCGCAAAATTACTTGACAATTCTCCGCAAAGGGCGCTAGCATCATTTATTTATTGAGCCCATAGACCCGATGTTAAAGAAAAAACGTTAATTTTTAAGTGCAATATGTTTATTTTTCATATTTAAAGTTGTCCAATATTGAATTTTCAAAGTGCAATGTGCACCTTAAATATATGCTGATCGAGTGATAGAACGACAAAAAACTGGTAATTGCGGTTATATTTTTAAAAACTATTTCAAAATCGCGAATTTCTAACTCTTATGTTAAACTCCAGTGAGTACACCCAAATAAGAAAAAAAATATCAATTAAAATCTTCGTAAAAATACGTAAAAACAATTTTAAAAAAAAATAGTTAAAAAGCAGGCCATGCGTCAATGTGTTGGCATCACTGTGGCTTAATTATGGTTTTTTTAAAATTATTTTTAGGTATTTTTACGAGCATTTTAATGGATATTTTTCCCCTTATTTAGGCGTACTCAATGGAGTTTAACATAAGAGTTAGAAATTCGCGATTTTGGAAATAGTTTTTTTAAAAATATAACTGCAACTTGTCATTCTATCACTCGATCAGCATATATTTATGGTGCACATTGCACTTTAAAAACTTAATAATGGACAACTTTAAATATGAAAAATAAACATATCGCCGCGACTGCTGTATTTTAAAAACTATCGTTTCTTCTTTAACATCGGGTCTATGGGCTCAATAGAAAGACGATGCGAGCGCTCCTCTTTAAAGAGATTTTTCGAAGTAATTTTGCGATGTAGCCTCTTAAAAGTAAACATTTTATAGTAGTTTGAAAATGATTAGTTTTTAGTTTTTTTTCGTTACAATTTCTTGAAAACTATTTTCGCCTTTTTTTTTCAAACTGTCATAAAAAGTTTATTTTTTAAAGATAGGCTATCATCATAGGATATCATCAAAGATAGGCAAACATCATGATAGGATTATTACCAACTATTCTAGTTCCTAATACACCGAGTATCTTTGCAATGCTTATTCTGAAAAAAAAAGGTAGCTTGAAAAACATAACATTTTTCAAAACCGTGGCGGGTTTGGAGACGTCCATCTGCTGCAACTCCGCCATCTAATGCTACACAAAAAAAAAATTAATATTTAGCCACCTTAAATAAACAAAATAACGATTTTTAACAATACGAGCAGTAAGAAACGAATCCTCTCTACATTAAAGTTACAAACCTCATTATATATTGTCATTTTGTAGAGCTTTGCCATACCTTTGGAGGTGAGTAAAATTCCAGCATGTACCCGGCTGTCATCTTGACCAAAACCAATCGGCATTTATCCCACTTCTGTTTTCCTTCAAGATTATCGCCGGTGACATAGTTGACGATACCCTCCTTACGACATTCGACAACAATTTTCGAAAACTTAACCTTATCGTGCTTTTCAAGCTTCGGTCTCCTTCTATCCTGCAGATGAGATAATTCTACTTCATCCGAATGTTGTTTGTGAAACAAACTCTTTCCTTTTTTAAGTCCTTTCAAAGACAAGCGACGAAAAAACGGTTTGTGTCGAACTTTCGGTGAATCCTCGCAAACTCCGGTATCCGAATAATCGCTTGAATCACTTGATGCAATTGCCACTCGTACATTTGAATCCAAAATCTTCCCATTACGATTCAAAATAGAACTAATCATATGTCCATTACGAGACGAAACCGGTCTCTTACGAAGTTCCGCTTCGAAATATTCTAACACAAGCTCTTCGAATCGTTTGATGACTCCGTTCCCAGTTCCTCTAGATTCCTCACTCAAAGCAGGAAACTCGGAAAGAAACGTGCGAAAAATAGAAGCCACTTCAAGAGCGGCACTTTGAGAGTATTTCTGACATTGTTCTAACCAATTATTATTTAGATTGCTATTAGCCGAACCGCCAATGGCTCCTCCTGTCGCTGCTGTTGATACGGATTCTGCGCCACTTTCACTGGTTACCACCGTCCCTTCCGCAATCGAAGCCATCGGACTGCGATAAAAGACACAAAATAAGACAAAATTGTATTTCAACGAGCGACGTACTGAAAAACTCTCAATAAGACGGCAAAATCCTGACGTTAGTGGCACGTTTCATTTCAATACAACAGTAATTTCCTCACGCCAGACAAATTATAAATAAACCATGATACCTATGGAAATACATTGCAACTCACACCCACGCATAGGGAACCATAACTGCCTAATAAACAATTTCGCAACTAATCGCTAACACGAGCTATGGCCCGCTATGCCCTTTAAACATTAACATATACTCAGGACATGCATGTAAAGACAGGGACACGCAGATGTTTGCTCCGCCCTTTTAAGAGCGTCGGACCAAATAACAACCAACTGAAAATTAAAAAAGGCGGAGCATGTGACGTCAGACCACAAAATAAACCAATTATAAGTTGCCACTCCTCATAAAAGAGGTGACATAAACGTCTGCGTGTTCTTGTCTTTACTTGCTAGTATTCTCAGGGTAGATCAACCTCAAAACAACAAAATATGAGATACAGCCACAGAATAAGGATATATATCCTTATTCTGTGATACAGCACAGGCCGATAGCCATAGCTTTGGTCAATATGAATTTGACCAATAGGAACGCAGTATTTTATTTTTGCAGCATATAAAACCCGCTCTTCAGAATGTTACAGTATTCTAAATAGAATACTACAGCAGCTTTTCGCTTGCAGTGTTGCCAGATGTACATTTCAACTTAATAGTTCATTATTTTTTTTTACTTTCTGAAGGCTGCGCAACCTCCAAGGTTTGTAAAGTATGTAAGGTGTGCCCATATCACGAGGAAGCCACGCCCCAAAGGCGATGACATATTGAAACGTCTCTGGTGACCACATTTTCTATTTAGTAAATTTTAGTTATGTTTTGCCATATTTCACACACACAAAAAACAACGGTTTTCTGTTTACCTTGTGGTAAATTTTTTGTTTGTTCGGTAGATATTTGTTTTTGATGGTATTAATACCTTTTATTGATGTTTTTGTTACAACTAGCTGAATTCTGTAATACGTTTTTGTTCGGGGCGACTGAATAAGCGCCAAATTGAACAAACGCCAAACTGAATAAGCGCCAAATTGAACAAACGCCAAACTGAATAACCGCCAAATTTTTGGCTTTTATTCAGTTTGGCGTTTCTTCCATTTGGCGCTTATTCAGTTTGGCGTTTGTTCCATTTGGCGCTTATTCAGTTTGGCGTTTGTTCCTTTCCCAGGTAGCACACATATGGTTTAATGTTGGTTGATCAATGTTAAATCAACGTTGTTAAATAGTTGGATTGATAACACAAATCCAACATTGATGTCCGACTATTTTCCAACGATAATACAACTAATAATCAACAGTTGATTTATTCAAGTGGGATATGCAACGATAAATCAACAGTTGATTATCATTGCATGTCCAAAATGAAAACGAGAAGCATATGGGAAAAACCATACATATATGTATTTCTATCTTTTGATATGTCTTAAAATATATAGTTGTAATATGTAAATGAAGTGTCATATAAACTGTGAACGGAAAAAAAAACATTTTTTTTAATATTACAGTAGTGTTCATTTTTCTATCTATTATAGAAGTTCGTTTTTTTTTCATTCACAGCGTAATTATAAGCATACTTCATTTATGTATATGCAACTTTAGATTAGTCTCTATAGTTTCCAAGCCTAATAAAGCCTTATTTAGCAAACTCCAAACAAGATGTCATCATGGCCTAGTGGGTAAGTGACTGGATGTAGACATTGGTGTGGGCATAAGATCGAATCCCTGCTGGTTCTGGTAAGTACTAGTTAGTGTTTAAAGTGTTTAAAAGTATGTCACTGGCTTGGTGTGTATAAGGAAAACTTGGACAATTAAGATTCTCGTTTTTAATTTTTTAGTTTTTAATTAATACTCTTAATTCGCAACGGCAATTAAATGTTGGCGTTCCGACGTTGAATCAACGTTGGTAAATCGTTGGCACAAGGTCTGAAACGGACGTTGGTAAACAGCTGGTGAGCTGTCATAAACTGATGTTGGTATTTGGTTGGTGTATGGTCAGCAAGAGACATAGGAAAGTGGTTGGCAAAATGGTTGGCCCAAAGTACTCACCTATGACAAATTTCTTAATAAAATGTGTTGGTAACACGTTGTCCAACGAGACAAAAAGGGGGTGGGCCAACAGCTGATAAAGACGTCTGACCAACATATTCGTTAAAATCTGCCCAACTAGTTTTTGCTACCTGGGTTTGGCGGTTATTCAGGTTTTTTGTAAATTGTGATGGTCCAAATATTGTGAGCTTTTATAGGCGTCAGACTGTGCAGATTTACAGCTAATCTAACCAATCCTAACCTAACCTAACCAAACCTAACCTAACCAATCCTAACCTAACCAATCCTAACCTAACATAACCTAACCTAACCAATCCTAACCATGTGTTTATCACATTTTGGCGTTTGTTCCATTTGGCTTTTATTCAGTTTGGCGTTTGTTCCATTTGGCATTTATTCAGTTTGGTGTTTATTCAGTTTGGCGTTTGTTCAATTTGGCGCTTGTTCAATTTGGCGCTTGATCAGCGCCACCTTTTGTTCACATGTACAGAGGGAACTGTTTCAGTGTTGCTAGCTGCAAAAACAGTGCCATTTTCTTAAAGTACATGTTTTTTTTTAAATTGTGCCAAAATATCACTAAAATGGTTGACTTTTAACAACTATTTTAGTGTTATAAAAAATTATATTGTCATATTGTATATTGTTGAAATGAATGAATGAATGAATGAAAATTTAAGTGTTTATTATAAATTCTGACATTTTCCGGATTAAATTTATCTTCCCTGTACAATTTTTGGATCCACTCCTTCCTACTGATGATTTTGCAACAATAGCATTGTTTTTGTAGATAGCAACACTGCAACAGTTTCCTCTGTACATGTCAACAAAAACGTATAACAGAATTCGGCTAGTTGTAACAAAAATATCAATAAAAGGTATTAATACCATAAAAAACATCTATTGGGGGGGGGGGGGGGGGAAACAAAAAAATTACTGCAAGCCAAACAGAAAACCATTGTTTAAAACCTCAATGAAATAACTCTTGACTTCATTTGAAAAGAACTACTGCAGTCAGCAAACAGGCCTAACACACACAAGACTGACTCCAAATTCATAGCTACATTATGAAGCAGTGTAAACGATCCTCAAACTTGTTATTCTGTTTTCTAGGAAAAAAATTAATAACTCACGTTTCATGTGTATAATGTAGGTTCATGTTGGCATTTTTCAAACTAAACTTTTTACAGATGAAAATTAATATTGTGTCATTGTCAAACTGAGATATAAGCTTACTTTAAAAAGGCAATAGAGTGACTGAGCAGCCCTTCTATTTTCAAAAATAATCGAGTTTTAGGGGCTTTAAAAACTTTAAAAAAACGTATTATTTTCCTATTCATTTCAAAGTAATACGGATTTAATATTTAAATTATACCACCTGCCACGTGGCTCTCGAGTTGATTGGAAAGTTGTATTGACTTTAATAGGACTGGAGAATACATCATTCATTAAGGAATTATGGAAATGTGAGGTGACAACATTTGCCACGAAATTGAGAGGTAGACTTTTGTTTATAGAAATTTGAAACGGCGTTGTTTGGTGACTCAGGAAAAGTCACTTCATTTAAGTTTTTTTTTATGATTTTATGACTTATTTTTAATTTTTAAATATCATTTTCGCAATCGATGGGTAAGTCTTGACGAAATTTTGAAAAGAAATGTCTCGAGGTAATGGTCTCTTTAAGTCAAAAAACCCAATCACAAGTGGGTCAGAGAAATTAAATATTTCATAACCTTATAAAAGTAAAACAAAACTTCGGAACATTTGCAAATTAGAAGGAATAACCACGTTTTTATTTTGGTTGATCAATTATCCAGACCATTTAAACTAAAAATCAACATGATTTAAACATTTTTAATGAACTCTTCGACTTCCTCTTTTGAATACATGTGAAAATTCCTTTCTGTCGTGACGGCCGCAACCTAAAATGAAAAATGTGAACCTTTAATTGTTGTGACCAAACCTTTGTTTTTTTTTAAAAAAAGTGGAAGAAAGTTCACTTCAACATTGGTAGAATTCAGTTTCTCCTCCATTACTTGCTTTAAAATTGACAATGCCATTTTCAAGGCATCATCCAGAGTCACAGACTACAATTGAACAAAAAAACAAAAACGTAAGTGAACAATGACTTAACCACACACCTGCAAAAGCACTGCATTTATACACTACTAACTTTGTGATAAACTTCTTTCAAATTTTGCTGAGCACCTTCAGATCCTGATCCGATAGCTTTTGCATCATACTGAATCAAAGTCCCGGATGGATCCATATGGTACCTATTGCATTGAATTAAATCAGACAATGAAATGTTTATTGTATAAACAATTGAAGGGTACAGTGGAGAATCATGTCAGAAAGAAGCACCAAATTAAAGTTCGAACACATCTAATATACCAATGTAACACTGAAGATAATAATGCTTATAAACTCGACCCTCATCGTTTTTTTCCAGTTTCGTGCAGTACAAATTAAACTTAGCAATTTCATATAATAGATGGCGCTAATAATTATTCTTTTTAAACTGAGTTGCTCTATAGAGAGACTTTTAATAGAGGGACTCTTAATTTTTTAACAAAAATGAACCCTCATCTTTCTTTCCTTGTAAACTTCAATTATAAATTTATAACAGTACCAGTACACACTATAAGCCAAAAATTAAACTCTCATTTTGTATACAAATGAACAAAAACGAAGGAAAAATTAGAATAAGAATGAGTCTTAAACAGCTCTGTCAATGCTACAATGCAGCGCCGCAACAAGGAATTTTGTACCAGGAGACTACATTACCCTTACCTCCCTGCAAGCTAACACAAATTTGGGTAGCTTGTATAGTGTAAATAAACGTGAATTTTTAGGCTTGCAAGTGTTAGCTTAAAATGAAAAACTACAATACAGTATTCTCTTTAGTAGGTATTGCTTATAGCGCAGCCTATAACTTTTTGTAAATTTTGCAAATTGCACGGCGGGTTTACTCGTAATTTGTCCAATACATGAAAACTCATAATTAAATTAATATGCAATTAGGAAAATAGTCGCAAAAAAGTCGACTTTCAAAATCTGTCTTTTTTTTAAATTTTAATTTCTAAACGTTTGGCGCCCGTGTTTGCTGGCACCTGGAGATTAACTTTACCCCATCCTCCTCGGTGTCGCGCCACTGCTACAATGCAACTATTAAAATGTATAGACATCCCCAACAGTTGAGGGTCAGCGAGGAAAACGTTTATGAACAGAGATATTACAAATCGAAACAAAGTTTTATTCAAGAAATCTAAATAAATAATGAGAGCGTCACTGATCCATTACTTTCCAAAATAGTGGCCCAGACAATTGAAACGCATCACTGCATGTTATAATTTTCTCCATCTTGTGCGCACAGTAAAAATGTCCCTGCTGAAACACAAGCACAGTCTTAGGCCAAACACAGTAAATTTACCCCAATTAAGTCTCTAATATTACACGTGCTGTTAAGCTTTGTCAACAATCTGATCAACATCTGACCTCTTCAAAGTGGATAGTGTTGAACAAATTATCCCTGCCGTATTAAAATACGTGGCACCATTTGACAACCAATCGCCATGAAAGTCCCCACATTTCGACAGCCTGTGGATATAACACCAGTTGCCGACAATGCGTTGCTTACGAAAAGTGTAAGACTCGTTGATCTGTGGCTCCTGCTGTGCATATGATTCAAAACTACATCACAATGAACACTGAAGTCCCCTACTGATTACATATGCCACAAGTTTCTAAACTAAACGATTAATCTAGCGATGTTAGCAGGCGCGCTTCTAACCACCCTGCTATGGTTTTCGTTAGTGGTGACCTAGAAAAATAGGATGCCATTTTCACTTAAGTGAAAACATCTTCATGAAACGGAGAGGTTTTATATTAACGATTCATCAGTTTGTTGCACCCAAATCTGTATCTACTACACTACAATAAAGGCGACAATTAACTGTAGCGGCCAAAACGATAACAATGAGACCCATTTTATGTTTTCATACAGAAAAAAATCTGTAAGAAAATGTATTACTCGTTTTCAGCGGAAATAAAATTATGAAGACGGCAATGGCCGGAGATTCTGTATCCTCGTCCTTAGATGCTTTGAATATGGTAACCATTTTAAATGGGAGATAAGAGGTTAGAAACAAGCGTAAATGTTAGTGGAAGTTTCTAAAGAGCAGTAGCATGACATCACAAAAAAAACCTTAGCGGCCAACTCAGTGGCGTAGCTAGGCTTGGTTGTGTACCCCCGCCACTTAAAACTTTGCACCCCCTTACCTCCCTCTCCAAATAGCCCTCATACTGAGTATTTTGATGAACGACGGAACAGGTCTGAACAACAGTAGGAACAGCCAGAAGGTTAGGAAAGGTTAAGAAATTAAGCTTCTTGCAAGGGGTCTGGGGGCGCAGCCCCCAGTTTTTAAAGAATTATTAAAACAAATTTGTTCATTGTTCCAACCGTTCCTCCCCTTAATCAAATTAGGAAACAGTCGAACAATGGCCTAATTAGATTTAATAATTCTTTAAAAACTGGAGGCTGCGCCCCCAACCACCCTGCAGTAAGCTTAATTTAACTAAACCTAACCTTCCAACTTTTCCTACTATTTTACCGACTATTTCTACCATTGTTCCGACCGTTCCTCTGCCGTGCCCATTGATCTCTATGAAGATTTACTGGTGCAACTATGTAGTTTTTAAAAGTAAACATTAAATGAAAGTCGATTTACTTTCGAAATTAACTGAATAATTAAGCGAGCGATTCGGAATCTCTCGCTGCATTTATTCAATTATTTTTGAAAATACATAACTTTCATTTCGTTTTTGCGCCACAAACCTCCTGCGCCTCCCCTCCCCCCCCCCCCCCCGCAGTTGCGGGTCTTGCAGTTGCCTAGCTACGCCCCTGGGACTTCTTAGCAGTTAGATTTCGAGATATGTTGGTAAACTTGATCAACGATGGTGGCAGCTATACTTTTGTTTGTTAATAGTTTATCTCATATCATAATTTTCTAAGGATTAATCTCTCTGCCTTTGTGCATAAATGGGTCATTCGACTCATTCTAAATGCAACTTCCTAACTTAGGTTAATTGTGAAAAAAAAACCTAGTACTACACAAACAAAAATTAAAGGTCATTTGAAACCAAAGTATACTTGTGTCGCTCTTAACTCGTTTTTGCTACACACTTTTAAAATGCACGAAACGGGAAAACATAACTGTTGTTTGGCCAACCCTTTAATATTTCAGGGTTTATGCAACCAACTTTATTTTGCATAATAAATTTGCTGTAATGGGGCATTTGCTGTAAAGCAACACATGACTTAACGGAGTAAACTATTTACGCTAGATGGAACCTTGAAAACCAACCCGCATGTGCATGACAGATAAATACAGAGTGGATCCTCAACCTTTTACATCTATGTTTACTGTCAATCTGCGGAATCAGTCAATCTGCAGATTGCCTAGGCAAGGCAATCTGCAAAACCACCAAACTGCTAGTGAATCTGCAAAATTCAATACGTCGTAGATGTTGAAGTTTGCAGATTCACTAGAAGATTCAACTAGGTTGGTTGTTTTTTTCCGTGGAGCTAACTAATATTCTTAAAAAATAATATAAATTTCATAATCATCAGATGATGCTTACAATTGTGGTCCTTTCTCATCAATCCCAGCAAACAAAATAGCAACACCAAAAGGACGACTCTGAAACAAATCACAAATTAAATGCCGGACTCAAAATTTTATTAAAAAAAAAAGTTGGCAAAAAGATGGCTTTGACAGGTAAAAGACAACCAAGTGTGTGGCGTAAACTTGATTTACACCAAGAAAAAATGGAAGAAACTGGCAAAAAAAGATTTGAAACATGAGAAAAATTACAATATTGTTCAAATAATTGATATTATTTTCTTCCTGCATAATACTTGGGTAGAAAACACTGAAAAAATAATACTAAGCTCTAAAAAAAACCTCGATACTACAATAGTTGTAACACCCAGTGGGTCATGACCCTCCCGAAAT
Organism: Brachycybe producta; assembly: GCA_036925085.1. Taxonomy (NCBI): domain Eukaryota; kingdom Metazoa; phylum Arthropoda; class Diplopoda; order Playtdesmida; family Andrognathidae; genus Brachycybe; species Brachycybe producta. The sequence goes on from JAUPFP010000003.1 coordinate 6,407,845, forward strand.
ACTAGCCTGGGGGGGTGAGTGACTCATCTCTGTCCCTCCCTCCTACATTTAAAACCCAAGTGGCGGATTAATACCTTTTAGGACCGTGGTCACTTGGACCTGGTTACACCTCGTAGGTGTACACAGGTCTAAGGTATAAAAGGACCATGCTCCTCTTTGTTCTTGGTCCACTCTTTCGCTCTACTTTTGTACTACGTCGATTACTATATCCGTATCACATCATGGGCACGTGGATGCACCTTTAATAATGAACATTCATTCTTGTAACGTTTATGTTTCTGTGCAAGAATGAATAAAGTGTTTACAATATGAAACTGCGTTGTCTACTGTTCTGAAACTAATCCTTCTCTAGACAAGCCGGAGACACCATAGGGCAAGAAAGCATATGGATCCCAACGGAGCAGCAAATCTTCCAACAAAGAGGAAGATGAACTACAATGGTGAACAGACGTGGATAGTAACCATCCTTCTGATAGATTACACCCCTACACAGAAGGATGACTACAATCCATCACCATCCGACTACTTCTGTAACTCGAATCTTTTCCGTATGGTCATCACGCGATCCAGGGAAGAAACGAGCTACAGAAAGAGCATAATGAGTTGTTCAAAATTGGCAAAGGAGTCGTCAACGCTCACATAGTGAAACACTGAATAATGTCTCAATTGAAACAACAAAAAGTGAAACACAGCAAGTAGACAAGACGAGCCTATTTTAAAAGTAGTTCTAATAAGTGATATTGGTAGGTGAAAATGGCCAGCAAAGCCAATTTACGAAAGCTTAGAAATTACATAGTGTCGTCGGTGCTAGGATTCCCCGCCCCCTTTCAGGCAAACTCCCGGAGTACGACCACCTTTTCTGATCCTCAAAGTAAATGCAAATAAGTTCCTAAGTGAATTTCTGTTTGCTATTAAATGGCAGCACCATTGTTGGGGGGGGGGGGCATTTGGAAGGTTAGGCCAAAAAAGGTGGGGGGGGGGGGCGGCAGTGACGTCGTTTTAAAGCAGGTACTGAATTTTGATATTATTAACTAGAAATATGTTTAAATAATGAAAATGTGTAGAATACTAAAAAAACACCTTGATGAAGTCTCAAATACAAATTTTATTTGTTGATTGCTAACTTGGGAAACTTCCAACATAACATCCTAGGAATGATTTTTCATTTATGTCATCTTGCCCCAGATGCTAAAAACTAGCTGTAGGTAGAAAGTAGACACTAATGTTATTCCGTCCACTTAGTTCAGATTTATAACTTTCGTACTTATTGCTCTCCCGTTCGAGTATTTCAGATTTTTACAAAGAATATTGACTTCAAAGTACCATTAGAAAATGTCATAATTAGTATATTGTTATTGCATGAGTTACACAAGAACATGTTTGTTGATAATTTAGAACCTACGATTAATAAGTTTTGTTTCATAAATTAATGATTTTTTTAAAATTCTGAAAAACAAGTGGATAAAAGTACTTTTTGCCAGTCAGTCCACATTTAACCAGAAATAAGCCACTGTGAATTTACCTTTAATCACAAAACCATCTTTAAACACGTTTAAAAAAAAATTCAGATTAATATTAGAAACGATACCATAGCAGATCCATCATAGTCACTGTCTCCAAATTGAATTGCCAGATTTGAAACTGCCTGAGCGACACTCTCTACAGACATTTTTTCATTGAAAGTAAACCAGTGATTTTTGGCTTCCAGACGAGCTCGATCAACCATAGTCCGAGAGTCGGCCATAAGCCCACTGACAGCACAACCTAACACACAAATGAAAATAAAATTTACTGATGTTTTTGAACCAAAGTAAAAACAAAATTTGGCTCTCACAGGATTCACACCAAAATTTAATTTACATTTTCCTTAAGAACCTAGATATAGCGTTTAATTCAAAATATCTACAAATGTAGGCGCTGCGATCGTTGTTGATTTAAAAATGGTTTTTTAACGTTAGATCCAGGTTTGAAGTTACATAATAATTAATAAAAAAATAAGTTCGCGTACTAAGCTTATAAAAAAAAACACCATGAAGCCAATAGAATACCGCACGTGCTAATTATTTTGTTATTGTTTTAAGTCGTTTTTAACGAGTGCTCTTTAAATGTTTGTGGGATGGTTTTTTTGATCCAATGGGATTTAACATGGAGTAAAAAAAACGAACGATTTTGAACGTTGTTTAAAAATAGAAGGACCTTTTCAAAATTTATATAAAGCGAGCAATTAAAGAAGAATACTTTTTATTGCATTTTGCGCTTTACTGTACTTTAATTGAGCGAGTATGAGGCGATTTCTTGCAAGTTTAGTAACACCATATAGTAACACTCATTTGTCTCCTTATCGTCTGCTCAAAACAACAAAATGGCGGTGTATCTAGGCTCTTAAGTTTTACAGGTTTCTCAGGGTAATTACACATCTATTTTTCAAGGGTGTAAAATACACTGAAAATGTGTTGAACCTTTGAAATACATGACTGCAAGCCCTATTTCATGAGCAAAAAAATATTTTGAAAGTATTTCTTTCAATAAACCTTAAACCGACATTTCACACAAAATTATTTTATCTACGAAATAAGATTTTGCTGTCACTTTCAACTCATTTAGTTGTAAAATAATATTTTCGTACGAAATGATCACTAAAATTATGAAAGTAATGAATTATTCCGTAGATAATTTCAAATGAAACGAAATAAATGCTTGAGAAACTTGAGAACGACGTCATTTTTCAACGCCTTTGATGAACACGACGTTGATTCTAAAGGAATAATCAACCTCTTCGAGGGGAGTTGTAATAAGTACAGAGGATAGTAAAGGTTAACAAATTTACGTTTAGCAGCGATTAATTGGTCAAAAACGACAACAACAATGGCGATATAAGGTAACGTTTTTGTTTACAGTTTTTTTTTTTTTTTGTATTGGAGAGTTGCTTCGCTAAGTCAAAGTATGAAATGAAAACAAACACAAGAGTACTAAATTTTAATATTTATAAATTATTTATAAACGTTCTTCGCATGGGCAAGGTTAAGTCATGCCTGTGTTTAGGTTAGGATTCGAAAGACGAAAAAAGTGCGAAGATTCGAATTTTCGAATCTCAAATATTTTTCAATATTCCCGGGATTCGCGGATTACAGTGGGTGGCTAGATTTAGATGCAGACCAAATCACTAGTATACTAACCAATGTGGTTTTCGATTTCAACGATTTTTTCGATTGTTGTAGGTTCCATCAGAGTAGAAGTGACTCTCTTCTCTACAGCCAACACAACTCCATCCTTAGACTGTATTCCAATTGCAGTCGAACCCAACTAGTGAATAGAAACATGATTACTAAGCTTTCTGTCTCGCAATAACTGACAATTTGCAATCAGCTTATCTACTAACTAGTGTAGGCTAAAAAGATAGCAGCAAGCCGTTGCTAACGGTTTTCTTTGCTAAGCTATTATTGCCAAAAAAAAATGCACTAAAACCATGTTTTCGGTCACAGTAAAAAGACGTTTTTTTTGTGTTGTTTCCCCAAACTCTCTTGAAATATTGGGACAAACGTGTCTTTCATTATGAAGGTGTGAAGTCCTTTCCCAACCAATTATAGACTATGATGCCAGACGCATGCGCATCGAAGAAACTGCTCCGGTAAAGAATTACTAAAAGCAGTCTGCATGCAAGCCGCCAGGACGCCACTGGCAGACGCGCCATCATTCCTTTAGGTTAGGTGTGATTCTTCCAGCGCGCCTGTGTCCTGCTTTCAATAGTTCTTTACTTGAGCAGTTCCTTCAATGTGTATGCGTCTGGCATCTGTAATGTGTGGCTGGCGTCTTTACTGCTCAGAGAGTAGTATAGCCGCTCACGCAGTGGTAAAAAGGTCTTTTTGCCGAGTTTTTTGTGCTTGTTGTAGTTGTTTTGTTGGTGTGTGTACGTGTTGGAAAATGCAAGTTGACCCATGACTGATGATACTAGCACCAGGAGACCCTCCTTTTCTTTGGCAGCGAGACACACCAGAGGAATCACGGGGGCGACGTGAACGCAGCTATAGACGCAAAAGACTTTAGACGCGGCCGCAGACACGCCGAAAGAATCCAATTGGTGGCAAAACCTACATGTTTTGCGTCTCGCGGCCAAGAAAAAGAAGAGTCTCCTGATGGTAGTTTCATCAGTCCTGGGTCACTTGCGTTTTCCGACACATAAGACCCTACACCAACAAAACAACTACAACAAGCACAAAGAAACTCGGCGAAAAAGACCCTTTTACCACTGCGTCTGCATCACCGGCCGTACAGCAGAGACGCCCGTTGCACACCTAGGATGTAGACTCACACGCATCCTCATCGAAGGAACTGCTCAGATAAAGAAAAAAACTAATGAAAGTTGTTCAGCCGCATGACACAGACGCCGCCCGCAGACGCGCCGGAAGAATCGCACCTTAAGTAAAATTAATTCGGCGTTTTTGCGCGGCTGCAGCGAGCTGCAAAAAACGCAACTCGTCTTACGCCGAGTTAGATGACGCTAATCTCACAGCATAATTATTCTCCTTGTTTATAAGTTGAGAGTATCTATTCTAGGTGGGCTATTTGTACATTGCGTGGCTATTGTACATTGCGTCGAAGGCGCGAAATAAAAGGAAACATCTATACAATCTTCTGCGGTTAAGCGAGAGTTATTCAAAAGAATTTCCATCATTTCTTTCCTTGTTTCTACCTTTATGGCCTCAATAGCATATTCAACTTGGAACAGGCGTCCCTCCGGCGAGAAAGTGTTCACTCCTCTGTCGTATTCCGACCTCGTAAGAAACATTATCCACAATTTCAAAATAAGTGTCAATTACGAACTAAACGCAAAAATAACGAGAACAGTCAAAAACAAAGATCTCAACATAAACCAAATGTATAAAGTGCTACATACACAATTACAACCTTTCACAGAGAAGTTCAGAATGACAACACAAAATAGAACCAAAAACAAATAAAGGCAATTAGAAAACGGGATAAACAGAAGTCGGCATCGCCGTTTCCATGGCGAACCCAACTTCTAATTGGTTGGTTATGTTGATAGACGTCATATTCTCCGCCCTTTTCAACGTCAAACCACACAACAAACCAACTATAAGTTGCTGTTCGTCAAAAAAGGGCGGAGCCAACTTCTGTTTATCCCGTTTTCTAATGAGCCATATGTCCAATAAGCGCCTCTAGTGGCAGTTGGCTAAAAGATGGCCCGTGATGCTTAGTTCTCACAACCTTCACGAGGGTTGTGACGAACACACGCAAGATGGTGGTCAATGTCAAATGTTAGCTTTGGTTAGGTTACTAGGTAGCCTTGGTAGCCGTAAGTGCGGCCATATCTTATTTTGGCGCCGTAAGTGCGGCCATATCTTATTTTGGCGCCATAAGTGGGGCCTTAACTGTGGCCTGGTGGCCATATCTTTTTTTTCTAACTTTATTTAATTGTGTATGTCCTTTACGTGGCTTCGTAGGTACGAAGCCCCGTAAAGGACATACACAATTTAATAAAGTTAAAAAAAAAAAAAGATATGGCCACAGTTAAGGCACCACTTATAACGCCAAAAAAGATATGGCCACAGTTAAGGCCCCACTTATGGCGCCAAAAAAAGATATGGCCACAGTTAAGGCCCCACTTATGGCGCCAAAATAAGATATGGCAACAGTTAAGGCCGCACTTATGGAAAAAGTTGTCAACAAAAATGTAAGCTTGTGATTTCTCACACTAGATGGTGTATAAGGTGATAAACATTGGCTATTTGACTAAATTGACTACTGTGTCACAGTATTTGTGACAGGCTTTAGATTCAGCACAAAAAATTTGTTTGCCAATTGGAAATTGCAGTCCTTCATTAACTGGGGTTTTTTGTGCTGAATCCAACCGCCTGTGTGTTTATGTGCATACAATATATTTACAAATGAACGCACACAAATGACAAATGATATATTGAAAGAGATAGGAAACGATATTTTCCCCACCTTTTTATGAGCGTATTTGGTAAAAGAAAAACAAGACATACATCAGTATCATTGAAGTATGTATTGAAAACAGATTTCATAATTGATAACTATCAAACGAATTCTAGAAAAAATACATTCGCTAGCTTCATCTTTTTTTCTTAAATGTGGCCTTAAGTGTGGCCGTAAGTGCCCAGGTAGCAAAAACTAGTTGGGCCAACGTTGGGCAGATTTTAACAAATATGTTGGTCAAACGTCTTTATCAGCTGTTGGCCACCCCCTTTTTGTCTCGTTGGACAACGTGTTACTGTGGCAACCTGGTCTGCTCAAATTTTAACTTTGATGGAGCAGACGAATTTCCCTATGGTGGTCTGCCTGACAGCTACAGTAGGCTGTTGGGACGGACGCCATTTTGGTGCCAGCAGACCTCTCACCATGAAGTCTATGGGTGAGAGGTCAGAAGTGACCTCTGTCCCCTCCAGGTGGAGTTGCCTGGAGGTTTCCTGTGGCCTAGTCAACCACAGGATCTGGGCAGTTGGTTGTAGGCTGAGCATTGGACTAGACCTGTGGGTGGAGGTCAAGAGGACCTCCACTGTCCAGCATCTTCTTCTTTCGTTGACCTGTTGGCTTGGGTGCCTTGGATAAAGCGCCTTTGGGGCTGGCCAAGCGGTCCAGCCCTCACTGTAAATATCACTGCCTTCGTTTTCATCTTTTATATGCCGCAAGTGTGAATAAATACACTTTTTACTCATCACTTGCTTGTGTCCGTGTCGTTTATTTGGGGAGTACCGCGGAGGGTGGGTTGTCCGGTTGGGGAATCAACTGCAACATCGTCTCCGTCTTGTTTCGGCCGGTACTGGTGTCGGCTCGCAGTGGAACCTCGTTCTACCGCGATATTCTCGGCGTGGCGGCGTGGTTTTTCGTCGTGTTCGTCGTGGGTGGCTCCGTGGAGCCGACACATCTCCAGGAACACCGTGGGGAGGCGGCTACGGGTACGGTCCCATCCCCGTAAGTAGCCGGTCTTTGGTAAGTTTTACGTCCGTTTTGGGATTCTACTTACCGGGTATTGTAGCGGTCCAGTCGGGACGTTACATTACCAACGCATTTTATTAAGAAGTTTATCATAGGTGAGTACTTTCGGCCAACCATTTTGCCAACCACTTTCCTACGTCTATTGCTGACCATACACAAACCATCTACCAACATCAGTTTATGACCGCTCACCAGCTGTTTACCAACGTCCATTTCTGACCTTGTGCCAACAATTTACCAAAGTTGATTCAAAGTCAGAATGCCAACGTTTAATCGATGTTGTAAATTCAACATCGATTCAAAGACAAATCAACGTTGCGAAATTTGATTAGTCATTATTTTTAAGAGTATTAATTAAAAACTAAAAAATTAAAAATGAGAATCTTAATTGTCCAAGCTGCCCTTATACATACCGTGCCAGTGACATACTTTTCATTTTAAACGCTATCACATGACCAGTGCTTACATGTGTATATAAGTTGGGCTCTCATAATATTTGGGGTTGTTCTCTTGTGATATTTTCGTAAGTTCAGCCGGAGGCTATGCCCGGTTGAGGACCTGATTTCTGATTCCGAATTCAGCCGGAGGTGGACTGCCCGGTTGATTTCTGCTCTGCACTCTGTGAAAGGTGACCAGTAGCCACATGCTCGGTTACACCAAAGGTCGGGATCCCTGAGAGTTGTGAGTGACACAACCGCCGTGAAAATGCAGAGAGACTGCTGGTAAGGGCCCACATGACCCACAGATGGATGCAACAGACGGAGCAGACAGGGCGGAAACGAGACAACGGAAGCAATAACGTTACGATTCACGTCACAAGTAATCCGAAAAGCATTTGACCGAGAAAAGATCGATATAGTAGTTGTAATACTCAGATCGATCTTATATGTAATAATTGGCTGTATTGTAGAAACTCCACTTAAATCTGTAAATAAATAGATAACAGAGACACGTGGGTTTGTTGATGTTTCCTTAAGCCATTTAGTAGGTCAATGCTCAACTGTTTGAACGAAGAGGTAATTTGCACAGGCTGCACTGACAAGAAGAGTCGACAGCCGGTTCTCCGTCCCTTTGAGAAACTAGAGGACTACCTTGTAGTGTAGGGGTAGTCTTGGTAAGGGGCCTGCCTGAGGTTATATAAGTACAAATCGTCTGCAACGTCGTCTGCTCCCTTCTAGCAGACGACACTTCGGCCAATATTGGAAGTAAAAGCTGTCCGCAATATCGTCTGCTTCCTTCTAGCAGATGACAATCTGGACAATGTTACACGATAAACGAGGCAGGGACTTAACACTATTGACTTGGAATGGAAAAAATAACTTGTTTGGAAAATTGCTTTGTATTTGAATTGTCTTGTATGTCCATGAAATGACCTCGGTGTTGATGGGGACGTTAAGCAACTAATAAAACAAACAATAAATACAGGCTTGTCAGCTTCCAAATTGAGATAGCTGTAAAATGGTCGCCATTTGCCACTACTCACCGGGCGGCGCAATAATTACAAATTTCATTTAGCTGTGCATTCCATTGGGTTTGACTTGTTGTTTGAGCTTGCACCATACGGTTATTTCTTAAAAAAAGTTAGTTTTGATTTTTGTTTTAATTTATTTTATGAAATTGTAAAAATGTTTATGTTCATGTAAAGTTTTTCCCTTCACTACCGGTCACGCTGCCAAAGAATCATCTGCTAGATTTGAGCAGACAGTTTTAGCTGACGACTTTTCCTTCCAAATAACTACAAAGGAGGCCCCCACGTTTAGTGTTCTTTACACTACAGACACCACGTAGGTATTTAGGGGACGGGGAACCGGCTGTCGACTCTTCCTTTAAGCTCAGCCACGTTTATCTACCCATGCTGTCCGTTATCAATGGGGTTAAATAAACATAAATACATGTGGGTACAATTGAATATGTTTATTTATAACCTCGAGTATAGGATGTTACACTATTATATTTAACTCGTATTACGATCTGATCCTATGCAATAACCATTAAAATATCGAAAGTGTGAATAAAATTGGGCTATTGATGTCAAAAGTGCAATACATCTTCGAAATATTTATTGAAAAGAAAATAGAAAGATAACAGAAATATTGAGGCTGGTTGCATTTCCCAGGCTCTTCTGGCCACACATGCTTTCATTTTTCTTCATTGCCATAGTAACAGCATGACCAAAACATTCTTTCTCTTTTCTCAGAAGGGGAGGCAAAAAAGAGGAGAGAGCAGGTGCAATGGCGTCAAATGTGTGATGTCACGGCAGTGTTGCTAGAAGAAGAGGACAGGGTCCTCACATTCAATAAAAGTGATCTATTTAAAACACATTTACTTTTCCCCAAAATATTTTTTGTCATATTTTTTCTTTTTAAAAAATTGTTTGCTTAAAATTTGACAAAAATAATTTTAATTAAAATATATTTCCATAATTTGCAATATTAAATTGCTTAGGAAGTCCATTAAATAGATTATTAAGTTGAATATTGTTTTAAAAAAATTAAATAATTGATTTAAATGAAAAAAATTGATTATTTTTTTTCTCCGCTCTTTTATGACCTCAGACCAAGTAACAAACCAATTAGAAATTGAAAAGGTCGGAGCATGTGATATCAGACCAAGTGACAAACCAATTAGAACCTGATGACGTTCATAAAAAGGCGAAGCAAAAGAAATTCGAATGCTGGGCACAATTACCCGTGATAAATTCTAGTTTAAATTTGCTACTATTATCACTTCCCCTTTTTCATATTTGAAAATTTTTTTCTTAAAAAGGTAAAAATTTAGAAAATTAAAAACTGGAAAATGGTTGTTCACTTATATTAATTATTGTGACAAATTAACATGCTGAACACAACAGTAACATTAAGATTAATAAAGAACACAACTGTCCTGATGTTTTATATGTTTTCTACATACTTTAAACAATATTTATAGGCAAATATACTGAAACTCTGCCCCGAAGCAGCTAAAATGGAACTTTTTAGTTCTGCGGTTGTAGTATAATAATGGCATTCTGCTTAATCATTACGTACGATGATGTCCCAAAAGTTGTCTGGGGGGGGGGGGGGAGCCAATTGAGAGTGGTGATATATAACCAAAAATACGGGTTATTAGCAGTTGTCACTGTGGTGTAGTATGCTGAAGCGTCCTTTTCTTGATTTGATAAACGCTAATCCGCTGGTCCAAACCTCGTAAGTCACTTTTAAGTTTTCCATTTTTTTTCTTCGTATGGATATATAATTTAATTGGTATTTATACAATTTTTTAAATGTCTTTTTTATTATATGTTAATTTTATTTTATTTAATTTAATTTTTTATTTTAATTAAATTATAATTTCTAAAAAATTACTTTTTTTAATTGAATTTGTTTTTGAAGTGTGACTGTTTATTTCTTAATAATTATGTTTTTTGCAATCACATTGAATAAATAAAGTTTAATTAACTAAATAGAATTTGAAAACTTAAAAATAGTTTGTTAATATTTTTATATTTTACAATCTAATTAGTATTTAATGTACATTCATTTTATATGTTAATGTTAATTAAATACTGAGATTAATAAAATTCTTATTAAATATCTATAGAAAATATTAACATAAATGATTGTGATTTGTACACTGTTTGTACGGGGCTTAGAGTTCTTTTTAGACCTTTGTTGCTCTGCAAAGCAGAGCACAAAGGGACTATAAGATCGTGCAAAAAGACTTTTTGTGTGTGTATATATGTATGAATGTATGTATATATGTATCTACGTATGTATGTATGTATGTATGTGTGTGTGTGTGTGTGTGTGTGCTTCTGGGCGTTATTTCTCTAGAACGGACAAAGGTATTTTAATGCGGTTTCTTGCATTATGTACGTTGGTATGCGCCAATGAACATACTACAAAATCAAATCAATTCATACAGTAGTTTATTAATTATGATTAATTTTCGATGAAACGTTGTGGGCGATATAACTCGGGAACGGGGCCACCGAGAATAATCAATTAACTTTTAAATGAATCTACACTATGCAAGGATGCTACCTATTTATTTTCGTAATTTTAAATTAACTGGAACTATTTTTAATCGTTTAATATAAATAATAAAATTAATTAAAATCTATTTTTCTTCTCCTATAGAAGAAAAGTAGATATAAATTCATTTAATGTTGTGAGTCAAATCAGATATTTACTTAACACACTATTGTCATATTCTAACCCTCAATCTAAAACAAAAATACCCCCCTTTGCCCTCTCTTCCAGTACAATACACGTCATGTGTTATGATTCTCATAGCTTAACATTGTTCCAGTACAGTTAAAAATATAAATTAAATATATTTATGCATATGCTTCTTAATATTCTAGTTTTGTTAAATATTGAACAATAATGTTAATGAATTAAAACTAGAATAGCAAATTGAGATAAATAAAAAGTAAAAGAAAAAATTAATAAAAAAATAGACAAATAAATTTTAATTAAATAAAAACGAGAAGAGTAAAAGAATTAAATAAAACTTAGAACAGTAATCTTAATTAATTAAAAACTAGAATAACAAATTGAATTAAATAAAAAGTAACAGAGATCGTAAATCAGCTATCATATTTTTGAACCTCCCCCTAATACGATGCAACAAAGGTCTATAGGGTTCCTTGAATCCTTGCTTTTAATAGTGGACTTACACTGAAACATAACATAACCAAAAATACGTGTTATTAGCAATATTTTTTTAACAAATATTAAAAATCTGCCTATAAAATGTTATCAATATTTGTTGATTGCATTTGCTAGTAAAACTGTTAAAAGTCTCTATAAGTGTTAACAACATTTTGCTATTAACTTTTGTTAAAAAAACATTTGCTTTCATGATTTGTTAGTTTTTTTCCATTAACAAGTTGTTAATAATATTTTTGCTATTTCTACTGGCATAAATCCAACTTTAAACATTCAGGAAAAAAAGAAAAAGGTGAGTGCCCACACGCCCGAACCCAACCAGCCTTGTTACCACACTGTCAGCCCCTACTGCCCCGATCATATGCCACAGTACCTAACCCACTGCCTGCCACGTCACAAGAGACAGGAGGTACATGACCCATCCGTGGGTCATCTCGTACGCCCTCTCGTACGGAGCTGCGACCAGATATGAACTGTTGCCTGGAAACGCCTATCAGGATTTTCCAAACTAGGTTCATATTACCAGATGTATTATCTGATTAATTTTAATTAAATTATAATTTCTAAAAAAATACTTTTTTTTAATTGAATTTGTTTTTGAAGTGTGACTGTTTATTTTTTAATAATTATGATTTTTACAATCACATTCAATAAATAAATATATAGAAAATATTAACATAAATTGGGACATTTTGGGTTAAAATACCTTATAACAATTTAATATATATTCTGTAGTATATTCAGACGTTTTGGGGCCCGCCGCTATTTTCTTAATTTAGGGCCCGCCGCTATTTTCTTAATTTAGGGCCATTTTTGTTTTGGGTTTCTTTAATTTTGTAGACAGCTGAACGAAACTACGGAACGACTGAAAAGGAATGTCTTGCGATTGTTTATGGCATAGAAAATGCCAGACCGTACGTTTTCAACCGATAGTTCAAGATATTTACCGATCATAAGGCCCTGTGTTATTTAAAAACAGCACAGAATCTAGATGGCCGATTGGGTAAATGGCAGATGAAACTACAGCCATATGATTATGAGGTAGTTTACAAGAAAGGTAAAACGCACGTGGATGCCGATTGTGTCTCACGTTACAAGAGCAACATTCCTGCTAATTGGAAGCAGAAGAATGGAGAGATGGAAGCTCTCGAAGATCTTCACATCTTTACTGTCTACAACAATTTCCAGTGGAAACGGGAGCAATCCCTTGATGAAGAACTTCTCCTCATCAAAGAATCACTCCAAAAAGATCGACTGCATCCCTATCACAAGAAATTTGCGATAGTGGATGGCGTTTTATACCACCTAAAGTATGAAGACACCGTGCCAGTACTAACGTGTACTGTGACCTGACAATTGAGAATTGGGATTCTCGAGATGCTCCATGATGTGCCTGAGGCCGGACATTTCGGATTCACCAAAACGATGAAGAGAATCCAGAAGAAATTCTACTGGAAGACAATGAAAGTAGATGTCGCCGACTATGTCAGGTCGTGCCACATCTGTCAAAGAACTAAACTGTCGCACCAAAAAGTACCTGGATTGCTTCAGCCAATCATTGTGGGAAAACTGACAGAGTGTTGGGGATGGACTATGTTGGTCCTCTTCCGAAGTCAATCGGAGTATTGCATCGCCAAAGCAGTGGCAAGAGCAACCGCTCAGGCAGCAATTGCCTTCGTCAAGGATAAAATTGTAAACGAGTTTGGAGTTCCTCAGAAGATCATCACTGATCGAGGACCCCAATTTTTGAGTAATGAAACTCAAGTGATTTTCAAGACCTACGCAATCCAGCATGCAGCCACGACAGCCTATCATCCTCAAGCTGATGGGTTGGCAGAGAGAACGAACCATACAGTCATGGAAGTGGTGAAGCGTCACTTGGATGTCCTTCAGCAGCAGGCTGACTGGAAAAAGAAATTAGGTGACGCAGTTAAAGCCTACAATCTTGTAGAGCATAACTCAACGAAATTTTCGCCATATCAATTAATGTTCGGGCGCGAGCCCAGGACCACGTTGGATAACATGATGCCACGCGCTCCTATCGTGCTACCGCCCGTAACAGACGAAGCAGAGCAGTCCGATCCAGCCTTGGATGCTGCTAAAAAGAATATCGAAGCTGCCCAGGAGGTGCAGAAAAGAAAGTATGACGAAAAGCATCGTACGATTCCGGATTACAAGCCGGGTCAGAAAGTATTGATAAGAAATCGTGTGCCAAAGCCAGGAATGGCTCAGAAACTCATCTGGCCATACAAAGAACCCTGCCTAGTCACAAAGAAGATAACCTACTTAGTCTACGAGATCAAGTACGTCACTCGATCTGGTCTGACTATGAGAGACACTGTCAATGTTCAGCAGATGAGACCCTACTACGAGGCCAATGACCTGAGGGCTCCTCAAATGAACTTACATGACGACATCAAAGAAGTTGCCAGCGCCAAGGAAGAGTCCGATGCTGATAAAGATGTTATTTACAAAGCAGACGACGACTTACCTGTTGAGAATACTCCAGAAGCTCATCGTGAAGAAGAAGTTATCCCCGATGCCAGCCAAGAAACTCATCTGGAAACTTCTGAAAAAGAAGGAGAGGGAATTCCAGAGATGCCACTGGAACCACCTAAAAGAAACCGCGGGAGACGAAAGAAAACTGCTCCAAAAGTACCAGTCCAATTGGATTCCCGTGTGCAAACACGTGGTGGGACTAAGAAAAATTATGCAGATGCTAGTTTACCACCAAGATGGGAGAAATTTGGTCTTAAAACAACCAAATTAAACCCAGAAACTCAAAGAAAGGCACCAAACGACGAAGAAATTCAAATTTACCGCATTTCGCAGCGCAGTCTGGTGGGAGAAATAAAGGAAAAAGAGAAAAAAGAGAAACCGGATGTTGTCATTAGCTCCACTTCTTTGCCGGAACTAAGACTTGGCAACCCCTTAGAACCACGTGGGGAAGCATCCGCCATCTTTGATGCCACTTTCAAATCTGTTTTGACACGTGAAAGAAGTCAAAAGTTTTCCAAAAGAATTGTACGAATTTCTAAACTGTCAAGTGATCAAAAGTTTATTTCTACCAATGAAATGCAACGATCATCTGAAGAAGAATCAAACAGCAGCGAGGCTATGGACCTTTCAGTCTTCTGTAATGAAGACACCATAATCCTCGGAGATGAAAAGAAAGAAGAAACAAAGAATGGAGACACCGCCATTGCAGAGAAGCCTTCTGGCAGCAATGCCCGGTCGACCCAGAAAAATGAACCAGATTCAGGCAACTCTTTCAAGAAACGTAAGAGCCCCGAATCAGGAGAGGAAGATGCCAAAGAAGACGATGCCAAGGACAAGGAAAATCTTCCCGGCAGCGATGCCGCATCGTCAGCATCTCAACAGAGAGAAGACTCCAATGATCCTGGACGTAGAAAACGAGTTCTACGATATCCTCTCACAAATGAACGCATCGACATCGAGACCTAGCGATTCCGAGATGGAAGACTGGATTGCCAGACGGCAAAGCCAGGAGGGAAGCATCCCCCGAGGGTCCTGTAATTATGATCCCGACCACCTTTACCGAGGAAGACATCCGCCGGGATCAAGAGACTTCGCTGCCTTGACCAGCCATGGGCGTCCTGCAGTCAAGATGGAGAAGACGTCGCCACCGACCCAGCACTAACCGAGCCCAGAACGAGTCCCGAGTCGCCAGGTGTTGGCAACCGGTAAGTCCTGAGACATCTGAGGGAACAGAATCGTCGCCGTACCAGTAGCGCGATTAATTTTATAAATTTCTAATTGTATAAAGTAATTTGTTCTTTTTCGTTTTTTTTTTAAATTTTGTATTTTCAAAAATCTGTATAAGTCGATTTTGTTTTATTTGATATTTTCGTATACCTGTGATACCCCTGGGTCTCCGTGTTTAGATCCAGTCGGGGAGGGGGATTTTTAAGAAAATTCTTGAGAAGTAGGGTACTTCCCGCTTAGTCGGGGGAGTGAGACGTTTTGGGGCCCGCCGCTATTTTCTTAATTTAGCGCCGTTTTTGTTTTGGGTTTCTTTAATTTTGTAGACACCTTGTATTTTGTAGCTTCTGGGCCACCCGGTACTAATAGGTACCGATTGACCCAGATTCTATTTTTAGCTTGACCTTATCGTTCTCCCCTCTTTACCATTTTATTATCCTTCCACATGAGTGGATTCTTATCATTTTAATTTGAAGTTGTTTACAGTTTTTTCCTCCTTTTAATTAAAAGGGTGACTCATTTCTAATATTTTGGTGACCACTGGTCAATCGTTTTTGATTGGCCAGTTTGGTTTTTACTTTTGTTTATGCCCAATCAGGGGATACTGAGAAAGTGTTCTCAGTATCCTCTTTTTGGGTATAAAAGGCCGTGTTTTTGTATGTAAATCAAGCACTTCTAAAACAGAGAATCGATGCCCGACTTAGGATAGATTTAGGAGAAGCATTTTTGAGGCACTCTTTAAAGATCGAACCTATGCTCAATTTTGGCTAGGTTCTTTTATTTTTCAAGTTATATTTTTATGTGTTGTGCAATTAATTCCAGTTCTATTTTCGTTTGTGGTTGATACTTTTATCTACGAAATAAACGATATTCTATTTAACTAAACCAGTGGTGTTTTGTTATTCGAAACTTTAAATTCCGCGGTTGTGAACTTCATCATTTTGCAGGCCTTCACCTTTCTTGGATACTTCAAGGTCCCAACAGGTGCAAACCTGCAACGCATGAGTAAGTATATTTTACACGATTCTTAGGGCAGATTTACGGACGAAAGTCCGAGAGATACAGAGATTAAAGATCCTCAAGACTGTGAAGTCTTTTGCCAGAGACTAGTGAGGACACAAAATAGACGTTATATTGGTCTAGTCCTCCCGGGCCAGTAGAATTAGTGACCTAGCCACTCACTATCAATACGAGTGAAAACTCGCTCGTATTAACATAAAAGAGCAGATTCTACTAGTGGAAAAAGGTCCGTCACAATATAATAATATGTAATATTAATATTATTATTATTAATAGTATTATAATAATAATATTGAAATAATATAACCTAAGTTAACAGATTTCAATAGAAAACATGTGATAGTTGTGTTGTAAGTGAATAAAATAGTCTGTAATAAATAATAAAATTTAATGTATTATATTAAAATTTAATATTAATATTAAATATTGAAAATACTTCCAGAAATTATATTTGGCTAGATTATTAATAAAATCATGATTAAAGTTGTTTACAATGGTAAAAAATATAGAAACATTATAAAATGTCATAAAGCAATAAATATATTCAATATATTGTGACGGACCTTTTTCCACTGATAGAATCTGCTCTTTTTAAAGGATACGAGCGAGTTTTCACTCATATTTAATAGTGATTGGCTAGGTCACTAATTCTATTGGCCCGGGAGGACTAAACCAATACAACGTCTATTTAATGTCCTCACTAGTCTCTTTTAAAGACTCACAGTTTTGAGGATCTTTTCTCTCTGTACTTCTCGGACTTGCATCCGTAAATGTACCCTTGAAAATAGTGTGAATATACTCACGAGCTCAATGTTGCAGGTTTGCACCTGTTTGTAGACTTGGAGTATCCAAATGGTGTAGAGCTGCAACAAAATGATGAATTGCACAGTCGCAAAATAATTAATCTCCAAAATAATTAGAATCACCACTGTAGTTTTAAGTTAAATAAGAAGATTTATTCCACATATAAAAAAACGACGCGAAATGATAACTTGGTTTACAACACAACACTTGAAAATAATAACGTTCAAAATAATCTGTAGAAAAACCTAGCCAGAATTGGGCATAGGTTCATTATTTAAGAATTAACTCAAAATAATGCTTGAATGACATACAAAAACACGGCCTTTTATACAAAAAAAAAGAGGATACTGAGAACACTTTCTCAATATCCCCTGATTGGGCAAAAACAAAAGAAAAAAACAAACTGGCCATTCAAGAAACGATTGACCAGTGGTCACCAAAATGTTAGAGATGAGTCACCCTTTTAATTAAAAGGGCAAGAAAAAAATGTAAACAATGTCAAATTAAAGTGATAAAATCCACTCATGTGGAAGTCTAGAACAATAGCATAAGAGGGGAGAACGATAAAGTCAAGTTAAAAAGTTAAAATTTAAGTTAAAATTATTGCTTTATAGCATTTTGTAATGTTTCTACATGTATATCTAGCTATTTATAAACTATAATCATCATTTTTTAAATATTATTATTATTATTAATAAATTAATAAATAATAAGTTAATTAATAATAATTAATACTATTATTAATACTAATATTATAATATTAAAATAATATAATAATAATTCAAATAGAAAACATGTGTTAGTTGTGTTATATGTGAATAAAAAAAATAAAAAAATTCTATAAATATTGTTTTTTGTTCAAATCTTTTTTATTTTCTCTTTAAGTAATTCATTCCACTTATTTTCTTGGTATTCTAGACATTTTATTACTTATTTTTAAGTTAATAATAATATTAATAACATTCAAAAACCAAAATTCTGTATTAAAACTAATAGGAAGCACATAATTTGCTTTATATTGACGTGACTACCGCCTTTTTTTGACCTACATTTCAATTGCTGATAACTTACTAGCAAACCTTATTATTCTATACACCTTGGGTAAGAGGTGCCTGTCTGCATCGCCATAAATTCAACAAAATAGCGACTAATATTTTGAGGCGGCTGGAAAATTCTGGCTCTGTTTCCTTTCTGTGTATTGTAGTTTGTATATAGATCTTTATTCTGTGGTATCCACGTGTTTTTTTTTTTCTTTTTTGAAATTTTATTCACGAAGGGAATGGCTGAGGAAGTGAACAAAGATTTGGGAGACACGAGTTTGAAAACAGACGTGAATGCAAAGATGGAAATTGATGACATTCGGTCATCAACGTCTGTTAACGAAAAAGTAGAGGACAAATATTTCTACACGACGACAGGCGAATTTACCTCGGAGGTGCACAAAATTGAAATAACTGGACTAAAGTCTTATTTTGGATTCGGTGTGAGTTTTATTTTTTGGGATCTATATGATAAAGAAAATCGAAAAAAGTCAAATAAGTAAACAAATAATTATGTTTTCTCTTAAGTTTTTCCTTTGAGCCATATGTCCAATAAGCGCCTCTAGTGGCAGTAGGCGAAAAGATGGCCCCGAAGAAGTTAGCAGATGAAACTTTAACATAGAACTCTATTGAAAAATCGCTGAACAAGAAAGTTTTTTTTGCTGTTTTATCGCAAATTAGTAGCCCAATTTTCATGGATTTTTGAAAAAAATAAAGAAAAAAGTACAAAGTTTCACATCCATGCATTAGTTTTTTTTAATATTCCTCTTTTTTTGTTTTCGATGTTTTGTTCTGAACGTTGCTGTAAAACCTTACAAGTTTTAACATGAAAGCTAATGGAGATTTTGATATGCCGGGAAGCTCTTGCTGTTTTCTTGCAAATTATCGTGAAATTTTAACGAAATAAAGATAAAATAGGTAGTTTTAAAATAAATCATTGTTTAATTAAGTATTCTTCCTGTTTGTTTCAGGGTTGGCTGTTTTAAAACATTTTGTTTAAAACATGTTTTAAACAGCATGTTTTTTTTTTAAAAAACATTGTTTTAAATCAACCAATTTTTAAAAAAAGTGTGCCAGTTAAATATTCGTGAACTTAAAATCATACAATCGTGGTGGTTTCTCTGTACAGACTGAAATTAGATTTATAGAATAAAAATGCCATTCACAAGCACAACCAAAATGCTGGTCACTTTTGACATCGTTTTCGAAGTGGCGCCTCTAGCGGGACTATGGTATATGAACATGAATACTATAAGTGAAGTTTTAGACGAGTTCATTTTGTAGCTATGTATATATATATATATATAGGGTGTATTTTTATATATCAGTATAAAAAGTATGGCCGATAAAGAACTACACAAGCATAGCCTCCTATAGATACTATCTATAGGAGGCTATGACACAGGCAATTAGAAATCGGGAGGGACGAACAGAAGTTCATTCACTGGCGTAGCGAGGGGGGAAGATGTGGCATTTGTCCTGGGTGCCGAAATGTGGGGCTGTGATAAAAATAAGGGCTTATACTTATAGTATGATTATAAATATAACATTGTCCCAAATCCCACTGACCGTGTTGTCAACTTGGCATAATTAGGCACCTTATAATAGTATTACTGTTACAGTATAAGACCAGAAACCCTAGGAACATTCCTAGCTATGCCACTAATTTCATTTGCTCTTCTAATAAATTCACCATACACTGTACACGACAAGTCACCAACTAGTATCCCAATTTCAATTTGAAAAATTAAACGTACGAATTTAACAAGAAAAGCATTATTTTAATAAAAAACATTTTTTCTTAAAAAAACATGTTTTTTTTTAAAATAAGACATATTTTTTTTTTTAAAAAAAAACGTTTTTTTTTAACCCTGGTTTGTTTGTTTTTAATGTTTTATTCAAACAATTCACTCCAACTATTCAATGTAGGGTTCAGAATAAAACATTGAAAACAAACAAACAACGCGGGACATTAAAAAACCAATGCCTGACTGTGGAACTTATCTTTATTTTTTAAAAATTTCACGGTAATTGTACAAGTGAATCTCCATTGGTGTCTATGTTAAAAGTTTCGGTTTTACAGCAACGTCCAGAAAAAAATATTGGAAACAGCAAAACAACGAGGAATATTTTGCGATGAATGTCAAACTATGTACTTTTGTCTTTATTTTTCCCAAAATTCACGAAAATTGGGCGAGTAATTTGCCAGAAAACAGCAAAAAACTTACTGGTGCAGTGATTTTTTCCATTGAGTTCTATGTTAAGGTTTTGTCTGCTCATTTCTTAGGTGGCCATCTTTTCCTCTACTGCCACTAGAGTACCTTATTGGGCTTATGGCTCATTATGAAACATTAATGAAAGACATTTATGAAATTTAGAAATAGTGGCTGTCATTAAGGTGTACCCCAAAGTGATTGGGACAAACTTCTTTGTAAATGGGACAACATCTACTGGCAATGGACAACTTGGGACAACAGTTTAAATTTTTTGGACAGCTTTTATTTTTGAAAAAAGTTGCATACAAAAATTGGGGTACACCTTAATGCCATACCCCAAAGTGTTTGGGACAACTAAAACAACAACTGAAACAGAATATATAGCCAATGGACTGATTGGGACAAGAGAAATTTTTTTTGGACAGTGTTGTGTATCTTTAAAACTACTTTATTACACTTAAAATAAACCAATATACAAATATGGAGTCAAGAGAACAGCCACAGTCCAAGTGCCTAACAATTAAGAATGAGCTCCTTTTATACCCAAATCTAGGTTCTAGAACATTCTAGAACCAACATTCCATTCAAATTATATTTACATCATAAAGAGGGGAAAGGTACAAGGTTATAATATTGATTACATCATTATATATATTCATTACATTATTACACATTACATCCCCTCACTTAAAATGAAACTACCATTAATCAGAACCATATCGACTTGGTGGTTTAGATATGCATGATGATTGTCGCACTGGTACTGATTCGGACACTTGTACACCTGAATCCATTTGCTCATCAACATCATTGAAATTTTGCACCTCCAATCCGGCTTCTATCCCACCTGGATTTACATTATCAATTGATTTTTGCACACCTTTAATATGGTCTAGATGTCGCCACACTATTTTTCCATCTTCCAGAACAGCTTCACAGGTGACAGGTCCTGTTGAATTAGAAATTGTGGCTGGTGCCCAACATGTCATATTAGGTTTATCAAACATTTTTACTTGAACACTATCACCCATATCAACAGAATGAAAACGAGCTGTATAATCATGTAGGTGTTTAGCTCGGTTTTGTGATGCATTAATTTCAGATGGCATAATAAAATCCAGATGCGTACGTGGCCTTCTATTATACATTAATTGTGCTGGTGTTTCACCGGTACTCAAATGTGGAGTATTTCTATAATGAAACAGGAATCTTTGAAGAGCAATATAACCAGAGTCTGAGTCTGCACATTTTTTGTATCCATTCTTAAATGTTTTAACTGCTATTTCGGCCAAACCATTTGATGCTGGATGATATGGCATTGTAGTTCTATGTTTGATGCCGTTTGCTATACAAAATGCATTAAATTCATCTCTTACAAACTGCCTCCCATTATCTGTGGTTATCTCACATAATCCAAATGTTGCAAACATTCGTCTTAATTCATGGATTACGTATGATGAGGTCGTTTGTCGAAGGGAACTAACCTCCATCCATTTTGAGTGAGCATCTACCACAATGAGAAACATTTCTCCCATAAATGGTCCTGCTAAATCCATATGTAAGTGCATCCAAGGAATGTTTGGCCAACTTGGTGGATGTAGAGGCACTTTTGGTGATGTTTGAGCTGTAAGCTGACACTCAGCACAACTTTTTACTTTTTCCTCTATTTCTTCATCAATATTTGGCCACCAAACATAACTACGAGCTATACCCTTCATCCGTACTATTCCTGGATCCCATTGCATTGTACTCTCAATGGACTGAAATGGACAGTTTTCAGTTTTGTTCGGACACCTCCGGTTCCGGAAATAAGTCGTTTGAAATACCATTAAGGTATACCCCAAGGTTATCCTAGAACGAAAACCGGAAATGGGACAAGTCTGAAACTTGTTCCATTTGATTGTACTCTCAATGGACTGCAATGGACAGTATTCAGTTTTGTTCGGACACCTCCGGTTCCGGAAATACAGTCGTTTGAAATACCATTAAGGTATACCCCAAGGTTATCCTAGAACGAAAACCGGAAATGGGACAAGTCTGAAACTTGTTCCATTTGATTGTACTCTCAATGGACTGCAATGGACAGTTTTCAATTTTGTTCGGACACCTCCGGTTCCAGAAATACAGTCGTTTGAAATACCATTAAGGTATACCCCAAGGTTATCCTAGAACGGAAACCGGAAATGGGACAAGTCTGAAACTTGTTCCATTGCATTGTACTCTTAATGGATTGCAATGGACAGTTTTCAGTTTTGTTCGGACACCTCCGGTTCCGGAAATACAGTCATTTGAAATACCATTAAGGTATACCCCAAGGTTATCCTAGAACGGAAACCGAAAATGGGACAAGTCTGAAACTTGTTCTATTTGATTGTACTCTTAATGGACTGCAATGGACAGTTTTCAGTTTTGTTCGGACACCTCCGGTTCCGGAAATACAGTCGTTTGAAATACCATTAAGGTATACCCCAAGGTTATTCTAGAACGGAAACCGAAAATGGGACAAGTCTGAACCTTGTTCCATTTGATTGTACTCTCAATGGACTGCAATGGACAGTATTCAGTTTTGTTCGGACACCTCCAGTTCCGGAAATACAGTCGTTTGAAATACCATTAAGGTATACCCCAAGGTTATCCTAGAACGGAAACCGGAAATGGGACAAGTCTGAAACTTGTTCCATTAGATTGTACTCTCAATGGACTGCAATGGACAGTTTTCACTTTTGTTCGAACACCTCCGGTTCCGGAAATACAGTCGTTTGAAATACCATTAAGGTATACCCCAAGGTTATCCTAGAACGGAAACCGGAAATGGGACAAGTCTGAAACTTGTTCCATTTGATTGTACTCTCAATAGACTGCAATGGACCGTTTTCATTTTTGTTCCGACACCTCCGGTTCCAGAAATACAGTCGTTTGAAATACCATTAAGGTATACCCCAAGGTTATCCTAGAACGGAAACCGGAAATGGGACAAGTCTGAAACTTGTTCCATTAGATTGTACTCTCAATGGACTGCAATGGACAGTTTTCACTTTTGTTCGGACACCTCCGGTTCCGGAAATACAGTCGTTTGAAATACCATTAAGGTATACCCCAAGGTTATCCTAGAACGGAAACCGGAAATGGGACAAGTCTGAAACTTGTTCCATTTGATTGTACTCTCAATGGACTGCAATGGACTGTTTTCAGTTTTGTTCGGACACCTTCGGTTCCGGAAATACAGTCGTTTGAAATACCATTAAGGTATACCCCAAGGTTATCCTAGAACGGAAACCGGAAATGGGACAAGTCTGAAACTTGTCTAATTTGATTGTACTCTCAATAGACTGCAATGGACCGTTTTCATTTTTGTTCCGACACCTCCGGTTCCAGAAATACAGTCGTTTGAAATACCATTAAGGTATACCCCAAGGTTATCCTAGAAGGGAAACCGGAAATGGGACAAGTCTGAAATTTCTTCCATTGCATTGTACTCTCAATGGACTGCAATGGACAGTTTTCAGTTTTGTTTGGACACCTCCGGTTCCGGAAATACAGTCGTTTGAAATACCATTAAGGTATACCCCAATTTTATCCTAGAACGGAAACCGGAAATAGAACAAGTTTCAGACTTGTCCCATTTCCGGTTTGCGAAATACCTGTCAGACTAGCAATTTCACGTTGGGAGCTATGTGTTTGCGGTTGTTCTTCCTGACTCAAAATGAGCTCATTAACGGCGTTGATGTTATCGTCAATAAGCGCAGTCCGGTTTCCCCTGCTGCCTTTCCTACAAAGAACACTGCCGGTTTCGTTTATCTTTTGAAGAAGGTGGTTCAGTCCGCGTAAACTCCATCCTTTGTTTGGAAATTCTTTAAGAATTCGTTCAGCTCCATAATTTTTGTTTTCACGAAGAAATTTGATGGCAATTTTGTCTTCTTCAGTGAACGACATTTTCAAGCTAGCAGACAAACCAATTGGTAATCGCGCCGCTGTGCTACAGTGCCCTCTGCAGACCAAAAAAACTGTGGTGAGAAATTAAAGGCGCGCTTATTTAAATTCTAAAAGGCATTCTCATCTACAGTTGTGCCCAATTTCATAATAATCGGATGATTTTTGACCGAGTTATTAAATGTTTAAAAAGGGTGCCAGATTTCCTGACTCACAGTGTATATACTGTATATATAGTTTTGTTGATAAGAAAAGGAACAAGTTAGATTCCCCAGTTTTCCCGACTTCTGATGGTGTGCTCTGCATAAGACTCAGTGCTACTTGTGAAGTACAATAAACAACAGCATCCCTGGACTGAAACAACTTGGAGGAAAAGGAGTCGTCAGCAGTACATGAAGGATGAGTACTCTAGCTCTCGTTACCACTTACCCCTTTGATATAATTCTGTCTAGAAATATCCCCTTTGATATAAATATCCAGAAATAATTGATATGTAAACATGCACTTGGTTTAACTGTTCACTAAACAAAATCCTAATAACACTGGAAAGAAGAAAAATAACTAATAGGTGTCAAACCCTAAATTGATGTTTTTTTTAACATCATATAACAAATTGATTTAGTTGTCTGCCCGACAGAGAGAGCGGGAAGGCGTGACACCGATACCGAGTATGTATGGAAGCCCGTTTGGGACATTTTGCACAATATTGTGCACACGCTCAATAATATTGTGCACACGCTCAATAATATTGTGTACAAACATTGATCAAAATGTCCCAATTGGAGCACCAGTGAGAAGTAAACGTGCACAATACCTTATTGGTCGAGAGAAATGGGGTGAGGTTTTCCTGCTTGAAAGACGCTGCCCAGAATGACGACACAAGATGTCCCCTATTTTGACTGCTTTCGTAAAAGAGGGCGCACCTATACATAAAAACAATATTTAAATGAATTTTACATGTAGATTACAATGCTCTTTATAATGTCGTTTATGCAAGGATACTAGATAATAGGACGAAACAGGAGTAGTCTGGAGTAGTCTATATGTACATGTACTGTTTTTGTTCCCCCAATGACGTCATTTTTCGCGCCATCTTTCGACAGGCCCTACTTTTTTTTTAGCTATTCCTTAACAAAGAACCATGCAAATTAATGGAATAACATACAAATAAATAATTATAATTTCGCTATTTTAGTTATTTTAAAAATACATATACATTTACAATATTAATATTGCAATAAATTAAATAGTTTCAGAAAATAATTATATTTTAGTTCAGCGCCATAGCTAGGCTTGGTTGCACTCCCTATTTTAATGAATGGCATAACAGTGGGAACAGTCGGAAGGTTAGGTTTAGTAAAATGAAGCTTGTTGCAGGGGGTCTGGGGGGTGCAGCCCCCATTTTTTAGTGTTATTAAATCAAATTTGTCCATTTTTCCGATCATTCCTTCCATTGAACAAATTAAGGAACTGTCCAAACAATGGACTTATTTCATTTAATAATTCTTAAAAACATCAGGGTCTGCACTCCCCAGATCTCCTGCAACAACTTAATTTTACTAAACCAAACCTTCGGACTGTTCCTACTTTTCCAGCTGTTCGTACCATTGTTCGGACCGTTCCGCCGTTCATCAAAACAGTGTAATGACCCGGCTGGTCTGTCACAAAACACATGACCACAAGCACATGCTTCAAGACCTCAATGACAAAGTTTGTGGGATTATAACATGCCAGATCCCAGCATAAATGCAACCCAATCTTCAGGCAGTTCTTACCATGTCAGTTTCCAACATTACTTAAAGCTACCAGTTTGTGACAGAAAAAAAACCCTCTGCAATTTTGGAATGTAAATAAAACCATTTACCCATTGTAAAAAATTACCTTACAATTGTTGGATCATCAGTTCCGAGTGAATGCGTATTCCCTAAAGCAGGGAATATTATCACAAAAAAACGAAACTGCTTAGACCCAAAAGAGCTGAAAAATTAATTTTTTTTTATCAATTCCAGCAGATAAGTGGAAACAAATGTGAAATTTAAACATGCATGTTCACCTGCAATAATTAAAAAATTTAGTGTAACTTTTTTATCACCTTTAATTTTATAATTTATAAAAAAATATATATATTTCTGCCTTCAATAATTTTGTGTTAGATTTTCATCTTTTTACAAATGATTTGTTTGCTTTTTTTGCAAATTGGGCCATTTATTTTCTATTTTAATAAAATATATTATCAAAACTATAAAAGTGAATCAAATGAAAATAGGCCTACATGGAAAACTATACCGTGGGAGTGTGGGATGACACCGAAAATAAATTTTGTTATCGGATTTTTTGATTTTTCGTATTATTAGTTTCTGTTTTTAAATAAAAACGTACATGTATTTATTTTAATGTACTTGTTTTGTTATCCTTTTATTACGGAAGCCCTGGAGGCTCATGTGTGAAATAATTTTCAACATACTATCTCTGAAATTTCAGAGATACTAACTCTGAAATTTCAGAGATACTAACTCTGAAATTTCAGAGATACTAAGTCTGAAAAGTGTAATAGTGTTGTAAAGTGTCATAAAAATTAGAAGACAACATCAAACAGAATTAAAATAGCACTTTTTACAAAAACAATCACATTTAGTTAAAATATTTATTAAATATTGATGAAAATGTACAAAAAGAAGTATAGAATTTACAATTTATAAACAAATAATGGTACAGACACACTCAACCCATTGAATGTATATTGCTCACTTGGAAGTTAATTACTGCTAGCAAGAACAAACCAGCGGCCATCTTGTGTGAAATTTCAGAGTTAGTATCTCTGAAATTTCAGACTTAGTATCTCTGAAATTTCAGAGTTAGTATCTCTGAAATTTCAGAGTTAGTATCTCTGAAATTTCAGAGTTAGTATCTCTGAAATTTCAGAGTTAGTATCTCTGAAATTTCAGACTTAGTATCTCTGAAATTTCATACTTAGTATCTCTGAAATTTCAGAGATACTATCTCTGAAATTTCAGAGTTAGTATCTCTATCAATATCTATGAGGTGCCAATACTGACATAAAAATTGTCACTTAAAAAATAAAAATGTGCAATGACTTTCCGCCATTATATGCTGATGACTTTCTGCAAAAGGTGTCTATATGTTTTATTGTTTTATAATATCTTTGTATTTTTTCAGATATTTGATTTTTTCATGTGAATGTATATAAATGTATATGTTAATAATTGTGAATAATATAGTTTGAAATAGTAGTCATAATAAGAAGGGGGAGGAGGGTAGCTGCGAACGAACCGTAGCTGGGGTGGGGGCGCAGAAGGTTGCATTGTTATCTCTTATTATCTTTGAAATTTCAGAAACCTACCTATGGCACTGGTCAGAATACAATAACTTTATGTTCAGAATAGAATAACTGAAATAATTCCCAGATTTAAGACAGAAACGGTGTCTCATATATTGTAGAAAATAAGTCTGAAATTTCAGACTTTTATTATCTCTGAAATTTCAGAGATAGTATGTTGAAAATTATTTCACACATGAGCCTCCAGGGCTTCCGTATTTTATTATTTCCTAGACTAGTTTAAGTACTTATTTTCAGCATTTATTAATATGATTTAGAAAATCACATCATGGAGGGTAAATTTGCAACTATCAACAAAAGTCATATGAGTACACGTAATACTTGATCGAGTACTAATATCGATTATTTTCTAAATGTACTAGATACCATAAAATATCGATACTCAGGAGTATCAGAGTATCACTAGTTGATTGTTGAGACAGGCAAGTGTAGCCAGCACTAGTTTTTGTTTGCTCCGCCCTTTTATGAGCTTCAGACCAATTATTACCCAATTAGAAATTGAATAGGGTGTGGCATGTGACATCAGACAAAATAACAAACCAATTAGAAATTAATGATGCTCATAAAAGAGCAGAGCAAATGAAAAGTTAGGGCTGGCTACACTTGCCTGTATTGTTGAGTGAAATTCAAACTAGCATTGGGCGGCTTGGAGTCATCTTCATATATTTTGCAGCACCATCTATTGTGTAACCTAATTTCGAGTCAGCTTTATGCTGATAGTCTTTAGGTTAGGTTAGGCCCTACCTAAAAACTATTAGCATAAAGATGACTCGAAGTTGAGCGTGCCAATTCTCCTGATGCTACTGAAATTCAACGTTTCCAAGAAGTCAGGGAATTTGGCAAAATATATGTAAAACCTGGAAAAGTCAGGAAATTTATTTTCTGAGATTCCATATCCATTATCCAGTAATTCAAAAAAAGGCCAAAAAAATATACCGAAATACTCTTTAAAATGGCTGATTTATGCCCAAAGGGGCCCAGAAGATTCAAAAAGTTTAAAAGAGCAAATATTCAGGAATTTTTAAAATTAAAAAATGGCAATGTTACCCCTCTTTGTCACCCCGTCGCCTTTAATATTTGAGAACTATTTTCAAAAGTTCATTTAAGGCCAATTAAGAGACCTATTGCATTTCTCAAAATGATTTACCAATTTACCATCAGGGCATTCGTCTGCTCACCCAAATGAATGGGAGAACCACACCAGGCTGTGACAAAAATCAGTGGGAATCCTGAAATCACTTTTCAAACTTTGCTTTGAATCATAATTGAAGTTACGTTCGCTTTTTGAATTTGTGGTCAGGATTTATTGGCTTTTGACTGCGTATGATTTTTATTTTATATCGTTTTGAATATTGCTTATTTCGTGACGCATGTTAAATGTGATTGATGTCAAAAATGTCAATTTTGTAAACATGATACCGTTTTTAAGGAGAAAGAAAAGCTGTGTTTATTCCTTGACATTTTTCAGGTAGTGGGTATTTAAGTATTTTTAAATTGTTTGGAACTGTGACATTGACCATGTCTGCAACATGTATGTACAACTTTGAAGTATCTACGTTCTTAATTACTCTTCATTCGGAGTCACCCCCTCAATATATTTATACCTTCCACTCATTTGCATGGTCCTGTAAAATTGAAATTCAGTATTACCTGTTTTTTTGTTATTGTTCAGGAACTGAAGAAACTTCTTAATCAGAAGCTGAATCTAAAGTCACACAAGGTGAAAACGGCTGGTCCTCGTTCGAAGGTCGTCTTCGTCACTTTCAAGTAACAATTTTAACAAAGCTCGTCATTTTTTTATCGAAAACTTAATTGTGGTGTATTCTTAAAGATGCGAGGAAGACAGAGAAAAGGCCCTCGTAGTTCTAAATGGATACAAGTGGAAGGGGACGTGTCTTTCTGTTAAGGTAGGTTAATTCATTTCATCCAACAGCAGTCTTCATAATCCCCACTTAGTGATGTTCTAGTTAGTTGTACGGCAAGTAACTGGTATTTTCGAGATGATTTTAGATCTTCGTTTTTTTTTAGAACAATAATTAAGAGGCTTATGCATTTGGGGGTCCTGTGTTAAGTATAAGCTGCAAATGAGCCATTTTTGCAACTGTGTGGTTACATCTCAGCCTCAGAAGTGGGAGGTCTAGGGATTAATGCTTATGTTGTATTTTCACTTTTATTAATTTTTGCCAATTATAAGCAATCCGGAAAAAAATCACTCAAAATAAACAACTACATAAAACGTAATTTAAAATATTATCATAAAATCATATCGAATACAAAGAAATTGTTATTTATGGACAATAGCAATGTTGTGACCATAGTCCACTGCAACAAGCCTAACATAAACAAAACTAACATAACAAAACTGGAGCATTGAGTGGTACTAGTTGCCCTACAAAAGTGCGTTCATATTTTTCAAATGATTACTTTTGATCAATATTCAGTAGAACCTCGCTAATCCGAACTACTTTGGGGGCAAACCTTGTTCAGACCGAGTGGAATTTTAAGTGAGTAACTTGCTCAGAAGGGTGGTCCAAAAAATTAAGACTTAATTTTGTTTTATAGGCATGTTTTTTTAGTCATCTGTTTAAAACTACAGAAAAAAAATTTCACAACAATTTGAGCATATGGTCGCTTAACTCTATTAAACTTTCAATATGTATTACAATGCTATTACATACTATAACAATTAATGTATACTGTACAGTGTATGAAACAATTAGAACAGTTTGTATTTGTGTTATTTCAGCCTGTAAAACCCATTAATATTAGTGGTGCCCGTTTTACAATGTTCAACAATGTAGTTATTTTAGGGGATGATGACGACGGTGCTTCTCCACCACCTGGAGTACGGCCTTTTTAGTCTATTCATTCTTGGTCAGGGAGTCACTGAAAGCTGTTATCATGGCAACTCTTTCTCCACCTCATCATTTACAAAACAAAAAGTAATAAAAATGGAATTAAAAAAAGCAGTAGGTGAATAAATGTACACATTGGCAAAAAGGCCCATATTTCCCTACCCTAGTCTAATGTAAATGTTTGATAAGATACAGAACGTTGTTAGACCAAAAGGAACTAAATTACCAACATGCCTCCTTCATTTTTAAAAAAAAATTCTTACATGGTAAAATGGACCACCCTATTGCTCAGGTAATACAAATTCGTCCAGTTTACAGTTGGTGTGACATGCTTTGCTTCCACCCAGAGCGCTGTGTGCATAGTTGACCTCCCAACCGGCTAGTAGCACACAACATGCTATGCCATTGTATATAAGGCAACCTGCATCGCCCCTTGGCCTGAGGTACCCATTCACGATGGGATCTGGACTGTCAGTCCAGATGCATTATTGATCTTATTATGGGTGGGGTCATGAAATCAAATCCGTCAATCCAGATCTGCCAAAAAATTCTTTCTGTGAAGTTAAGGGATTTGGACTGATATCAGTCTTAAAAGTATGGTAACAATTCTTACTTTAAAAATTCTGACCAATGGTCATAAAATGGTTGCTCACTATGTACCGATCACACGTTTTTTTACCGAGCCAATGCCGAACCGATCACAAAAAAAATTGGCATGCTGATCGATTTAACCGAGCCGATCACAAAAAAAATTGGCATGCTGATCGATTTAACCGAGCCGATCAAACCGATTTTCACTACCGATCTTGGCTGCTTGCGTCAACGAAGAGAGAAGCGGTTCGCACAAAAACGTATTGGCAATTATCGGTTCGGCAAAATCGGCTCGGTACAGCCTTACTCACTATAGATCAACAATTTATCTATAATTGAGTGATACTTGTTTTCAATACATGTTGCTGTAGTATATATATCGTAGAAATCTGAGCAGCCCAGAGTAATCTGTAGCCGCGGCAGCTTCCTTTAGAGCATGCTGCAGCAGCGATTTCCTCCGAGTATCCTGCAGCAAGTCTCTCACGTATTTTAAACAATGGCGGTAAACGCCTTTAGAAAGAAACGAAAGAAAGATTTGGAGGGTTTTGGTTAGGTTAGGTTTGGTTACCGAACCTAATCTTACTTGAACTAACCTAAACCCTCCCCATCCCATTTGTCGTAAGTTTCTTTTTAAAACTTAATTCATGCGTTACTAATTTAAGGCGTTTACCGCCATTGCTCAGATTTCTTCCACATATACACTTATTCACTAAATATTTACAATATATGAAGCAATAATGTATTTCTGTCGTTGGAATGTGATCTAAACATTTCGATGTTGTTTCAATTCCTGATTCGTGACATTTTGTACTGTTTGCAGAAGGCCAATCCAGCAGCTGATCCGTTGGTTCAGAAAAGGCAAAGCAAGACGAAAGGTGATGGATCCCGAGAAAAAGTAGATGAAAGTTTACCTGTCGGCCTTCGGTAATGTTATAAGTAATTAAGACAATTTCCATTTTAATTGATGAATAAATTTGTGTTTAGTTTGAAGAATATCATCATGCCATTATGGGAGAAACCTTACAAAGAACAGCTTCTCGTAAAAAAAACCTTTGCTGCTTTTGCTCTGCTCATGATTTCCAGGCATGTTTTTTTTACTAGTCAAAGCAGTCGGAAATTGAGAAAATTCTTGTTGATTTGGGTCGGAAGATAGACACAGTTTGGCCAGCTACCCCTAGTTGGTTACAAGAAGCCAGACTAACGCAACTTTCAGTTTGTTGTGCCATCGATGAAATCAGGCCATCTCCTGTTGTCGAACGCTATCGCAACAAGTGTGAATTCACAGTTGGCCTAGATCCAATCGATGACAAAAGAACCGTTGGGTTTCGACTTTCCAGTTATAAATCAGGTTCGATGAATGTTGCAGATCCGTCAGAATGCAATATTGTCCCTGCCAAAGCACTCGTTGTGTGCAAAGTTAGTTATTTGTGATTGCATTTTAGCAAATTCATAATTGTGAATTTGTCTATATCTTTTTCACTCGAGGCTTTTCAAGATTACTTAAGGCTTTCCGACAAAGAACCGTACAATCCAGAGAAGTATACAGGTTTTTGGCGTCAATTAACCGTTAGAACAACGCAGAAAGATTGCATGGCAGTCATAGTGATGCACCCACAAGATCTTTCTGTTGTAAAATGAATATTTTAACTTGTTGAACGTATTGTGTTAATTATATAGTGAACTTGTATTATTGTTTTGCTAGTCTGAAATAGAGGCAATCAAGAATGACTTGAAACGTTACTTTGAGGAAGGCCCTGGAAAATCTTGTGAAGTTACTTCTTTGTTCTTCGTGTCTTTTGCAAAGCGGTAATTTTTTTTGTTATCTTAGCAATATTTCGAATTATTTCGTGTTATTTCTAACGGCGTTCATGGACGAAAGACTGTAGTGGACAAGTTTCACAGCAATATGTAGTTTTTGGTAATTAGTTTAGGTTAGTGCACTGCAAAAAGATGCCAAAACAAACTATAGGACAAATTAGACTCTGGCGAGGGAACAAAAACGGTACAGGTGTTTGGTAAGTAATCAATTTCAAGATAAGAAACGCTGTATTCACTACCAGAAATCGATCACCGTCTGGTGACTGCAGTTCGAAAATGGTTGAGATGCTGCTCGTGTGTACAAGTCCTGATGATTTGTATTGCAATGCATTGTCGAAGACAAAACAGCCAACCATCGTTGTTTTCAACTTCTTTGTGCAGTTTAACTCGACCGCTAAAAAGTTACTCGTCCATAAAGGCCCTAAAAGTTTAATTAAAAGAATAGTTTTTATAATTTGTTCGTATTTAAGGGTATCCGGTGAAGAACTTCAATTTGAGCACTTGAGTGGTGAACAGCACATAATGGAATCTTTGATGGACTTGAAATTTCGCATATCTTCCGACGCTTTTTTTCAAGTCAATTCGTTAGGTGCTACTGTTCTTTATCAGTCGATTGCTGAAGTGGCTTCCATTGATAAAGACACAATTCTCCTCGATATCTGCTGTGGAACTGGAACCATTGGAATATGTCTAGCAAAAGTAATATATCATTCAACACTGATAATACCTGACAAATGTCTGCATACTAGAAACCTATGTGGCTTTTTAAATATAGCTTATTAAATACAACAACGTCATAACTAAAAAAAAGGGAATTTTGAGTTACAAATAATTGAGTTTCCAATAATAATTTGAACAAATTATTTTCATAAAGCGATTTTGTTTTCATTTTGTCTTCATTCAAAATCAATTTATGTAGCAATAATGGCAAAAGTCTAAATGAATGTTTAATTGCTTTGGTAGACTTTTACCATGTCTGTGAAAAAATGATTGTATAGTATTGTATTTTATGATTTTGTATTTCTACTTTATTCTATTATTTCTACTTTGTATTTCTACTTTACAAAAATATACAAATGTGGTTGCTGTAAAGTATGTGGTACTCGAATGACGATAATTCCAAACTTTCACGTTTTATGAGTAATGAGGTTTTCTGAGTTGTGACCTTGTTGTATCCATTTTTTTCCATAATAATATAAATTGCACGAATGATACCCTTTTGATACCTTTTGTTATTTATTATTGTATTCTCAAGTTTTTGTACTTAAACATTTTCTCAACAACTAAGTTAAACAAGGGATTTGCATGTAACTTGTTGAATACTTTTGGAAATTATGGCATGCTTTTTATTATAGAAGGTAAAAAAGGTGATAGGAATCGAGATGAATGTAAATGCAACCAAAGATGCCGAATTTAATGCAAAACTAAACCGTGAGTTTTTATTTGATGAAAATTAAATGGATGACAATTAAAATTCATGTTATGATTGTATAGAATTGGAAAACATGGAATTTCACTGTGGAAAAGTTGAGGACGTTTTATCTTCAATTCTTTACAAGCTTCCTTCTGTAGAAAATGTGGTTGCTGTTATTGATCCCCCACGAGCAGGACTGCGTAAGTTTGGGTTGAACTACTAGTGTTGTATTTTCCACCTTCATGTGTTTAATATCTAATTGTATCGATTGCACATGCAGATGACAGGGTTATAAAATTGATCAGGGGTACGGATTCTATACGACGGCTCGTTTATGTTTCTTGTAATCTTATAGCGGCATCCAGGAATCTTGTCAAGTGCGTCTTAAATTCAACCATTTTATGCTCTGGCTGCAACAAACATTTTTATGTGTTTTCTTTTTTGTAGTTTCTGCAGGCCCGAATCAAACAGTTACAATGGGAAGCCATTCATTCCAATAAAAGCAATACCAGTCGACTTATTCCCTCAAACGAATCACTTTGAAGTGATCATTTTGTTGGAGAGAAATCACTGAATGAAGGCTGTAAATTTATAATTACAGCCTACCATAGTTATTCTTATTAAAGTGTTTGCTCTAGACAATGCTGTATTTGTCGTAGTTAACTTGTAAAAATTGCATTGTATTATACTGTAGTGTCTAGAATTTATACAGCCTGTCCTCAAGTTACGACGGGGTTGGGTTCTGACAAGCAGATTTTAAGTCAAATTAGCCACAAGTCAAATGTATTGATTGACTTGTTTCATATTTTCAAGTTTGTAAGGAACATATCAAGAGAATGGTATGTGGGGAAAAAGCGGAGGAGGTCTTAGTTGTTCTGCAAGTGGAGGCTAAGGATGTGTGTAGACAGTTTGGAGGGGAAGTTTTAGATGGGCTAGCTGACTTAGCAAAGCATACTTTACATTGTAGGGCTGGAGTTACTGTTAAAGCTAGTGCTATTCCTGAGAGGTGGGATAGGGGAGATAGTTACTCGTAAAGCACGTTATGTAAATGATAGATTAATTGAAGCATGTAGTAAGGTGGGGGGCCAATTTAATAGACTGGAGGGCAGCTATGCTCAATTTTGGGGGTTCCTGGAGCAGGGATGGGGTTCATTTTAAGTACAGGGCTGGTAGGATTGTGGGTAAAAAACCCTAAAAAATGCTTAACAAAATCACCTATCTAGGTGATTTTGTTAAGCATTTTTTAGGGTAAGGTTTTGGGGTTTAGGTGCAAATGCTTTAGGAGGTTGATACTAATATGAATGCTCTACAGCTTGTTCCTGGGAGCAATAGTTCCTTTGTTTCAGGTATTATTTCTTCAAACACTGTCCAGGAAGGAAATCATTTAGGAAAACCAACTTCAGCTATACCTTCACATGTAAAGGTTATGGTGGTTAACTGTAGGAGTCTACGAAACAAAGTTCCTGAGTTCATTGCAGCAGTTGAGGAGACTGGTTGCAATATAATTCTTGGTACAGAGTCATGGCTTGATGATACTGTTAATAATGGGGAAATATTTCCAGATGGTTTCACAGTGTACCGTAGAGACAGGGTTGGTAGTTCTGGGGGTGGGGTTTTCATAGCTATTTCACAAATATTTCATAGTTGCAGGGAAACAAGTTTTGAAACAGACTGTGAAATAGTATGTTGTAGTTTAAGGCTAAAGAATGGTAAAAAGGTGTTTTTATATTCTTTCTATCGGCCACCGGGATCCTCCATAGCAGATATCACTAGTGTAAGAACTTCTTTGGACACTCTTCATCATAAATACCATAGCCCAACCATTATTTTAGGAGGTGATGTAAATTTTCCAAACATCAACTGGGAAATGCATACGGTGATCAGTGGCAGTGACGGGCCGTTAGCAGTTTCATTTTTAGATAGTATGAATACTTATTCTATTGTAACGACCCAACTCGGTCGCCACAACACCCCGGTAAAACTTACCCGTCTCCCTTGGGACAGGTCGAAGCACAGGCCAACCCTGTTGTCCGTCCGCGTCCACAGGTAGCGCCGGTCAGAAGATCTCCCCACATGTCGATGGTCGATTGGGCGACAAAGATGACGGAGAATCCACGATGAATCCCCGGTGGATCTCACCGTGGATACCGACGCGAAGTACCGGCCGGCAAGCCGAAACAGGACAGTGAAGTGCCGTTGCAACCCCACCGGCAAACCCCAACCCTCTCCGCGGTAACTTCCCCAATTATACTAAGAATAATTAACACGGACAAGTGTGGATAAGTGAAAATAAAAAATAATTTATTCAAAGAATAAATGGATAAAACACTAAAAGGTAGTCACTCTGCTGGTTAGTTCAACCAGCAGAAGAACAAACAAAAGATAATTGATGGTGGCCACCTTGGCCACCCACAACAGAGCACAACACATCATCCTTCAATGATTTCACACTGCCCAGTATGTAATGGCCACCGCCATTATATACCCCCCAGGATGCTCCACTGGGGGGGTCGACATTAACCATTGTTGGCCTTATGTCGTCTGCCGGGCAGCCTATTTTAGCCAGCCTAGCAGACAACAAGAGATTTAGTTCTGCTCCAAAAGGGGCAAAACTGGGTCATCACAATTCTCTCAACTTCCTTAATCCGCCCCGGGATCAGGTCAGTCAAGCCAGCAAGGATTGCGCCTGTGACCCCCACTCAGTTTCAGACTGATTTCCTCTGATCATCCACTGACGTATCCACCACGAACACATCCGGGTGTTTCGCCACCCGATTCCGAGATCGAAATCAGTCCCCCTGAGTCTTGCCACCTCCTGCCGTCGAAACTTATTGATGGTGTGTCAAGCTGCGGACTCTGGCGTAGGGCCCAACTTGTTAGAAGATCCACGAGGGCAGCTGCAGGATCAGACACTCCCTCGTAGCGGTTGGGTAACAAATTCCCCAACCATCTCTTCTAAGTCGCAGCCAAGGAGACGCTGGACGTATGGGGCCACGAGCTGGGCTAGGCATACTAGTCCAGCTCCTGTCCCCACCACGTCTCAAACTGCTTAGCATCCCCTTACCGGGTTGACAACCAGCAATACCGGATAGTCTTCACTGCCAAATGCCAGCACATAACGCATGGCAAATGATGGCATCGACGCCGCCCATGGAACTGTTAGTGGCTCTCCCAGACGATAATATCCGTAGTATTGGTACCCCTCCATTCCTGGCTGGTCCTGCCACAGACCAAGCCGGTTATTCAGAAAGACCTGAATACGGAGGCTCCGCACCAAGGGTCAAACCTTGCCCTCGGGCTCGGGAGACCTGGCTCTCTTCCGGTCCTAGGGTCGCGAAGAGCCCAGCGTTAGGACCCGGAGAAAAGGGTGGCCTTCCTATGGAAGGCATAGGACCACGTTTGGCAGGAACACTAACTTTCTCCACCGGGCTGCCCCTGCCACTAGGTAACAGCAAGCTGACCTGGTGGAGAGTTCCCACGAACCGAACCGTTAGGCTCGGTCCCGCTACCACATTTGGGGAGGATGGAGGTATACCGAGAACGTCTTGCATTGACCTGCCATCCGTCCATACCATCATTACTTGACGGGGTATGGTCCAGTTGGTTCCCGGCCGACACGCTAACCACGTGTTGGGACTCCTCCTTATCCATCCTGACACTTCCGCCACCACCAGTCCCCTGGGACCCACGGGCAGAAGTCTTTGGATCTCCCTTCTTCTCACGCTTGGACTTCTTTTTTTTCTTCTTGCCTGTATTGCTTTCAAGTCACTATCAGGTTCTAAGGGCATTTCGGCGATACCACGTCTCCTTTTTGTTGATATATCCATGGCTGCTAGCATAAGTGTGCAATGATATCTCAGTAATTAAGTTATACATCAGCAATCCTGGAGCTTCAATCAGAAGGGCCTTTAATTTTTGTAGGCGCAATCGATGTTGTTGACTCGTTGGTCCATTGAAACTCATTCTATTTCTTTATTAAGGTGAACAGCAGTTCAGAAGCATGAGCAAAGTCATAAAATATTGGTAATAACCTGCTACTATGAGGAAACCTCTGCATTCAAATCCATCAGCTGCAGACAGACCCACCAGGCAAACTTACCCCTCAACACTGGGCAGAAGATTTACCATGTGTGGCAACCTGGTTTGCTCTAATCAAATTTTTTCATGAAGCAGACAAACTCCCTATGGTGGTCTGCCTGACAGTTTGCAGTAGGCTGTTGGGACGGATGCCATATTGGTGGCAGCAGACCTCTCACCATTGGAGTCAATGGGTGAGAGGTCAGAAGTGACCACTGTCCCCCCAGGTGGAGTTGCCTGGAGGTATTAAATGGTTTGGTCAGCCATTTAATCTGGGCAGAAAAGACTGGTTCAGTGGTGGAGGCCAAGGAGGCCTCCAGTCTCATTATGTGTTCATCTTTTGTTTGCCTTGTGACCATTAGGCCTTTGTGTAATTTATGGGGGCTTGGCTGGTCAAGGAGACCAGCCAAGTTGTGTAAATACTTGCATTGCCTTTTACTTGTGTAAGTTCATTAAATTATCGTTTTATTTTTGGGGGGTTACCGGTTTGGGGACAACGCCACCATCTTTACCGTCCTTTTTAGGCCAGTAACTTGTGTCAGCTTCTTGGCATGGCGACTTTGCACCGTCTTGTCCATCGAGGGTCGCAGTCACCACCCAAGTCCACCCTCTGAAGAATGCAATCAAAGTTCCATCTATGCCAATGAATTTCCTCCCAGAGAAGCACTCCACAGAACCCAAGGTCCAAACCTTAACTCCATAGGTCGATACTGGGTCCTGGATGGTGTCTATAGAGAACCACCCAGGATACCAACCATGGAGAAGCTTAATAAGTATGGAAGCCACCATCCTGCTGACTCCATCAAGAAGTTCAACGGACTGACCTTTTTCCCCATCTTCCTAGAAGAATTTGAGGAGGTCGCCAACCTACAACGATGGAGCGATAACCACAAGGAGGACTTCATTACCACCTGCCTCACTGAGCTTGCATGTGGCTGAGTAAGCTTCACTACCATCACCCGGACCTGACCTGGCCTAAACTCAGGAAGAGGATGACCTCTGTGTTTGGTAAACCGAACGAAAGAACACTTCTGGAAAACCTTTTCATCATTTCTTTGTTTGCTGGTTTGGATCATCTTTGGTGTATATATTCTATTAATTATGTGTTTTACTGGAATAAAATTTATCTTTATTTTATCCTTTTACAGTGTCATGTGTCACTACTTCCTGGGGAAGTAACTGAGGGGAGGGTGGGATACGCCGGTGGGGATCCGTCCTGTTCAGCCGGTACTTCGCGTCGGGTTCGATATGCCGGTGGGGATCCGTCCTGTTCAGCCGGTACTTCGCGTCGGGTTCCATGGTAGGATCCAACGGGAATCTACCGTGGGTTCTTCGTCGTGTCGGTGGCAAGTCACTGTCAACGTGCGGTGAGGACTCCAGACCATCGCCACCCAGGGACCACGTGAGGCCAAGAGGGCAGTCTATGCTTCGATCCTGGCCCCTAACGGAGTCAGGACCCGGGAAGACTGGAAAGTTTTGCCGGGGTATTGTGGTGGACCCAAGTCGGGTCATTACGATTGGTGGAGGTGCCGGGTAGTGCTACCGCTGCCGCTCTTGGACGGTCGAAAGATTGTGAAACTGTTCAGACACTGCTGGGCGTGGACTTTGTCCACGGGACAGCGGTGGAGA
Organism: Brachycybe producta; assembly: GCA_036925085.1. NCBI lineage: Eukaryota > Metazoa > Arthropoda > Diplopoda > Playtdesmida > Andrognathidae > Brachycybe > Brachycybe producta. The sequence goes on from JAUPFP010000003.1 coordinate 6,447,950, forward strand.
ACAGTTTTGGCCGTTGCTTACTGGTAGTACACTGTGGGACACGGACTGTTGTTTGTGAGACTACGGTAGAAACCGGTGTACGGTCAGGGTTAGCACGGTGGTTGACCGTGCGGGACCAGTTGAACACACGGTAAAAAGCTAGTTTTACCGTTAGTAGATGGTAGATTACGGACCATTGTCCGTATATCTCCATTCGAATATGGTGAAAATCACTAACCGTAGTTACCGTGGGACACAGACTTTTGTCCGTGACACTGCGGTTGGGTACGGTTCTACCGTGGTTTGACGGTGTTTCATGGACTTTGGTCTGTGAATTCACCGGATTTCACGGTAGATTCTCACCTACAATTGGTGGCCGTTTCTGTCCGTGTTCGCACGGTAGAAATCGGCTTAAACCCCATTTCCCCCGATGGCTGGTCGGGGTAACGGTGGATTAGAGTTGTGTTCCCGCACCGTCGGCCATGGTATTCGGTCAGAGGGGCAGCAATCGGTTGGGGTTGCTGACTGCAGGAATGGGCACGGTGGTTCCGAGGAGGAAGGTGCAGTAGGGGGTGCCTGCGGCCCGACCTCCGCTCGGCGACTAATGATGCGACCGCACCGTGGAGGCATTGTCACTAACGGAGCACTGTTGGACTGTTGGACGGGGTGGGGGACTTAAGTGACTCGGTGGAAACTGTCGGGTAGTCAACAGGGCACGATGTCATTTTTGACATCGATGTCCGAGGGGATAGATGTCCTACAGTTGCAGGGACATCTGCCCCAAGAGATCCGGGAAGAGCAACCATGGTTCACACCGTCGCCCGTGCACCCGGGAGGTGTATGGAGGGAGATGCTGCCGGTTTCGACCAGACGGATACCTCTAGGAGGAACTTGGACCGCTCCTACGGGGTCGGTCGCAGAGTCCTCCGCACGTTCAGCAGCCGAGGGTCCACTTCGTGGAACCCACGGAAGCTGAGCTTGATGCTAAGACTTTGGGGAACCGTAGCACTGCACCATGGCAGTGGTAGTTGGCCGGAGGGGTTGCTTTCGGCGGGAATGGGAATGGTGGTTCCAAGGAGGAAGGTGCTGTAAGGGGTGTCCCTGCGGACCAACCTCCGTACGGAGACTGTAATGGTGCAACTGCACCGTAGAGGCATTGTCACTGATGGAGCACTGTTGAACAGTGTTGAAGGGGTCGCGAGGACCCCAGCTGGGACAGGCATGCGGCCACAGGTTGACATGCTAGCCTCCACGGGCCAACATGCTAGCCTCCACCGCCTCCGGTCTGGATGGATGTGGGGTGGTCTCTTGGAAGAGACGGTGGAGTCCCAGTTGGGTTCGGCGTCCTGGTTGGCATCGATGTCCTAAGAGGAACTTCGGTTGATTGCCCGGAGGATAGATGTCCTGCGGTTGCAGGGACATCTACCCATGGAAGGGCAATTGTGGTTGTCACTGTCCGGTATGACCATCCCTTATGGGTGGGAAGACGGATGTGGCTTGGAAAAGTAATGTCTGGCAACGATGGTTGCCCTTACCAGAGCCGTGCTTACTTGCGTAGGGCACCACATGTTATGGTCTCGATGGATGATCGTCTGGTTGAGATGATCGTCGACACCGGTGCCAAGGTATCGGTAATGAGCATGTCAGTGGCACGGGAGAGTGAGTTATCGGAGCAGAGGTTAGCCTCCCCTCATGCCTGTGCAGCATGGGTGGGTACTCCATCAAGATAGAAGGTATCATGTACGTGGACATGTCAATCCAGGGGCGGTCCATCAGAACCCATCTTCTCCTGGTTGAGGGAGAAGTCATCATAGGTGTTGACCTGGCTTCTCAGTTTGGGCTTCTGGTGGATATCGTAAGCCAGAACATTTATTTCTGGGAAGACATTTGGACCACACATCCAGATGTTCTTAATGCAGCAAAGACCGATCAAGCTTTGCAGGGTACTTCGCAAAAAGTACAGCTTCCGAACTCATTACTGGAGACATTAGCGAAGCTTCACGATTCTGTGGAACCTCTGCTAATCCCTCCGTTTGGGATACCGGAAGGGATGCCTGCAGACCCTGGAAAGGTGGATGGGTGGGTCGATATTGTCACCTGAACTCGCAGAGACCTGTTCTCCAATTAGGAGCGGGGATGTTGCTTTCCTGCAACTGTTGGAGAATGTATGGCTATCGGCTCATGAGAGGAAAGTAGTTCCCGTGAGTTTGATAGAGCATGCTGGCCCTGGACAGCTGCTTCTCATAGAGCCCCATCGGAAAGCCTTGGGAGGTTGTGGTCTCTTGGTGGTGGCAGGTATTGCCGAGACCACAGACGAAGGCACTTACGATATATGGCTTGAGAATGTTGCTGATGTTCCCATTGCCCTGGAAAAAGAGGAGGGTGCCTCCACAGCTCTAGCTGTGGAGGCAGCCATTGTGGTGGGACTGGGTGGTCCAACTAAGTTGAGAGGGGCGACCAGTAAAGGTTGCCAGGTCCTCAACTTGGAAGCGAAACCGACTCTTAAAAGAGTGCCTTAAAATTGGACCCCGTCTGAAGTGTGAAGTCTGAGGAGGCGGCACAGCTTCGCGAGTTCCTGCTGGAATGCCGAGATCATTTCGCGTTCGCCTTTTTTTTTTTTTTTTTTTTTTTTGTTTGCCGCCATTTTGGAAACTACGTTTTTAGTTTTTTTTCCCCCCTTTGCTTTCGGTTTTGGCCATTTAAACTAACTCACTCCTGACATCCAAGTAGATAATCTTGTAGGTTTTCGCTGGTGAAATCAGATTGAAAATCTGAACATTGGTTTGAGAGATATCAACGTTTTGCCAAAAATGCTAATTTCTCATTGTTTTGCATTGAAGACGCCATACTGGATTTCTGTTTGGAGAAGCCATACTAGATAAGTACAAATCAAACTTCATACATTTCTCTTATTGACATTTCATTTTGAATCTAGCTTTTATTTCAGAGTTTTTAGGAACTAAATTTTGTTAGAAAGTTAGAATGGTTAATACTAGGTCTGGGAGGCAAATTCAGAATGGGAAACTAGTTAAAACTGTTAGGAGAGTTAAGGTTGGGAAGCAGGTAGAGTCTGGGAAACGGGTTGAGTCTGGGAAGGGTGTTGAAGATGAGTTGAGGGAGAAGGTGGTGCAGCTTGAGGTAGAGGTGGCTTGGCTGAGGGAGAGGCTGGCTGTGTTTGAGTCACAGCCAGGCCCTTCTCACAGCAGGGAATCTGTGCCTTTTGCTACACCCCTTAAGCATAATACTGGGGGTGTAGGTTGGGGAGTTGTTTTAGAAAAAGAGAGAAGAAAGGTTAGGCCAGCTTTAGCTTCAGAATGTACTCCAGTAAAGAACAGGTTTAATGTTTTTAGGGAATTATCGGTGGGATCTGTGGAGGTAGTAGAAAGTGTAAATGTAGATGCAAGGGATCTGGGAAGTATAAGAAAGTAAGTGTAGGGAATGTAAATGCAGCTCAGGAGGGTGTTAGCAAGGGTAAGAAGCAAGGTATTAGTAAGGGTAAGAAGGGTGTTAATAAGGGTAAGAAGAATGTCAGTAAGGCTGAGGAAAGAAATGAGGGTGGGGTTATTTTGGAAAGGGTGCAGAGCAGATCAGTATTTTTTGTAGGTGATAGTAATGTCAAAAGGCTTGATAAGTGGGTGGTGGGTGAAGATAGAGGAAAAGTAAGTGTAGCTTGTTTACCAGGGGCTCAGATTACAGATGTTAAGGAAAGAATCAAGAGAATGGTAAGTGGGGAAAAAGCAGAAGAGGTCTTAGTTGTTCTGCAAGTGGGGGCTAATGATGTGTGTAGACAGTTTGGAGGGGAAGTTTTAGATGGGCTAGCGGACTTAGTAAAGCATACTTTATGTTGTAGGGCTGGAGTTACTGTTAAAGCTAGTGCTATTCCTGAGAGGTGGGATAGGGGTGATAGTTACTTGTAAGGCACGTTATGTAAATGATAGATTAATTGAAGCATGTAGTAAGGTGGGGGCCCAGGTAATAGACTGGAGGGCAGCTATGCTCAATTTTGGGGGTGTTTGGAGCAGGGATGGGGTTCATTTTAATTACAGGGCTGGTAGGATTGTGGGTAAAAAGATATGTGATTTTGCTAAATCAGCTTGTTGCTAGGAGCAATAGTTCCTTTGTTTCAGGTATTATTTCTTCAAACACTGTCCAGGAAGGAAATCATTTAGGAAAACCCACTTCAGCTTTACCTTCACAAGTAAAGGTTATGGTGGTTAACTGTAGGAGTCTACGAAACAATGTTCCTGAGTTCATTGCATCAGTTGAGTACAGAGGTACAGAGGCATGGCTTGATGATACTGTTAATAATGGGGAAATATTTCCAGATGGTTTCACAGTGTATTGTACAGACAGGGTTGGTCATTCTGGGGGTGGGGTTTTCATAGCTATTTCACAAATATTTCATAGTTGCAGGGAAACAAGTTTTGAAACAGACTGTGAAATAGTATGTTGTAGTTTAAGGCTAAAGAATGGTAAAAAGGTGTTTTTATATTCTTTCTATCGGCCACTGGGATCCTCCATAGCAGATATCACTAGTGTAAGAACTTCTTTGGATACTTTTTATCGTAAATACCATAGTCCAACCATTATTTTAGGAGGTGATGTAAATTTTCCAAACATCAACTGGGAAATGCTTACGGTGATCAGTGACAGGCCGTTAGCAGTTTCAGTTTCATACTTACTCAATGGAACAGGTAGTAACTAAACCGACCAGAAATAACAAAGTTCTTGATGTATTACTGACTAATAGTCCGCAATTATTATCCAATGTTAGGGTATCAGGGGAAATTAGTGATCATCAGATGGTCTTATGTGATGTTAATGCATGTGTGGAAAAAATTTCTGAGGTTAAAAGAGTAGTATTTCTTTTTAACAAATGTAATTGGGATGGTTTTAAGTCACACTTGATAGATAATTTTCATAAATTTAAAGAACATTTTCATCCTCAACATGTGAATTTGAATTGGTCACGATTTCATAGTTTAATTTTAAGTGGGTCTTCCTCCTTTATTCCAACCAAGGTAGTTAGGGACTGTGCCACACTAGTATGGTACACTAGCAAAGTTAAAAGGGCTTATCATAAGCAGCGCTTCTTGCACAATAGGGCTAGAATGGGAAATTTTGTTAGCTCATGACAATTTTAAAACAGAGATGCTTGGAGAATGGTTAAAAACGGACCCACAATTGTTTTGGCATTGCATCAACAACTCTAGGCAAAGTAGAGAATCTATTCCTTCTCTGGTTGACACATATGGGAGGCTTGTTTCAGATCCAGTAGGGAAAGTTACCTTATTAAATGAACAATACAAGAAAGTCTTCACAGTTGATGATGGCATACCACATGAGGGTTTTCTTTCAACATCGCTTTGTATGGATCAAAATGTAATAACTGCCGATGGGATAGTCAAGCAACTTTTAAAATTATATTCAAATAAAAGCTGTGGTCCAGATGGGATGTATGCTATCATTTTAAAAAAATCTTGCACAAGAGTTGGGTCCATACCATCAGTTAATTTTTCAACAGAGTTTAGATGTAGGTGTTGTGCCGGATATGTGGAAATTAGCTAACATTAGTCCAATTTTTAAATCAGGAGTGTGGTAACCTGGTCTGCTCTATTTTCAAATTTTTGATAGAGCAGACGAATTCCCTATGGTGGTCTGCCTGACAGCTACAGTAGGCTGTTGGGACGGACGCCATTTTGGTGCCAGCAGACCCCTCACCATTAAGTCAATGGGTGAGAGGTCAGATGTGACCTCTGTCCCCTCCAGGTGGAGTTCCCTGGAGGTTTCCTATGGCCTGGTCAGCCACAGGATCTGGGCAGTGTGTGGTGAGCAAGAGAGGAGACTAGACCTGTGATTGGAGGAGAATGGTTAAAAACGGACCCACAATTGTTTTGGCATTGCATCAACAACTCTAGGCAAAGTAGAGAATCTATTCCTTCTCTGGTTGACACAAATGGGAGGCTTGTTTCAGATCCAGTAGGGAAAGTTACCTTATTAAATGAACAATACAAGAAAGTCTTCACAGTTGATGATGGCATACCACATGAGGGTTTTCTTTCAACATCGCTTTGTATGGATCAAAATGTAATAACTGCCGATGGGATAGTCAAGCAACTTTTAAAATTATATTCAAATAAAAGCTGTGGTCCAGATGGGATGTATGCTATCATTTTAAAAAAATCTTGCACAAGAGTTGGGTCCATACCATCAGTTAATTTTTCAACAGAGTTTAGATGTAGGTGTTGTGCCGGATATGTGGAAATTAGCTAACATTAGTCCAATTTTTAAATCAGGAGTGTGGTAACCTGGTCTGCTCTATTTTCAAATTTTTGATAGAGCAGACGAATTCCCTATGGTGGTCTGCCTGACAGCTACAGTAGGCTGTTGGGACGGACGCCATTTTGGTGCCAGCAGACCCCTCACCATTAAGTCAATGGGTGAGAGGTCAGATGTGACCTCTGTCCCCTCCAGGTGGAGTTCCCTGGAGGTTTCCTATGGCCTGGTCAGCCACAGGATCTGGGCAGTGTGTGGTGAGCAAGAGAGGAGACTAGACCTGTGATTGGAGGTCAGGGAGACCTCCACTGTCCGGCGTTGGGTCTTATTTTTTTTGCCTTTGGCCTGTGGCCTGCGTTTTGTATAGTGCCTGGCTGGACAAAGTGTCCAGCCAGTTCTGTAAATATTCACTGTCGTCAATAATGTCATAAGTGTAATTAAACACTTTCTATTTTTCATGCACTTGTATCTTTATTGGGGGTTTACCGCGGGAAGGTAGGAATCCAGTTTGGGAAAACACCACCGTCCACCTCCGTCCTTTTTCGGCCAGTAAACCGTGATATTCTCGGTGAGGTGGCGTTTTTCGTCGTGTATCACCGTCGAGGGAGCTCCATGTCGGCACTACCTGAGGTTCACTGTGGGAGAGGTGGCTACGGGTGCGGTCCCGTCCCCGTGTCGGAGCTCTGTTCACGGTAAGTTTTTACGTTTATTTTACATCGAAATTTACCGGGCATTGTAACGGTCCAGACGGAACGTTAAAATTGGTGGAGGCGCTGGGTATCTGTACCCCATCTCTCGCACGGAACCGTGGTGAACGGTAAAGTTATGGTCCATTTACCGTGGGGCGTAGACTATGGTCCGTGGTACCGTGGTTTGTGGGGTGTACGGTGTTTTACCGGAAGTACACCGTGGGGGCGGACTTTCGTCTGTCGAACCGCGGTAGAAAGTGGTGAAAGGTCGTTTACCGTGGGAAACGGATTTTTGTTCGTTATACTGCGGTAGAAACCGGTAGAGTTAAACTCTGACCATTCATTACCATGGGACATGGACGTTTGTCCGTGAAACCGCGGTTTCGCACAGTTCCATCTGTTCGGTACGGTGTTTGACGGACTTTTGTCCATGAACTTCTCGTTTTCGACGGTGTTTTGTCCAGATTTTACCATCAAATCACGGTGAAAAATGGAGCCAACCCCAAAAGTTCTGATGGAAGGTCGGGAAATTGGAGTAGATGCGGATTTAGCGTTACGCAGCCACGTAGTCGACCGTCCCCTTGGGGCAGAAGGCGGAGTTCCCCTGGAAACAGGAGGATGAAGCGGTAGCATGGACGGAGATTTCTGGGATGAATGGGTCACGGTGCAGAAATGCTGCAGTGATATTCTACCTGGGGAATATCCATTGGAAGACAGTAGATCCGATGGTGATCTCATTGGGAACGGGGATCGGCCGCGGCCGGTTGTCCAAGTTTCCACTGCCGCCCGTCCGGTCGGACGTGGCAATCAACTCCTTCGGGACATGGTGGAAATCTCGCATGAAACTGCACAGGAGGGTCGGGCCTTTTTGGCTATGCTTTTCGAGCAGCAACTCGTGGAGATTGCCTACGGGATAGATGTCCTTCGGTTGGAAGGATGGCTGTCCCAGTCGGTGATTGAACCGAGGGAGGAGCCACGGTTCTCACTGTTGCCCGTGCATGAAGGAGCACAGAGGGAGGCGCTGCCGGTGCAAACCCGGCTGGTACCTCCACGAGAACCACCCAGGCTGTTTCCTAGGGGGACGGGCCGGGGAGTTCCTCCCGCACCCGGACAGCAGCCGAGGGTGCACATGGCGGCACCCTCTTAAGCTGAGTCCGCGTCTGACATTTCGGGGGACTGGAGCAGGCAACCTCGCAAGGTTAGCGCCGCTGCTTGGATGCCCGCTCCAGTGGTTCCAGCGGAGGTTCAGGCGTTCGGGTTCTTTAACCCGGTCTACTCTTTTGCTCGTTATGATGGCAGAGAGGACTTGGCACCTTTTCTCCGCAAGTTTGAAGCGAAAGCCCGAGCTCAGTGCTGGACGGACGAGTCCCAATGCAGTTTCTTTACGTTTCTGCTGGACGGTCCAGCGGAACAATATTACGCCACCTTGGTGGAAACTCTTCCAGACCTGACCTGGACTGAGCTAAAGGAAGCTATGCGTAGCCGCTTCAGCACGAGTAACCAGTCTCACCTCTGTTTCGCCAAATTTGAAACAATGAAATGGGGGCTACCGAGTCTGTGCAGGCATTCTATTGGTGGTTCTTGGAACTGTCCGACCGAGTGTCTTCGAGTGAAGACGAGAGCTGTCGGCTCATACGCTTCAAAAGGAAACTCCTGGTGGCCATCACAGATAGTTGATCGGTTGTAAGGCCGGTACGGTAGAATAGTTCCTTTGTTTCAGGTATTATTTCTTCAAACACTGTTCAGGAAGGAAATCATTTAGGAAAACCCACTTCAGCTATACCTTCACATGTAAAGGTTATGGTGGTTAACTGTAGGAGTCTATTGTAGGAGTTCATTGCGGCAGTTGAGGAGACTGGTTGCAATATAATTCTTGGTACAGAGTCATGGCTTGATGATACTGTTAATAATGGGGAAATATTTCCAGATGGTTTTACAGTGTACCGTAGAGACAGGGTTGGTCGTTCTGGGGGTGGGGTTTTCATAGCTATTTCACAAATATTTCATAGTTGCAGGGAAACAAGTTTTGAAATAGACTGTGAAATAGTATGTTGTAGTTAAAGGCTAAAGAATGGTAAAAAGGTGTTTTTATATTCTTTCTATCGGCCACCGGGATCCTCCATAGCAGATGTCACTAGTGTAAGAACTTCTTTGGACACTCTTCATCGTAAATACCATAGCCCAATCATTATTTTAGGAGGTGATGTAAATTTTCCAAACATCAACTGGGAAATGCATACGGTGAAAAGTGGCAGTGACAAGCCATTAGCAGTTTCATTTTTAGATAGTATGAATACTTATTCTATGGAACAGGTTGTAACTAAACCAACCAGAAATGACAAAATTCTTGATGTAGTACTGACTAATAGTCTGGAGTTATTATCCAATGTTAGGGTATCATGGGGAATTAGTGATCATCAGATTGTCTTATGTGATGTTAATGCATGTGTGGAAAAATTTCTGAGGTTAAAAGAGTAGTGTTTCTTTTTAACAAATGTAATTGGGATGGTTTTAAGTCACATTTGATAGATAATTTTCATAAATTTAAAGAATGTTTTCATCCTCAAAATGTGAATTTGAATTGGTCACGATTTCGTAGTTTAATTTTAAGTGGGTCTTCCTCCTTTATTCCAACCAACCACAGCCACCAGCCACACCAGTATGGTACACAAGCAAAGTTAAAAGGGCTCTTCGTAAGCAACGCTTATGGAGGAATAGGGCTAGAAATTATCCAAAATTAGTGAATTGCAATGAATTCCGTATTGCACGCACAGCAGCAAAACGAAAAATCTTGTTAGCTCACGATAATTTTAAAACAGAAACGCTTGGAGAATGGTTAAAAACGGACCCAAAACTATTTTGGTGTTACATCAAGAACTCTAGGCAAAGTAGAGAATCTTCCTTCTCTGGTTGACACAAATGGGAAGCTTGTTTCAGATCCAGTAGGGAAAGCTACCTTATTAAATGAACAATACAAGAAGGTCTTCACAATTGATGATGGCTTACCACATGAGGGTTTTCCTTCAACATCTCTTTGTATGGATCAAATTGTAATAACTGCAGATGGGATAGTCAAGCAACTTCTAAAATTCGACTCAAATAAAACCTGTGGTCCAGATGGGATGTATGCTATCATTTTATAAAATCTTGCACAAGAGTTGGGTCCATACCTTCAGTTAATTTTTCAACAGAGTTTAGATATGTGGAAATTAGCTAATGTTAGTCCAATTTTTAAATCAGGAGACAAGTCTCAGGTAACTAATTACAGACCCGTGTCTTTAACCTCGATAGTTTGCAAGGTCCTTGAACATATTATATATTCCTCCTCAATGAATTTTCTTATGGAAAACAATCTTTTGTGTGATAACCAGCATGGGTTTCTTAGGGGGGGATAGGGTGATAGGAAACAAAGGGTTGTTGCAGGTGGGTCTGAATCTGACTGGATAGGGGTTACATCAGGGGTTCCTCAGGGTAGTGTGTTGGGTCCGCTTCTGTTTCTTTTATATATCAATGACCTCAGCAGTCAAGTTAGCAGCAATTGCCGGCTATTTGCAGATGATACAATAATTTATCGTGAGGTTACCTCTGACAATGATTGCCATATTATTGATAGTGACTTGAAAGCAATAGAGGCATGGTGTTCTAAATGGCAACTTCAACTTAATAAGGGAAAATGTTGTGTAATGAGGGTAGCTAGGGGAAGGAATCCAATAATATTTCCATATAGAATAGGGGCCATTCCACTTAATAACATAGATTCTTATAAATATTTGGGGGTAACGATTACAGCTAAGCTTTCTTGGAAGCTGCATGTTGAACAGATTATTTCCAAGTCTATGCAGATGCTTAGGTTTAGTCAACGCGTTCTAAGAAGGTGTCCCAGGGAGGTAAAATGTATAGCATATCAATCATTAGTACGTCCCCATCTAGAATACTGCAGCTCCATGTGGAATGCCCACACTGAAAACTTAGCTCACTCTATAGAAATGGTCCAACGCAGGGCTGCTAGGTTTGTTTGTGGTAAATATGGATATGCCGACAGTGTAACTAAAATGCTTTCAGAGCTTGGTTGGGATAGTTTACTTGCAAGACATTCAGATTTTAGTCTTAATATCTTTAATCGAATTCTAGAAGACTCTTGCCCTAAACCTACTTCAAGTAAACTTTGCAGGGTATTATATTTGGGTAGGGGTGACCACTCTAACAAAGTTGGAGAGATTTTTGCACGAACAGATTCTTATTACTGGTCATTTGTCCCTAGGGCGATTCGACAATGGAACTCGCTTGATGGGGATTTTGTGCAGGAAAAACGTATTTTATGGGAGTCATAATTTTGTTTTGTTTTGACAATGCATATATTTGCAGCATTAAAAAATATTGAAATTGTTGTTGGGTTTATATCAATAGGGTGTAACGACCCAACTGGTCCATCACAACACCTCGGGCAAACTTTGTACGGTCACCGAACCAATAAAACTTACCCGGCTCCAGACTCCAAATACGGGGACGGGATCGTACCCGTAGCTGCCTCTGCACGGTGAACAGTGGGTAGCGTCGACTCCCACGGAGTCCCCTCGCCGGACACGACGGTCGGTCCGCCGCCACGACGGTCGGTCCGCCGCCACAACGAGAATATCGCGGTGGAACCTTTTCCACCGCGAGCCAATGCAAGTACCGGCCGACAAAAGGCCGGAAAGAGACGGTGAAAACCCGTAGATTTCCCCACCCTCCCCGTGGTACTCCCCAATGAAAACACAACACAGATGTAAGTAAAATTAAAAAGGAATATATTTATTCACTTACAGTATAAAATGATATGCAGTGGTTAGATGTAACTTCACACAACTTGGCTGGTTAAACCCAACCAGCCAAGCCCCCATGAAGAACACCCCAAAAGGCAACACAAAAGAAAAGATCCAAAACAATCCAAACAAAGGATAATGGAGGCCACCCTGGCCTCCAGCATGGATGATCCACTCCAGTCAATTGCCTACAACACACTGCCCAGATTCAATGGCTGACCAAGCCAAAGAAACCTCCAGGCAACTCCACCTGGAGGGGACAGTGGTCACTTCTGACCTCTCACCCATTGACTTCAATGGTGAGAGGTCTGCTGGCACCAAAATGGCGTCCGACCCAACAGCCTACTATATGCTGCCAGGCAGATCACCATAGGGAGTTCGTCTGCTCAATCAAAAATTTGATTGAGCAGACCAGGTTGCCACAAGGGTTTTATATTTTCTGGTTTTGACAATACATTTTCTATGTTGCACTTGGACTCTTGTCCCTCTGCCATATGCCTTTATGGCTGCTTGCAGAGTAATTTTTCAAATTCAAATTCAAATTCAAAAGCATATGCCAGGAAGGCGTGGCTGGTGGAAGCCGTTTTGCTTCTGACAGGTAGATTACCTGCACGTATTAGAGGGGTTACGCAGGACATGGCTAGCACCCAGTCCTCTGGAACCACAGCTAGCTCTGGGAGCTCTGCCAGGGCTTCATCTTCAAGCCAAATGGGTGCGAAGGCTGCTGCACCGTCCAAGTCGGACAAAGCAGGGGCCAAAACCGGAGGCAAGAAGAAGAAGAAGGCAGGCTCCTGTGGAGGTCAGCCGGCGGCAACGTCTCGAAGTACGGACCGTTCAGGAGATTCGCTCTGGCAACTAGGTCCTTGTTACGGGTGTAACCAGATTGGTCACCTGAAAAAGGACTGCCCGAAAGCTTCGGGAAAAGGGCAGGTTGCCAGAATTGTGCCTGGCGAAAGCCAGAAGCTCCAGCCAACGTCTGGCTTAGTGCCGGTGTGGCTGAAGGGTCGTAAATACCTGGCCACCATTCATAAGGGCCAGTTATACTACTGACTCGTGCATGACGAAGAGAAATCTTCGTTAAACCGCCACCGGTCGCCACCGAACTGAGTGGTGGGCGACTGGTAATGCTTCAAAACTCAGGTGCCTGTCATAGTCAGAGTTCTGAACTAGGGACATACCTCTGGGTGGTCTCCAAGTATGTGGATGTCCTGCGTAAGGCTGGGGTGCCTCTATCGAGGTCTGTGGATTCGGAAGTTACCCAGTGGGTATTTCCAACGCCATGCTCCACATTGGAGGCCGTGTGCTGTCAGCTGGATCACTGGTTTGCCCCCTCACCCTATATGCCTAGTGGTGAGGTGCTGGATCGTGCTGTCATCGAACAGGCAAGAGGAGTTGGTGCACCCATACCTCCTGTTATGCCTGGGAAGTTTCTGGTTTCTGAGACAGAGTCCCAGTCTTCTGCACATCTGGGATTACCGTCCGGGGTGGATGGTAAGGTGGACGGGTTGCAAAAGTTCGATGGTGGGAACCCATGGGTTCCCATTCCTGAGCTTGAGAGCCGAGCCTATGACGTGGGTTCACCACGAGTGTGGGTGTCGATAGGCGATCATCTCTATGAGATGATCGTAGACACCGGGGCCGACGTGTCGGTCTTGAGCATTGCAGTGGCATGAGTGATGGAGTTGCCTATAGAGGAACTGGTGGTTCCTTCATTCCTTCTTAGAATGGGTTGGCACTCCATCGAGGTCGTAGGGGTCGCAAACGTGGAATTGACCATCCACAAGAAAACCATCAAGGTGCCTCTCCTTTTGGTGAAAGGAGAGGGCAAAGCGTTGTTGGGCGTCGATCACGCCTAACGCTTCGGCTTGATGGTAGATATCGTGCATCGGAAGGTCTACTTCCGGGAGGATGTCTGGACTGCACATCCAGATGCCCTCCAAGCTGCATTCACCGATCGAGCACTTGGGGGAACCTGGGGAGGTGGAAGCAACTCCACGGCCGAAACCAGAGGCTTTGCCTCAGGGACGGCAACCCCCAGTGGTTCCGCCTGCACTCCAGAAGGTTGATGGCTGGGTGAACATTGTTTCACAAGAGCTGCCCGAGACCAGAACCTCTATCAGGCACGCGGAAGTTTGTTCCCTGTGACTGAGGGAGAATGTCTGGCTACCAGCCCATGTACGACGTGTCGTATCCGTGACGTTGGTAGAGCATGCCGGCCCTGGCCAGCTGCTTCTCGTGGAGCTGCACCGGAAAGCCTTGGGTGGACGTGGTGTGTTTTCAGTGGCAGGTATCGCCGCAGCTAACCTGCTTGGCACATACGATATCTGGCTTGAGAACGTGGGGAATGCACCCATTGTCCTGGAAACAGGAGGGGGTGTAGCCACGGCTCAAGCTGTGGAGACTGCCCTTGTGATAGGGCTGGAAAAGCCGTTTGAGTTGAGAGGGGGAGACCCCACTCAGGCGACGGTTCGACCAGAGGAGGTCTCGTCTAAGTTGAGAGGGGCGTCCGGAAATCGATGCCAGGTCCTCAATGTGACGACGGCTCTTGAAGAGTGTCTTAAGATTGGTCACAATCTGAAGCCTTAAGAGGGGAGACAACTCCGGGAGTTCCTGCTGGCACGCCGGGATCATTTCGCGTTCGACTTTACGGAGTTGGGTGAAATCTTTCTTGTCGAACATTACCGGTGGGCAACCTCCAGTGCGAGAAGGGTTGCGTCGAACCGCTCCAGTCGAAGAAGTGTTTCTTTGGCTTTGACAAGGTGCGTTATCTCGTGAGAGCAGTCCAGGAGTTTGATGTCCCGACGACGGTGACAGGCGTCCGCAGTTTTCTTGGACTTGCCGGTTACTATCGGAGGTTCATCAAGGACTTTGCCAAGGTGGCAAGGCCTTTGCATGATCTGACGAAGAAGGATGCGTCCTTCGAGTGGTCAGATCAGTGCAAACTAGCATTTGCTCGGTTAAATGCATTTTTAACCGAAGCGCCGGTACTCACCATGTACGATCCTCGTGGTGAGATAATGATACATACCGACGCTAGTGGGTATGGCTTGGGAGTCGTAGTCTACCAGAAGTTACCGGAGGAGTGTTCCCAGGGTTCTGGCCTACGCAAGCCGGCTCATGAAAGGAGCAGAAACACGATATTCGGTCACCGAGCATGAGTGCTTGGCGGTCATGTTTGCCTTGGGTAAATTCCGTCCTTACCTCTTTAACCGAGAGTTCCCGAGGTTCACCGTGAGAGAGGCGGCTACGGGTGCGGTCCCGTCCCCGTGTCGGAGCTCGGTTCACGGTAAGTTTTTACGTTTATTTTACGTCTAAATTTACCTGGCATTGTAACGGTCCAGGCGGGACGTTACAGGATATAAGGCTCGGATAGTTTGCAAGGTCCTTGAACATATGTATTCCTCCTCAATGATTTTTCTTATGGAAACAATCTTTTGTGTGATAGCCAGCATGGTTTTCTTAGGGGGCGTTCATGTGAAACCCAGCTTATTCTTTTAGTTGATGACCTTCAGAAAATTTTAGACGAAGGCAGTCAGATAGATTTGGTTTTTCTTGATTTCTGCAAGGCATTTGACACAGTTTCTCACTCAAAACTAATGACAAAAATTAGTAGGTATGGATTGGGTGAACAGGTGTATAAATGGGTGCATTCTTTTTTGAGTGATAGGAAACAAAGAGTTGTTGCAGGTGGGTCTGAATCTGACTGGATAGGGGTTACATCAGGGGTTCCTCAGGGTAGTGTGCTGGGTCCACTTCTGTTTCTTTTATATATCAATGACCTCCGCATTCAAGTTAGCAGCAATTGCCGGCTATTTGCAGATGATACAATAATTTATCGTGAGGTTACCTCTGACAAGGATTGCCATATTATTGATAGTGACTTGAAAGCAATAGAGGCATGGTGTTCTAAATGGCAACTTCAACTTAATAAGGGAAAATGTTGTGTAATGAGGGTAGCTAGGGGAAGGAATCCAATAATATTTCCATATAGAATAGGGGCCATGCCACTTAATAACGTAGATTTGTATAAATATTTGGGGTAAGGATTACAGCTAAACTTTCTTGGAAGCTGCATGTCGAACAGATTATTTCTAAGTCTATGCAGATGCTAAGGTTTAGTCAACGGGTTCTAAGAAAGTGTCCCAGGGAGGTAAAATGTATAGCACATCAATCATTGGTATGTCATCATCTAGAATACTGCAGCTTCATGTGGAATCCCCACACTGCAGACTTAGCTCACTCCATAGAAATGGTCCAACACAGGGCTGCTAGGTTTGTTTGTGGTAAATATGGATATGCTGATAGTGTAACTGAAATGCGTTCAGAGCTTGGTTGGGATAGTTTACTTGCAAGACATTCAGATTTTAGTCTTAATATCTTCAATCGAATGCTAAAAGGCTCTTGCCCTAAATCAACTTCAAGTAAACTTTGCAGGGCATTGTATTTTGGTAGGGGTGACCACTCTAGCAAGGTTGGAGATTTTTTTGCACAAACAGATTCTTATTACTGGTCATTTGTCCCTAGGGCGATTCGACAATGGAACTCGCTTGCCGGAGATTTTGTGCAGGAAAAACGTATCTTATGAGAGTCATAACTTAGTTTGGTTTTGTTGAAATTGTTGTTGGGATTATATCAATGGGGTTTTATATTTTCTGGTTTTGACAATGCATTTGCTGTGCTGCACTTGGACTCTTGTCCTTCTGACATAGGCTTTTATGGCTGCTTGCAGAGTTGGTTTTTCAAATTCAAATATCGGACGAGACCAGTAAAGTGGCTGCATCACTGCAGGGAGTTCCACTGATGCACAATCGCAATATCTTCGAATTCCTCAATGTAAAGTAGGATATTCTCAGACCCAGTGTACTTCGGAAAACCTTGGAGTGAATGTTTTTCAGAATATGGTGGCGGTCCCAGGTTCGGAGTCCATTCAGGAGCTTCTGGCTGGTGACTTGCTTCTGTGTCTCGTATATTTTGTGTGTGTTCTTGGTGGTGTCGTGTCCTTGACTGTTCCCCATAAAACCTTCTTACGAATTCTTCTCAGCTCTCAGGAGTGGCGTCCTTCATCATATCGGCAAACTGGTTGACCATCTTCTGTCCATTGCTTCATTGAGAGGCTTCAGATGATGCCTTGAAAATGGCATTGAAATACTTAATTGAATTGAAGTTGCAGGTTTGCACCTGATTGTTGCTTGTAGTATTCGATCTGGTGTAGAGCTGCAAACGATGATGAAATGCACATTCGCGAAATAATTAGGAAAAATAATCACCACTTGTTTAAATTGAAATTATAAGAATTTATTTCATTGATATAAAATATAAAAGCGAAAATAACTTTGGTTGAAACACAACACTTAGAAACGTATTAGAAACTTCGTAAACTTAGAAACTTAGTAACGTATTCAAAAATAATACTAATAATAAATAATAATAAATAATTTCGAAAAATAAATAATTTTCAAAGCAATTTTTTTTAATTATTTAAATATTTAAATTATAATTATTTATTTTAACATTATTGCATTGGTTTGTATAAGACTATGTAAAGAATTATGCAAAAAGTAGGGCCGGACAATAGAGGGCGCGCAAAAAATGATTGACGTCGGCAAAATTAGTCAGGGGCGGAGTCGCTTATCCTGTTTTATAAGATCCTTGCACAGGCCTGTAGGAGAAAGAGGCTATTGTGAACGTTACTCACTTTACGTATTGTGTAGCAATCTGATGTGTTTTTACGACAGAAGTTGTCTCCAACTGTAACAAAATCACCGACACCGACTGTCTCCGATACTGTGGCAAAGTATATAAAAAATCCTTACATACTGTATTTTGATTATTTGCTACCATGTCAGAAGGGAATTCAAAAAGAAATAGTAGCATATGACGTCACTGATACGGTTTATTGACACAATTCTTTGTATGTTTTCGTGTTATATATTATGATCACTGATATAATAATCTGATGAGTATACATTTCAATTGTACTGTTTTACGAGGATGTCTTCAATTTCTTTGCCTAGAGTGTTGACCGAAAGAAAAGGCGGAACTTCTGGACTAGCTGGCCAAGTCGAAATGGAACGCGAACACTTTGTAAAGGCACAGGTATACTTTATAGTATTTATTACAAATATATTTCCGTTACATTTACATATTGGCACTTGTATTTTAAGTATTGGTAGCAATCCTAAGATTTTCTTTCCATTAGGAGCCGTTAACCTTAAAGGTAAAGCTGAGGAATTATCTAGGTTGAGCCAAAGGCGCGCAATGAGGCGAAACAGCTGTGGAGCGGTTTCTCATGGAAAGATTTTCTGTGATCCTTTAATTTAGCAGAAAAGAGAAGACAAATTTACGGCACCAGGCAATTCATTGAACAGCTATTTAACTTTTTCCAGAAGTAAATTTAAGAAAGTTAATTACTCTGTGACTAAACATGAGGCATGCACTTGTATAAGGCTTTCGCCGTCGAGTCAGGATAAATGGATGAATCGATGAACGGGTTGAACACATCATGGGTAATTCTAAAACCTGAAACAGAATTCATATAGACATGGATGAACACAATAACCTTGGCATGAACCAAGGGATGAGCACTGTTAATATGGGTGCAGAACACACAAATCATGTTTTAAATCGAATTATTTTTTAAATTAATTTACCCCATCTAATAACGAGGTATAAAAAAGTATAGTGTTCATCCAGTTCTATAAGCATTCAGTTTCGAGTTTTAGAGTTAGCCCAAATGTTCCTCCGTTCGTCCTTTTAATCCATCCCTCACCGTGTTGTGCTTCTTCGCCGGAACCTATATCATAACTCCAATTAAAACTAGCTTCCATGGAAGCTTGCAGCTTCGATTCGAAATGTTTACTGAACATCGCGAACTGCACCTTGTTTTGTAATGCACGCCTTTGTTAGTTTAATCAAAGTGTAACGATTTGCTCAATGACATTCTGAAATTGTGTTTCTGGACGAGGCTAAATTGGTTTCAGGAAATTGCCGGTTTGGTAAATTTGTGTTCCGTGTTAAGCAAGGTTGTTAGACATATTGTGTAACAAGGTATATAGATCACAATGTATACCACTAATAAATATGATACATGATCACATATATATAATAAGTCGTCCGTTAAGAAGTGATACCACTTAATTAACAAAATATAAATTTTACATGAGGAGGTTGTGTAGCACAACCTTAAGTTTGTATTATAAAACTAGTGGGGTAACCCGTCATAAATGACGGGAGCAAAATTCACAGGCAATTGTGCGCATGCGCGTCGTTTTTTCCTTTTTTTACTCCTTTCATTTCAATTTCAGTCACCCCCTCCCCACTTTTCTCTCTCTCTCCCCCCCCCTCTACACTTTCCAAAGGAAGAGTTCAACATATAGTTGCCCTTGAGAAAAAAAAACGGTTCATTTATTCAAATGTATATAAATTCCGACGTGCTTCAATGGTTTTGTTACTCCACACACACACACACACACACACACATATACACACACACAGACCTGGGATATTATATATATAATTATTTGAACGTTTTTTTAAAGCCATAATTAATATAATTATGTTACGGACATGACATCACAAACAATTTATTTTCTAAATATTCGCGAAATCACATTAAATGGATTTTAACACCCTCTACCAGTCAATATCTTTTAAAATAAATTTTTTGTTTATTTCGTGATATTTTCCGAACGATGCGCTTCTTTTTAAGATTTTTTATGCCAAAACCTCAAGAGCATCAAAAATGTCAGTTACATGGTATCACTTCTTAACCGCCAAAATATATTGTATATTTACTGTTTTATTTAACATAATGTAAATAGTAGTTTTGACTTTTAATCATGATCTTATGCCTGCGAAACAGTGCCTAATTGAAAAGCTAAACATTTGACAGCCATATTCATAAATTATCCACACAAAAAATAAGTGAAATTGGCGGTATCATCACCTTGTAATTTTTTAAAAGTGAAAATGGAAATGAAATACTTTCACATAATTTTCTTTTTTTTTTGTAAAAACAAGATCTAATATTAAAAGCGGGATGGGTACATGTCACAATACGTCACATACGTTGACTTATTATACTGTATAAAACGCATAAAACTTGTATAAAACATAAAACCTATGTAGTCCCCTGTAGTCTTTTTGCAATCTGGATAACGACTAGAATGTTCTTTCACAACTTGAAGCAAATACTGTTTCTGATCTTCATTTTTTTGTTAATATTGGATTGTACTCTTTCATCAATGCCACACCTCTTTCAGCATTGTCATTCACAACTTGTAAATGTTTTATGATATCCTTAGCTTGCTTGTAGTCTTCTCGCAGATGCCATATCTTTGGATCATGTTCTAAGAACCTTTTGGAAATGCCAAGATGGTCAAATAAGTGTATTGAGTTCTTCGATACAAAGTCTTCTATTCTCATATTAACGGAGCCACTGGCACTCATTTGGATTCTCTTCAGAGGCTGATCTGCACCTTCCTTTTCATAAAGATATTTTAGCATTGCCTGTTTTGATTTGATTGGCACACTGTCATCAAAAAATGCCAATCCAACTAGTTCCTCACTTAAGTACCAAAGATGTCCCTCAAATTTCTTGCAAGTAACATTGGATATTGAAGGATTGATTTTTTTATAATCTCTAAGCTTTTGCAGAAGCTGTAGATCATTGAAAGCTGCAGTAATGGGAAGTGGGGCAGTGAACCAAGCCTTGATGTAGACATAAACAAGAAAGACACATATGTTGCATAGTCCTTTTTCTTCTCTTGCAGCGAGAGTAAACTGGTTACGAAACAGCCACATTTTTAGTGAGTATATTGCTTTGGACATCCATCTTGCATGATGTACAGCCCCAGGGGCTAAAAATCGCACACCTCGTGGTGGTGTACCTCCCAGAAAGATAATAGCTAATTCTAAACATTCTCTGTAATCATCTCTGATTTTAGTGTCAGTTTGTTGAAGCTGGTTAGTACAGAATTCAATGACATTGTCTTTTTCATCTTTCATCACAAGCTGTACCGTTTCACTGCTGTCTAAAGACATGTAAGATGACTGATCTATTTTAACCCAGAACTGCTTGAATCGCTTGAATATGGTTACATCATGGCCAGACGAGGTACAACCCATGGCTTCATTAAATGCACTAGCAAGAACAAGTTCTAAGATATGGTGACGACTTGCCAAGTACAGAAGATCCTTCTGCAATTTCTGCTCTAACAGAATACAAGTTCCATTTCTGTGACCTGTGTTGCTAGATGTGGTATCGAAGCACATAGCTTTCACTTGATCGACAACATCCCATTCTTTAAGTAAATCTGCAACAGCAGTTGCCTGACACTCCCCAGTGCCTGCCTGCAACTTAGGCACACCTAGAAGCTGGTTAACACCTAAACCTGAAACAATCACAGGAAGGCGATCTACTTTCTCATTTCCTGTTAGATCCAGAAGAAGTTTGCCATCCCAGTGTACAACGAGTGGTGTAGAAGTGTGGAATTCGTTTTTTAGTCTTAATGCCACTTTTTTACGTATGCTACCTCTCTGTCTTCTTATTGATGACCTATTGAGATTAAAATCTTTTATGTTATGGCCAAGACCCTGAGCTGCTGCTGCCAAGAGAAATGTAGCTTTACGGTCACTCAACTTAGCTCTATCCAATGCCGATGCTACTGATGGCGTGACAATGTTTATATGTGCCCTCTTATTTTGTTTAGTTGGTGATTCTGATGTGGATTGTTTCCTTATTGTCACATTCTGATTTGGAACTACATTGTATTTGTTTCCACTACTACTAGCTTGATCATCACTGTCACTGCTGAAATCTAAGACATTTCCCACAAACGCTTTTTGTTGGTTTTCACACTTCTGCTTAAACTCTTCGAATTTTCTTTTCCGTTTGTCAATCCTCAATTCCTTTCCAGCCAAAACTTTGTCAACTTGACCAAAGCATCCTCGCCGACCTTTTTCTCTCTGTGCAAGTAGAAAATCCTTGTCTTCTTGAATAGTAATCATTGTGAGGGCATCCTTATGAGCAATGTCAAATAAATTATCGAGGTCATCTTTAAACTGACTCTCATGACATTGCTGAACAGCACTTTTCCTATTACAATTGTTTTTCAGTTTGACCCACTTCTCATGAAGCTGTTCTGTCTTCTTAACACAGTCCTGTTCATGTCTTATGGGAATTCGGGCTTTTTCCCAAAATACTGCAGCTTCTTTTACAGCACTACGGGAACTTTCACGGATTGTCTTTTTTAAGGTTCGGTGGTGATAAAAAAATACACTGAGCACTTGTTTATTAGAGGGTAACTTGGATCCCTTGATAGAGGTCTCTTCTGACCCAATAAGCCACAAAGTATTGGTCTTTCTGGTTGCAGTAGCCATAACTATTAATTTTTCACTTTACCTGCAATAATAGAGAAAAATCTTAAAAAAGAAAGAATTTCATATTCATTGAGCTACCCCTAAATATTGCTTGACTGTAATATAACTTTGCACAACATAATTTTATACATAGTAGAACAACATGAGAGGGTCAGACAAAGACTTTTAAAAACTTAAAAAATAAGGACCACCCTAATATATATATGTATATATGTATATATATATATATATATATATATGTGTATATATATATGTGTATATATATATGTATATATATATATATGTATATATGTGTATATATATATGTGTATATATATATATGTGTATGTATATATGTGTATGTATATATGTGTATGTATATATGTGTATGTATATATGTGTATATATATATGTATATATGTGTATATATATATGTGTATATATATATGTGTATATATATATGTGTATATATATATGTGTATATATATATGTGTATATATATATGTGTATATATATATGTATATATATGTGTATATATGTGTATATATTGTGAGCTTTTGACATCAACCAATATTTTATTACCAACCTTTAGATGACATTTTCTACTTTTCGTTTCTTCTCTGAGCAGTATGACACCTGCACAGAGAAGATCCGAGCTGTAGAGAGAGCTGGATGGAGATAGATTGTAGTCACTCTTCTGCATGGGGGTGTAATCGATGCAGGAGAGTGGCGGCCATCTCTCTCTCTTCCGGTTGATGCTGATATACATCTTCTCCATCGGTATTCCGACCAGAGAAGATGTTGTAGCTGCTGAGAATCGTATAGCTCCTGCCCTATGAAACCTCCGGCCTCTGAAGAGAAGTTATTAACATAAAGACATAGAGACAACGCTACTTCTTGTTACAACACTTTTATTCATTCCTTGTAAGAAGTACAGATACAAGGGTGAATAGTAAAATACTAACTGGAAATCCTCAGGCCCATTGATTTGGAATGTATCGCAAAAACAGGCAAAGGAAAGAACTTCTGAACAAAGAGGAACATGGTCCTTTTATACCTTGGACCTGTGTACACCTGCGAGGTGTAACCAGGTCCAAGTGACCATGGTCCTTTATGTATCAATCCGCCGCTTGTGCATGAGTCAGAAAGGTGAGTCAGAGAGGAGGGAGGGACGGTTGAGAGTTGTTTACCCCCCAGGCTATGGTTTTGGCGGGATCACGATTTACAGGGTGTTACATACCCTCCAACTTTGCTTGGAGTACGTCCTCGTACTCCAGCCAAGGGTGGAAGGTTTTCAAGTTACGCAGCGGGGAGACATGGGTGGCTGAGGACTTACCGTGTACAGAGGTGGTTATGGAAAGGCACTGGCACCGAAGTGTCAGCGCCCTTAAAAATTGGAAAAGGCTGAAAACATAAAACAAAGATAATTAATGCTCGCTGAGTGGCGAGCCGCTATTGAAATTTTAAAGAAACAGGACAGTTGCAACGTATTTTATTTTTTATAAATTTTTTCGATACTGCCACCCGGATGGGTGGCAACCACATGAGTACATGTGGTGCGCAGCTATCCCTGCTGCGGAGGGTGGGGAGGATCCTGGGTCCATGAACCGTACGGGGGGGTAATCCCGCCGGACCTGGCCTCATCGGTAGCTGGATGCGGCAGACAGCCATTGTCCCTGGTCGTCAGGTAGATCCCGGTGGAAGATATTGAAGATGTCCCGGTCCCCGATGTCCCGGCGATTCGGTAACGAGGATCCGGTTCCGGAATGTAGTGACGACTGGTGCGGAACGTCTGTCCAGCCGGCAGTCCAAAGACGGAGTTGACGAAAGCTCCCAAAAGGGCCTCCGTGGCTTCATCGATGGCATCTCCGGCGAAACTGATGGTTTCAACAATCCGTCTTCTGGGGAAGACGATGGTGACGAGGACACTTGTTAGGCGGGAGAGTCCCACGATATATCGCTCCCGGGGAGGGAGGTCCAGACGGGGAAACCCTTCCTCCAAAGAGAAGTGTCCTACGTAGAGGGTATTGGCAGAGCGCACTTCGCGCTGCCAAGTGACCCACCGATTGTTGAGCAACCTCTCGCCGGAGGTGGCTGCACGGAACGGACGACCTAGCGGTAACCGCCCCAGAGTAGCCCCGGCATGGGGTACAGTGGGCGGTGCGGCTGGTCGGGCTGGTGTTGGAGCCGCAGGTTCCAGAGAAACTGATGCGCCCGTGATAGGCCTGGCATGGCGCAAGGCGGACCGGGCCATATCGCGGGCCCGCTGACGTAGTCGCTTCGATGCTGACTTCCTGCTCAGCGCCTCCAGTGGCTTGGCACTTCCTGGTGCACGGCCCAGTGCTTCCATGGGGTCACCTCCCTGTTGCATGACGTCTTGCAGAAGGTTTGTGATGGCCTTCTGTTTTTTCAAGAACGCGGCACGCTCGGCGGAAGGTGGCGGCATCAAAGGTGTAGGCGTAGGTCGTCCAGAAGGGCGGCCCGGAGGTGGCGGAGGAGGAGAGCGATGCGGGACCCGATTAGGTGGGCCCCGAGTTTCATAGCGATGGTCGCGGTCCAGTTGGACACGGAGATCCTGTAGATCTTGCCTGACCCTTGGGTCGAAGTTATTACGCGGCGGAGGGCCGCGTCCAGAGGAACCACGTTGTTCCTGCTGACTTCTTCCGTCGGGTCGGCATCGGGGCGAAAGATGGGAACCACGTGGCGAAGAGCGACGTGGTTGTGGCCGTTGAAGAGAGTCTCGAGAAGAGTGGTGGCCCCTGTAGGACTGTTGAGGCTCCTTGGGGCGAGCCCCAGTGGGAACCTGAACACGAACAGGTTGGGGAACCACCACTATGGAAGGTAGCTTTGGAGTCGGAGTTGGTGTGGCGGCCTCGCTGCGTGGAGGCGTGGCACATCGGGAGGTTGGTGGTGACGATAATGGTGTATGAGGAGGAGGCGGCGGAGTGATTGACGGCACCGGTGAGCAGTGTTGGAAAGGCTCTGGTGGCGTTATGGGTGGAGAAGGAGATGTGGAGAGGCCAGTTGTCAGGGTTGCTGGCGAGTCGGAGGATGGAGATGATGACGTAGCTGACGACGTAACTCGGGCGGTTCCTTGGAGTCGGGCCTCGATTCGCACTAGCTCCTCCTTCGGGAGTTGCGCCGTACACGGTAAGCCCAGCTCGACAAGGCGGGCGCAAACCGCACGGAGGTACGCCAGATTGTCCTCCCCTTCCTTCTTGTCTCTGGCTGCCCGACGAAGAGCAGCCTCCCTCTGCAGCTCCAAGTGGAGGTCTTCGAGGGGGGAGGGCACATATCCACCTCCCCCACGCTTCCCTCTTGCTTCAGCTCCACCCGGAATGGGTTGACCAGGCGCGATGCTATCGCGGAACGCCTGGTTAACCCCCCATGCCATGAGGTTGATATCGATGCGGTCTTCCCGCTCCTCCCAGTAGTGTTTTGATGTCGTGACGTCGAAGGGGACGATGCTGCTTGGAGCAGCAGGCTTCCCTTCGCGCCCGACATTGGCAGGTCGCTTGAAGCTTGCTTTTAGGCGCTTCTCCCCACGCCGGTGAAAATTCTCCGGTTCGGAGGAGGTGCGGCGCCTATCTATTATGTTTGGCGACTCTCTTCTTGTTGTGGGCGCACTGGCGGCGCCCGCCTTTTGTAGCTTTCAGGTAGATTGAGAGAGGGGTTCAGCGGTCCCCGCCGTTCCACTCTCCGTCTCATCTTCACTAGAAGAGGCAGACATCATTCTGCCTCCTCTCCATGAGCCTCTACCTGGCATATTTTCTTAAGAGTTTAAAAGTTCTTACTTTTTCAAAAGTCCCGCTGCTGGTGGTTACTTCCAAATAATAACAGAAATCGGTCCCCGATCACTCTGTTATTATTTCAAGAGGTCCAAAAAGTTCTGACGGTCTGATGTACTGCACGTGAGTTCAAAGGCTTGAAGGTGGCACTCAAGCTTTGGTTTAACAACAAAAACTGAAGAAGTTCGAAATTAAGATTTGGAACTTGGCACAGAAGTAGATTGAAGATTTGATGGTATAAAGAGATGAACACAAACGAGTGCTTCTTTGAAGAGAGCAAATCAAGTGGTAATTGACCAAGTTTGGTCACTTTTCTTATTTAATTTTAAAAGTTAGAAGGGCCGGCCCCTTTTAGAATAAGACACCTTACTCTAATTGGTTTCTTCACGACTTTATTTATTGGGGGTGGGGGTTGTCCCACCGACATTAGATGTGAGAGGTGTTGATCTAATTCTTATCAGAGTCGGTCCTGTTTATTATTTTTAGATAAACAAAAGGACTAAGGAATTTCGAGGGAGAAGGGCCGTTATTTTATTTCACACCGAGGTGTGAAGTTGCCCATTAACTTTCTCCCCTTCTTTTCCTTAATGCCTTTTTTGGAAAGAATAGGTCAGCAAGGTTACTAATGTACCTTGCTGTTTGTTATTATTTTTAGGGGGGAGTGGGACAGGAGTTGGTGTCCCACAATTCGATCTTAATTGAGAGGGTGACAGGTTCTTCAATTTTATTTTTTAATTGAAGGTGTCCGCTCTCACAAAATCTTCAAAACTGATTTTCTTCCTTTTTTTATTTGTTTATGGCCAGCAGTTTTTGTTGTTTGTTTTTTTTTCTTTGAAGTCCCAATGCATTGGTCTGGCCCCCAGAGCAATTGTCTCTTTGAAGTTTCTATCCTTCTACTGTCAACAGCATGGTCAATGACGTCCGTCCATAATAAAGGGGAGCACGGTGTTTTTCTTTTGCTGACCCTTTTATGGCTCTTGATTTTTCTTCTGAACGTCCTTGACTAGCCTTCGGCGTTTTTCCCAGGTGTACCACGTGGTTGACAGTTGTGTGTGAAGGCCACGTGTTTCCGGTGTAGTTTATTGCATGTTTGAAATGGTTGTCAATATGTAAATATTGGCGGCCATTTTGAAAAGTTTAGAAGTGTTTCAAAAATTAAAGTTGTGTGAATTTTGTAGAGTTTTGGGAGTTATTTGAGAGTGTTTAGAGGGGTTGTTGATGCTGTGGGGTTGTTTATTCGTTGGGGGGTTCCTTTTATCCCCTCCCCCACCTCTTGACAACTGTCCTCAGTTGTTTCTCAACACAACAATTCTCAAATTCCTCCCGCTCTTCTATTGTTGATATTTGATGGTTGCTGGTGTTTATTTCCATAGTCATGAAATAAACACTGGTGAATTATTGTTTTATTTTCGTCGCGTTTGGTTTCTTGACAGCGTGGGTGGCCGTTGCTTTCGTCGTCACTCACGGGGTGGAGTTTCGAGGTTTTCCTTAGAGGTGCTGGCAGATTTGCCAGGGGCCTCTACGGAAGTTTCTCCCAAAGCCCATCCGATGTGTGCTTCGATGCATTTTTGTCGGAGTGTGGACTCGAAGAGGTCGTCCTCCACGTATACTTTATTTGTTGTCATGGACACAGCTAAGTGCAGAGCCCGGCCTAGATCTCGGCCTAAGATGGCTTCGTGCCGGCCGGTAATCACTAGTAAGTGCCCTCGCACAGCGTGGGGGCCCAGCTGGACCGTCGCGGCGAGTCGTCCCACCACGGTGATCCTTTGGCCTCCCACACCCTGAATGTTGGGTGGGATTAACACAGGCTCGATTTCGAACTTGTGTTCCTGCACGAGTTCAATGGTGATAACGCTGCCCGTAGCTCCGGTGTCCGCGAGCATTCGTATACACTTTCCGTTGATCGTGACGGCGATGCGTGGGTTCTTGTCGCTGGCATCGTAGTCTCCGACTTCTTGAGGTGAACAGCTGCTTACCAGCTGTTCATACACCGTTGTCATTAGTCTTCGGCAGCAGGAGTGGCCCTTCGTCGGCGATTGGTTTCCGGGAGCCATGATGGCAATTGTTTTATTTTCACGGCACCCAATCTCCTTGACGGATTGTTTAAGGACGTCGAGCGTGTCCTGCCAAACGATTAGCTCGTCCGGGGTCCATTTATGTGCAGGAGCCCGGTCGAGCACCTTGACTGGTATATCCTCAGAGTCGTCAGAGCTGTCGTTGTCGGGTTTATCAGGAGTGGGCGCTCCGGCGGCTGAGTCTGCTGCTGGAAGAGGAATCCGGCGGATTTGTCCCGCCACTCGTATTAGAGCAAACTCAACGCCGTCTTCGGTGATGATATCCGTTTCAGGCACCTCTCCTTTGATGTCATAGTCGGTAACCGGCTCCCCAAACTGCTTGATTGCAACCTTCTTCTTTGGTTGCCGACACTCACGGACGAAATGCCCCAATTTGCCACAGTTATAACACGTCGACTTACTCTTGTCGAACGTGCGAGTGGTCTCTGGTTGGGGGTCCGCTGCAGAATGTCGGTTTGAATTGGTGGCAGCAGTCTGGCTAGGCTTTTTATCATGCCTAGACCGGTGTGGTTTGTCTTTAGGGCTGGCGGCTGCCGCCGGCTCCTGGTCGGTCTTCGATGCTCCTTTACCCGACTGTGAATCAGCTGCGGGTTTTGGTTCCGTCGGCCATTTATCTAAGGACAGCAAGACCACCTCCATATTGAGGACGGCGTTTGCGAAGTCCTTGAACGACGTCGTAGATGCGTGGTGCGCGGCGTTCTGTATGGTGGGATGTAGAGCGCGGCGCAACTGGCTTATACGTAGCTGATCATCAAGTTGCGGGTAAACTCGGTCGCCGAGTATCATAAACTCCCAGATGAAAGCTTGTGTACTCTCACCTTCCTTCTGGAGCATCTCTGTATACTTTTTCTCCAAGATGGCCAGTTCGTTCGGTTTCCCGAACGTATCTACCATCTGTACTCTTAGTGCTGGCCAAGGAATGTCCTGAAGCTCATACCTCAGTTTACTCAGCCACGTACGGGTGGCCCCAGTGAAACACCCCGTGATGTATTCCTCCTTGTGGTGGTCTTTCCAACCGTACAGGTGTGCCACTTCCTCGAATTCTTCCAGGAAGAGACGGAAACCTGTCAATCCGTTGAATTTTTGGATTGAGTCGGCAGGGTGGCGACCGCTGTATTTCTTATTGAATTCTTCCACGGAGGGTTCTCTGGGGGTTGGTCGATAGATGCCATCCTGGACGTTTGGCATTCCAGCCGGCATCAGACCTACCCCTTGCGGTGGAAAACGTGGTGCATAAACTGAAGTGCCTTGTGTCGCTCCTTGGTGAGGCTGTTGTTCCGGGGGTGTCGAGCGGCGACCGCTACGTGCAACCCGGACAAGCGAGTGAGGAGAATCAGCACGTGTCGTAATCGGTATTTCCGCACGCTCATCTCTGTGACGCGGATCATCTGACTGCCCTTGTTGTTGCCAGCCAGGGTTACGCGGTAGACGACGTGTGTGCGGTGTGTAATGTCTTTCGTAACGATCGTGACGCTCTCTGTAGCCAACATAGGGAACTGAAGAGGCGTCCGAGTCATCGTCGCGAAGTCGGTGTGTGCGTGTTGTCCGCCGTGGTGTAGTTGGTCGATTCGGTGTGAATCGGTCGTCTATGAGCTGAGACATACGAGTCGAGAGTGCAGCCACTTGTTGTGACAGGTGGTCAAACTCGGCCCCAGTCGGCCGCGGCGGTGGTGTCACATCAGTAGTCACGGGTACTTCCAACAGATCTTCGTGTGAACCCTGGTGATCAGACAGGGACCCCGTATTGTCGTGTGAGGTGGCCATGATTAATGATGTGGCTTGTGTAATGTGAATATGCGGTGATGAACGAGTCCGGCGAAGTCCAAGTCGTTGTGTGCAGCTCCGAGGGTTCTCGAGTACACTCTGAGCTATACTTTCGGGTTCCAGTATGATGGGACTCGTTCAGCTTGTAGGTCGGTGTTGTCACTGTGCGTCGGTAATTTAGTGCTTGTCGGCAACCGACACTATCGTACTCTTATACACTGAGTAACGATAGATTACCTAAGCTTGTGACGTGTATAACGAAGTGGCCGTTCACTCCGTTAGTGTGGTGATGGTTGTATCGTGTTCTCAGTTGGGCGTATGACGATTTTTGGTTCCCAACTGGTGTAGCGTCGTGGATTCTCTATTGAGTGTCAGATTTTAGAAGGATCTCTCTCGACACGTGGTATTTGGCGACCACGTGGAGGTTATGAGAATTCCAAAAATCTCAATAAAGAAACTGAAGATGTACAATACAACCTCGAGCGTGGTACACCACCCAATCGAAATTGCACTGCGGAAAGTGAATTAGAAATGAAGAGTGTGTGTGTAAAGAACACACAAGAATAAAAAGTTCAAGATGGCTGAACTTTTTAAATGCACAAACAAAGAAGTTCAAGATGGCTGAACTCTCCAAAGAAGCAAGAAAAGAAAGCTGTTTTACTTGAAAAGTTTAAAACTTAGGTGCGGTGCCCGCACATCAAAAGTTTTAATTTAGTTTTATTAAAACAGTAAAACAGTGTAGAAATTGGAGTGTGTTCAACAAGCTAAGTGCTTGGTGAACCAGAAGAAATGTTTAGACTGTAGAAATTTTGAGTCCTCACTGCTGGATGGCTCTGGATGAAAAGACAGAGTCAGTGCCCAGTGAGGGACTATGTTGAGTAGAATGAAGAAGTCCGTAGGTGGCGCTGTGGTGGCCACTTCCGGTCAGTTTATTGCAATGTCCAAAAATTGATGATTGAAAAGTTCCTCCGGGGCACGTTTTTATGGTGGCCAGGAGAAAGACACAAAAAGAGAGAAAATTCAAAGAAAAAGAGAAGTTTTCTCTAACAAGAGGAACTCCGCCAGGGGGCGCGTGAGTGCAACCCTCTGGAAGAGAAGAAAAGAGAAGAGAACACAAAAAGATGAGAGAAGGTACAACAATGAGTCACATGGAGCGAAAAACCGCTCCGTTGGCGCTTTTTGAAGAGTGTCCGGTCGATCCAAAATGGTGGCCGGGCTTCAGTGCTGTCCAATGGAGAAAGTTCATGTGATGATGCATTGAGGTGATGATGATGAAGAAACTGAAGAACATGACTTGGGACATAGAGGGTCCCAAGGGAAACACAAGTGTAAAAACAAAGAACAAAGAAAAAAGGGGGGACATGAAAGTCCCACGTGGCTAGAAAAAGTGTGTTTTAAGCTTGTAAGCCCCCTAACAATGAAATAGAGTTAGGAAGAATCTTGCTTGAAAATTAAAGATGAAGAGTGAAGATAATAGGACATTTTAAAAGACACACGTCCTTTAAAAGCCTATTAATAGGTGAATAGATTAGTAGATGAGATTTGTTTGCTCATCTCATAATGAGACTGCAAACTCCTCTCGGAGAGTAAGAAGAATTTGTTTAAAGTGTTGCCCACGGAGTGTGGGTTTCACTTTGAAAATTAAAGAAGAATGAAGGTGACAGGGGGTGATTGTAATGGAAACATAAAATACAAAAACACGGACGGAAACACATGTGTCAAAGAACTACTACCAAGGTGTTGCCCACGTGCTTGATGGATGTCGATGCAGCAGTTCCTTTAACATGTGTCTCTAAGGACAGGACACAGAATCGCGCGGTCGACACGTGGTGTGTGTAGCCACAAGTCTCTTTCGCGATTCCACAAAAACGGTACCATGCGGTTGGCTTTGACGTGATCGAGGGCCTCCATACATGGTCCCAACATAAAAAGGCGCCACGCGGTTGGCTTTGACGCTATCGAGGGCCTCCATACGTGGTTCCAACACAAAGGACGCCGCGCGGTTGGCTTTGACGTGATCGAGGGCCTCCATACGCGGTTTTACAAAGGCGCCACGTGGTCGACTTTGACGCTATCGAGGGTCTCCACACGTGGTTCCAACACAAAGGACGCCGCGCGGTTGACTTTGACGTGATCGAGGGTCTCCATACGCGGTTTTACAGACAGGCGCCACGCGGTTGACTTTGACGCTATCGAGGGTCTCCATACGTGGCTCCAACATAGAAAGGACGGACGAAGCCTCGTGAGGCACAGTCACGAGACTTAGGACAAAGGACGGCTTCTGTTTACAGGTCGGAGAAGGCAGATGGAGCTATACCCGGCGCCTCCACCAAATGTGAGCTTTTGACATCAACCAATATTTTATTACCAACCTTTAGATGACATTTTCTACTTTTCGTTTCTTCTCTGAGCAGTATGACACCTGCACAGAGAAGATCCGAGCTGTAGAGAGAGCTGGATGGAGATAGATTGTAGTCACTCTTCTGCATGGGGGTGTAATCGATGCAGGAGAGTGGCGGCCATCTCTCTCTCTTCCGGTTGATGCTGATATACATCTTCTCCATCGGTATTCCGACCAGAGAAGATGTTGTAGCTGCTGAGAATCGTATAGCTCCTGCCCTATGAAACCTCCGGCCTCTGAAGAGAAGTTATTAACATAAAGACATAGAGACAACGCTACTTCTTGTTACAACACTTTTATTCATTCCTTGTAAGAAGTACAGATACAAGGGTGAATAGTAAAATACTAACTGGAAATCCTCAGGCCCATTGATTTGGAATGTATCGCAAAAACAGGCAAAGGAAAGAACTTCTGAACAAAGAGGAACATGGTCCTTTTATACCTTGGACCTGTGTACACCTGCGAGGTGTAACCAGGTCCAAGTGACCATGGTCCTTTATGTATCAATCCGCCGCTTGTGCATGAGTCAGAAAGGTGAGTCAGAGAGGAGGGAGGGACGGTTGAGAGTTGTTTACCCCCCAGGCTATGGTTTTGGCGGGATCACGATTTACAGGGTGTTACAATATATATATGTGTATATATGTGTATATATGTGTGTATATATGTGTGTATATATGTGTGTATATATGTGTGTATATATATGTGTATATATATATATGTGTATATATATGTATATATATGTGTATATATGTATATATATATGTATATATATATGTATATTAGGGTGGTCCTTATTTTTTAAGTTTTTAAAAGTCTTTGTCTGACCCTCTCATGTTGTTCTACTATGTATAAAATTATGTTGTGCAAAGTTATATTACAGTCAAACAATATTTAGG
>JAUPFP010000003.1:6488478-6723478 GCA_036925085.1 Brachycybe producta
CCTCGTGGTGAGGTAATTATCCATACCGACGCTAGTGGGTACGGCTTGAGAGTCGTAGTCTACCAGAAGTTACCGGAGGACAGTGTCCCCCGTGTTCTGGCCTACGCAAGCCGACTCATGAAAGGAGCGGAAACGCGGTATTCGGTCACCGAGCAGGAGTGCTTGGCGGTCATGTTTGCCGTGTGTAAATTCCGTCCTTACCTCTTTGACCGGGAGTTCGTGATCGTAACTGATCACCATGCTTTTTGCTATCTGCAGACAGCCAAAAACCTGCAAGGCAGGTTGGGGCGTTGGCAGATAAAGCTTCAAGAGTACCGGTTTAAGGTTTAGTATAGGAAGGGAACATTGCACGTGGATGCCGACGCTTTGGGTCGGTATACTGTTGTGGCGGACCTTTCCTTACCTGAATACGTCGAAGCCGACGTAGATGAGGTTATTTACCACATCCGTTCCGAGGTGGATTGGGTCAAGGAGCAAGAGGCCGATGGCTGGTGCTCCAAGGTGAACAGTGAAATCTTCCGTGACCCAAACTCGAATCTCCGGTTCAAGTTTGTGGTGGCAGATGACTTGTTGTTTGCCATCAGGTCCATCCAGGATCGGTTGAGAACTGTTCTGGTAGTTCCGAAGTCATGCAGGGCTTTCTGTCTAAGGAAGCTACATGACGTTCCCGAAGCTGGTCACTTCGGGATGTTTAAGACCTACCAGAGACTGCGCTCACGCTTCTACTGGATCGGTATGAAGCGGGACACTGCCGAATATGTTAAGTCATGTTTGGTGTGTCAGAGAGTGCGACAGTTCGCTCGAAGTCAGGGATTTCTCCAACCGATTGTGCCGGAGTACCCAGTTGATACCTGGGGAATGGACTTCGTTGGACCGTTTTCTGCCTCCGTGGGTGGAGTCACCTATGTGCTAATCATGGTTGACTATTTCACCCGGTACGGTGTGGCAAGGGCGGTACGAAGGGCCACGGCCGCCTGTGTGGTGAAATTCCTGAAGGATGAGATCCTTTTGGTGTATGGCACGCCGAAAGCTCTTGTCTCGGATCGTGGGTCCCAGTTCTCCAGCAAAGTCCTGCTGAAGTTCCGGGAGCGCTATAATATAGCGCATCACTTCACGATGGCGTACCATCCGCAAGCTAATGGGCTTACGGAGCGTACGAACAAAACCGTAATGGAAACCATCAAGCGGTACCTTGATCCTCTCAAGGAACAGCGTGATTGGTGGGATAAATTACGGCCCGCCGTGTGGGCTTATAACACAGCTGTCCAGGAGAGTACACACGTCTCTCCGTATCAGTTGTTGTTTGGCGGTGAGCCTCGGTTGGAGATTGACAACCTCCTTCCGAACGGTCCAGTCCGCGACTTGCCTGATCAGCAAGCCGTGGAAGAGCAGGCTCGTCAACGTTTGATGGCTGCTCAGAAAAGGCAGAAAGAGCGGTATGACGCTGGCCGTGTGGAGCCTCCTCTGTATCAGCCCGGTGGTCAGGTGTGAATTAGAGATCAGGCTGGGAAGCTCGGTCAGGCGAAGAAATGGAACTTGGCATATAAGGCTGAGAGGGGTACGGTGGTCGCACGGTATTCTGACCTAGTCTACGAGATAGAGTTCGTAGACGGTTATGGTCGGAAGGTGCATGACCGGTTTCATGTCGATAACCTGAAGCCGAATATACCCACCTGCACTGTGAGAGAGGAAGATGGACTTGGTGTCTGTCACCTCCTCCGATGCAGACAGCGATGCCACGGAGGCTTCGGCGCAGAGTGGAATGACTCCGGCGCTAAAGCCACCGTTTCTTCGCAGGAGTCTACCGACTCCGAGGCAGATGACCAGCCTCCTCCTCGGTACAATCTCTGTCCGCGGAGACTAAGGGCGTTCGAGGTGAGTGGGTTCGACCCTCGAGTGGGAAGTGTCACGGTATGGGGTACCCTGTGGGTGTCCCTACCGTGGTGGAGTAGAGCAGGCGGTCCGCTACTGTGGGCGGACGGCTGGGAGAGGAGGCGGCCGGACATTGCGGTGTTCGGGGCCCGCCATAGTTTCGGTAGAAACCAAGGGCGGCCCATCACCAGGTGTCCAGCCAAAGGCCCGACAAAATCGGTACGTGGACTGAGAAATCCATCCGTGAAAACCTCCAAGAAATCTCCAATTACTGTCAATATATGAGAATTGACGGTAAATGTCTCTACCCACCAGTTCCAGACTTGGTGCAGGAGAATTCACCGTGTGTCTGCCCCTAAAAAGGCAGACAACGGTGAAATCTTCATGGTGACCATGCATGAGGCGGCTGATGACGTTTTAGCCGCTACTGCACGGCCATTAGCCGCTAAGACGGTGAATTTGGCAGCTAGGCGCCATATTGTTTGTAAATCTATCAAACAAGGGACGCCGGCACAATGTGTGCTTTTAAAACCACGTTTTCACCGTCCAAGAGGCCAACCAAGCCTGGAAAAAGAAAAAATTGGTACTAAAGTAAGTCTCTCTAAGGGAATTTCCTTCTCCTGCCTGTTGGCAGTTCTCTTTTATTTATTAACGGTGTGTTTTACGGTCAATGACCGTATACACACGTGGTGGGAGTGGTTTCGCCGCCATCACTGTTGTCATGGTGCCCAAACCACTACGAAAAGCACTTTTCCGGTGGGTTCAGCCCGTCCGAGCGCCGTTTCACTTGGGAAGGCCAAAGTTTGACGGTGTTTGGATGGTAGAAGCCCGCCAGGGAGTGGTTTTCACCGATCGAAGGCGGTCAGACACGGTTTCGACCGTGAATTGCCGACTTTGGACGGTGATAACGGCATTTTGCACGGTAGAAGTCCGTGCAATGCCCTTTCCAACCGTCGGAACTCGGTGAAAGGTGGTTTTCACCGTCCGAAGGTGGTCAGCCATGGTTTTTACCGTGGTTTACCGACTTTGGACGGTGAAAACGTGAATTCTCACGGTAAAAGCCCGTGGAATTCACTTTTCCGCGGTAAAAACTTATTTTTAACGGTTCTTTCCCGGTTTGATAGGTTCACCACGGAGAAGGAGAAGGAGGAAGGCGACGGGAGTGTCCGACGGTCTCCCTCCCTCAGCCCGCTGCATCCTGGGGATGCAAGGCTGTTGGAGTCGGGATCGGAGGGCTCCCCATCATCTGGCGGACCGGAAACGGCTGACGCTACCTTGGAATCTGTTGATTCCCCGGTGGCAGAGGCCGTGGAAGGTCCGGGGTCTGCCCAGTCGACTCCGACCGGTGTCGGAGCCTTCTGGGGCAGATACCTGCAGTCTCCCTCCAGGGATACGGCTGCTACCACCGTTCAGTCGGTGGCGGCAATAGTTTCTCCGGTTGGAGAGCCTGCAGAAGCGGGTGTTGATGGTGGGCACCTACCGGTGTGGTAACCGCTAGTACCCCGGAACCCGGGTCTCCGGCTGTTCGAGACCTCCTAGATTGGTCTAGGGTGGTCGAGGACCTTGGGAGCGTCCTTGGGAGCGTCCTTAGTCATAGACACGGAGATGGAGGTCGAAACCACCGTTGATTCGGTGGCTGACGCCTCCAGGCAGTGGCGGAGCCGTAACGCCTCTTCAGAGGGCTCTTCGGAGTCTGACGGGAGTAGTTCGGTCTCCGAGGGTAAACCGTCTGGGACGGGATCCTCCGGAGTTCTTCCCGCCGATCCAATGTCTTTGGAGGCCGTGGCTGTGTCTTTGGCCGAAGAAGAAGGCCGCTTAAATCGGTTAGATGAAGCTAGACGGGACATGGTCCAGGAAGGTGGCTTCCTGGTCGGGGACCGTCGATTCTTCATCGGGGAGATTTCAACCGTGCAGGTGAAGGACAGCGCAAAGAAGCGCAAGAAGTCCGGAGCCACACGGATCACTGCCAGAGCCAAGGCTCTCGCAGAGAGAGAGGCAATGCTCAAAGCTAAGGGGGAGGCGTTGAAGAAGTTCACGCCTGCTGTTGGGCTTCGAGCAGAGACTCTCGCCCGCCCTGACGGTTGTTCAGGGGCTGCTTGGCCAGAGAAGCCGGCTGCTGGATCGGGTCCGCCCGAGGCAGTAGCTGGCCCCTCCGGCTGGCAGTCGGACAACCCGAAGAGGGACCGGCGAGTGGAGAAGAAGGCTACCCAGCCTCTAGTACCCGCTCCCGGTAAAACGGGGAAATCTGTGAGTGGTGGTGGTGGCAAGGGACAAAAAAGGTCCCGCCCTCGCACCCCACCAGTGGCTGAAAGCTCGCGAGGCAAGAAGGCCAGGTCCTCAGGTCGAGGAAAGGCCTTCGAACCTCGGAAGCCCGAGAGCTTGGAGGACAAGCTCAAACGGCTTCAGGCTCAAGCAGCGAGCTTGCACCGACAAATCACTCGTGCGGTCGGTGCAGGTTAGCGGCAGGAGTTTGAGTGCCGGGCTGCGGAGTTCTCTCCCCTGCAGGGAATGCCCGCCCGGAGTCCGCTCAAAACAGGGGAACCTCCTGTCGGTCGTGGCGTCCCGCCTATTGCGAGTGCCACGACCATTGCTGGCCAGAAGCGAATCGCCGAGAGGGAGGCGATGCAGGCTTCCAGTGCACCAGCCCATGGTGCGGAAGCCAAAGCTACTGGTGGCAAGGGTCAGCTGACTATTGCACCGAAGGAGAAGTTTCTCCTTCGGGATGGTCGAGGAAGATTTGTCTCCGGACAGTCATCCTCGGCTGTCACCTCGGCTAAGGGCACTTCTACGAAGAATACGGCTCCGGCCGGAAAATCTTCGAAGAAGGAATCCGAGAAGGTGAAGGGGACAAACCGCCCGCCTAAGCATGATCGGCCCAGTAAGTCGTCGGGGTCAGTTAAGTCTGACACGACGCATGGTCAACCTTCCTCTCACGGGAAGAAAAAGAAAAAGGACCGTAAAAAGTCCAAGCGTGAGAGGAAAGGGAGTCCGACACCCTCCAGTTGTAGTGGCCAGGGAGCCGAAACTGGAGGCGTCGTGGCGGAAAAGGAGGAGTCCCAGCGTGCTCAGGCAAGCACGCCGGCCGGGAGTCAACCGATCCATACCCGTCCTGTTGAGGCAGCGCGAATGGATGGTAGGTCGATGCGCGACGTTTTGGTCGGCACGCCTCCATCCTCCCCGAAGGT
Source organism: Brachycybe producta (assembly GCA_036925085.1). Taxonomy (NCBI): domain Eukaryota; kingdom Metazoa; phylum Arthropoda; class Diplopoda; order Playtdesmida; family Andrognathidae; genus Brachycybe; species Brachycybe producta. Next base: position 6,493,536 of record JAUPFP010000003.1, read on the forward strand.
GGATGCGGTCTCGAGCCTGCGGGTTCGAGCAGTGGGAACCCTGCACCGTGTGACTTTGCCCTCACCTAAGGGCGAAGGAACCTCGGTTGCAGGAGTCAGTGTTCCCACAAGATGTGACCCCGTGACCCCCAGTGGGGGTACACCCTTCTCTCTGGTCCATGGCGGCGGGGTATTTGATACCCTAGGACCAGAAACGTCAACCTCCCCTAGGCCTGAGGCCGAGGGACGGCATATTGGCGCATTGCCCCCGTATTCAGATGCAGGGGTGTATCTGAATAACCGGTTTGGTCTCTGGCAGGACCAGCCGAGAAGGGAGGGTTGCCAATACCACGGCTACTACCGTCTGGATGAGCCACTTCCAAAGCCGTAGGTAGCAAGGCTACTGCCATACAACATGCGCCATGTGGTGGCGTTTCGTTGTGGAGGTTTTCTTTTAGTAATGGTCGTAAACCCGGTCCAGCAAACGTTTGCTATTTTGGATGTGGTGGGGCTAGATGCCGGGATAGTTCGTCTAGCCCGGCGTGCAGCCCCATTCATCCAACGTTTGCTGGGATGCGACTTAGGAGGTATGGCTGGACAGTTCATTACTGAGCCTCTACCAGGGTGCGAGACAGAGCCCGCGATTGCCCTGGTAGACCTCCTAACAAGTCGGACGCTTCGCACGCGTCCGCAACTCCAGGATATTCCTTTCGAGGAATTCCGAGCCTTGGAGAAAAGCCGTCTTAGGGGGACGGTCTTCGATACTGGTTTTGGGTGGCGTAACACCCAGATGTGCTTGTGGTGGGCACGTCGGTGGGCTGCGGAGTGGATGGGCTCCACTTTCGCGACACCGCCAGAGAAGCCGTCCGGTACCTAAGGTCAGGTTCGGGGAGCAATCCTGGCTGGCTTGACTGACCTGTTCCCGAGACGGAACAGGGAAGTTGAAAGGATTGTGGCAACCTGGTCTGCTCAATTTTTAAATTTTTGTTGAGCAGACAAATTTCCCTATGGTGGTCTGCCTGACAGCTACAGTAGGCTGTTAGGTCGGACGCCATTTTTTTGCCAGCAGACCTCTCAACATGAAGTCTATGGGTGAGAGGTCAGATGTGACCTCTGTCCCCTCCAGGTGGAGTTGCCTAGAGGTTTCCTGTGGCCTAGTCAACCACAGGATCTGGGCAGTGTGTTGTAGGCTTTGGATCTGACTAGACCTTTGGGTGGAGGTCTGGGTGACCTCCACTGGCCATCTTCTGGTTCATCTTTTGTGTTTGCCTTTGGCCATTAGGCCTGTCTTTTGTACATATTTATGGGGGCTTGGCTGGATAAGGTATCCAGCCAGGTTGTGTAAATATCACTGCCTTCATCATCAATTTACCATCGTAAGTGTCATTAAATACACTTTTTAATCATCACTTGCTGTGTCTGTGTCTTTCTTTGTTGAGTACAGCGAGGGGGGTGGGATTTCCGGTTGGGGAACTCCATCGTCCTGCTACCGTCCTTTTTCGGCCGGTACTTGTGTCGGCTCGCGGTAGAACTGTTGTTCTACCGCGATATTCTCGGCGTGGCGGCGTGGTTTTCGTCGTGTCCGTCGTGGGTGGCTCCTGGAGCCGACACGTCCCAAGAGGAACACCGTGTGGAGGCGGCTACGGGTACGGTCCCGTCCCCATAAGGAGCCGGTAAGCGGTAAGTTTTACGTCCGTTTTGGGGGTGAATTTACTGGGGTATTGTAACGGTCCGGCGGGACGTTACATTATGATAATACTTTTTTTTATTTTTAGATCAGATTAAGCTAATATTATATTTTTTTATTTTTTATTTTACAGACTACTAGTATCAGCAAAGCAATCAACAATCTGGAGACGCCAGTGAAAGAAAAACATGTTCGAAGTATCCTTTTTTGTAGATATTGTCAAACGGTACTTTTTTGACATTTGTTTTGATTTGCATATATGACTCCCCAATCTTAACAATACGTCACATGCAAGAACAACTTCTAAACATAAGCAACCCACAGACAACATATACCACAGACAATTTATTCCACTGACAGCTCATATGCTAAGGACCACTCATACCTAGAACAAATCGTACCACATTTTTTACAAAATAAGCATCACTCATTGTGTGTAATTTATATAACACAACTTCTGCCACATATACCACAAACAGTGCATACTGTATATCATATTCATGTCCAGTTTGCATAATGGCTGATTATGCATGAAGTGAACAGATTTTCTATACATTTCATGAAATGGACACTCGAAATGTTGTCCACTTGCAAACATAAACTGGACAATTCTTTTGTCCATTTCATGAAATGGATAGGGAAAATGTTGTCCACTTGGCGTCGTGGTGAAATGTTCCATCTATAGATGAAGCACACAGTACTTATGCTTGTTACACGAAATGGACAACCAAAATGTTGTTCACTTTTTGCAATATATTCATTTCATAAATAAAGTAGACAACTCTGAATGTATTTCACAAAATTGATGCTTAAGTTGCTATTCCACTTGATTTAAAACTTTTTCATAATGATGAGTGAACAAATCTTCCATGAAGCAGATGGAGGAGATGTAAGAATGAGTAATCTATTTGAGTATCTATTTTATGAAATGGATATGAGTTGTTGACTTTATCTGTAAAATGCTTATTTTGGTAATTCTACGGTATTTTGGAGGTGCATTTCGTGAAATGTATAAACATGTAGTCCACTTGGTGACTGAAAATTTTGTTTCGCAATGTTAAAATTGTGCTTTTCCATTTCACATCAGGGATGTCCACAAATTTGGTAGTTATCCGGTGAGGCATTTCATTAATTCTTGCCTTAGTCAGTCTCTAACCTGTGTTATGTTTTTGTAAATTTCAATTTCTTGTTATATCCAATGCTGTTAAGTTATTATAACTAAAAAAGTGAATGCATTTTATACATGCTGCAATTGGACTTTCATCTGCTCTGTCACAGACCTTCTTGTCTGCATGCAGAGCTAGTAATTACTCAAATTCAAATGGTAATAATATTTTTTGTTCATTATTGTGACCTTTGATAAATGATATAAATGTGAAATCTTTTATAGGGTTCGATTTATACATTTCTTGCAGCTAATAAAAAGGATGTTTTAGAAATCTGCAACATTTTTATGCAGGGTTTATATGTTTAAAACACGTTTGTTTAAAACAATGTTTAAAATGCTGTTTAAAACACCTTGTTTTTTTTTTAAAGAAAACAAGTGTTTTAAACAAAAAAATACTTTTACACTCTTTTTTTTTTTCAAGTTAAATTCATTGTTTTCATCACGTGTCATGTGATGTATCAAAGTTCAATTTACTCTTTTGTGTAGGAGTGTGGGATTAGCTTCCATAGTCATTCTCACTAGAAGGAAATAAGTTATTTTCATAGGTTCCTACTCTTATCTTCACTGGTAATTATAAAATTAGCCTTTACTGTAGATTTTAGTTGTAGTGTGAGCTGTTTCTGTAATCAAAGTATTCTGATTCCATTGTTTGTCTTAGGTTTTTTTTGGAATTTAGACTTTAGAAAGTCTTAATGAAGGTTTCAAATTTTCAGTCTATTTGTAGTCTATTGTAGTATTTTACGAAAAAAGTAATGTAGAAATTTTGTTTTCAAATTAGAACAAAAACTCATTTAATAATTAAAATATGATTTAGATATAAAAAAAAACATTAAACAAGGGACATAGTAAGTATGTGTCTTCTGTTAATATGAATTGAGTTTTGTATTGTCAGTGAGTTACTAACTTCTAAGTATTGATAAAGTACAATTAATATAGGCGCAAACTTCAATTATTAGCTTTTCATATTGCTTGATAAGTTAATACTTGTTAGAATTTTTATTAAAAGTTTTATAAAAAAAAAATGTAAAAAAAACTGTTTAAAACAAAAAAACAATGTTTTTTTTGTTTGTTTTTTTAAAAAACACGATTTTTATAAACCCTGTTTTTATGCAAGTAGGCCTATATTCAGTGTTGTATGCACTGATTGGTAGAATTGTATGTGGCATAAGTTATGTTCTATGAATTAAACAGAATGAGTTGTACATGGTGTACAAATGTATATGCATTGTTTTTGATATGAGTTTTTCGTGATATAGCTTCTTCGTGGTATGGGTTGTCTGCGTAAAGGATTATCTGTAATATGGGTGATCATAGGCAGGGGTAGTCTCGGTCTGAATTTCCCCTTTGTATAAGTTGTATCTGATGTGTAGTGTAACACGAATAAATTTGAGTAGAATCCTTGGATAAAATTAGGGTTTCCATTACCGGTTTTATCGTTACTGGTGAACTGGTATTACCGGCCTATTTTGTTACCTCGGTATTACCGGTAAGTTGACCTTCCAATATCGGTGTTTTGGTAAAAAGTTTTTTGTTAATTTGGATAAAAAAATTTATCAATATTTAAGAATCACTGAGTTTGACATTAAAATTTCACATATGCGTAGAAACCAAGAGTTTTTTCAAAGACTGAAGTCAAACAAATGGCATTTGTATGCACTTGTAACCGTTAACGAAAGTTGCAGTAAGGTCCTAATGTAAATGTTCGTACAAGTAAAACACTTTCCGTGCATTATATACCGTACATCCTTAGATACTAAATTAACGCAACATCTTTATTTGTTACACTTGTATATAAAACAATTATTATATATAAAAATATTTAAAAAAGTGATATATCAGAAGAAACAAAAAAAAAACTTAACAAAAAATTGGAATTTGCATCGAGACGAAATAGATAAAAAATAATCCCACCTGTTTTATTTTAATTTTTTTTAATATGGGCATTTTTTTTCTTCAATTTTTTTAGTTTTTTTACAGTGCTTGTTAAATTTTTAGCTTTATTACCGAAATTTGCGGGTATTCGGTAAACGGTATTTCGGTAACGCTGCATTACGGAAAAACCGGTAATGCTATAAGGTGACCGGTAATGGAAACCCTAAATAGAATTGCTACAAACGTAGTGACATTTAGAAAAATAGACTCTCTGAAAAGTTCTTTTGAGTTCCTTGACAGATTTCCATAGGTGCTATAATCGGAACATACTATGTAAAAGGGGCGTCTGTGTTTTGGTCAGTTGTGGGAAATCTTCCTATTCAGGGAAACCATATTGTTTGCTGGAAATTTTGCCATACGTTGCACAAATTGCTGAGAGAAGGGCACCCACATGTAAGTTTATTTCAGTTTTATTTTTTATTTTTTTCATTTTTACCGTTAAACGTAGATGTCGACCAATACTATAATTTTCCAGAAGCCAATGTTTTTGCCATTTGTTTAAAAAAAAATTTGTCGAAGCCATTATAATGTCGACACTTAATTTTTTTCTCAAACAAATTATTGTATTTAATAACTAATAAAAAATATTAGTTGCTAATTTTATTAAAGAGACCATTACCTCCAGAAATTTATTTTCAAAATATTGTCAAGACTTACCTAACGATTTTTAAATTTGAAAATAAGTCAATAAAACCATAAAAAAACTCGAAAATGAAGTGACTTTTTCTCAGTCTCCAAACGACGTCATTTTAAATTTCCAAAAGCGAAAGTCTCCCCCTTCCCCGTATTTGTGTGGCATATGTTGTCGCATATCTTGTCCCTATATATATATATATATATATATATATATATATATATATATATATATATATATATATATATATATATAATATATATATATATATATATAATATAATTTTAAGCCCCGTCTATCTTTCTTTCCCTGTATGTGCAACGCTGTGCAGACAAGGACAAAACCGTGTAAGCATATCGGAATTTATATAAATGTAAATGAACCTTTAGGATTCGGATTCGGATTAGAGAAAATTTAGGATTCGTCCTACCTCTACTTCCTATTCTTATACGTTTTTCATTTAAGATGTTTGAATATGTACTTTTGAACTTAGCAAAACCTACAATTACCATTTTTTTAAAGTTCCTTTTAATTATTTACTTTCTTGTTTCTTCAGCTGTTTTTTTTTGTTCCTTAACGTTTGAACTGTTTCGTCCAATAATAACACCACGTGTACTTTATAGAACAATTTGAATTTTGTTGAATTTGTTTTTTCCATTTGACTTTCTTTGAATTATTATTTTGTATTCATTTAATAACTATTTAGTTTGAATTATTCATTTTTCGCATCCTGTGTAGCTAAAAACAGGATATAGAGGATTTCAAAGTATCAGCTTTTGAATTTCTTTCACTTTGTTTCTCGTTATTATACATGGTGTGTAAAATGTATTTCATGTTTGGTTTGTGTTCTTATAATACCATACACCTAACAAGTTTAGTAACAAAACAAGAAATTTTTATCAGCTTATAACACCTTTAATACTACCTTTGGTGCTACGTTAAAAATTCAAGGCATAAGCAGAGAATCTATTTATTCTCTGGTAGGTGTAGATGTTAAGATTGTTTCAGATGCAATAGGGAAAGCTATGGTATTAAATGAATAATACAAGGGTTTTTATGGTAGATAATTGCATGTCACCTGAGTTTTTTGTGCCAACAACACTTTCTATTGATTTTATTATTACTTTAGTAGAGATAATCATGCAAAACTTCTAATTTTAGCTCCAAATAAAGGCTGTGGTCCGAATGGAATACAGGCTGTTATTTTTTTTTAAAACAACCTCGCACAACAAGCAGGGTTGGCAAAGTTTTTTCCAGGTGTAGTATTTACCAGATATTACCATGGTATTTACTGTCTGAGAATAATGGCTTTTTTCATGTTTTAGACAATTTCAATTTTTTAAGACAATTTTTTTTTCTCATACAGCCTGCTTTTGTATTTACACTTTATTTCCATACATTTAATTCTCCACATTCATCACGATGTTTTTCAAAATGATCATGAATAGGGTCTATTGGTCTTCCATCCCTGTTCAAAATCAAAAGTGTGGAGGTTCTAGTTTGTATTGCATTCAATTGCAATTTGCAATGGTTTCTTCTTGGTTCTGGTTTTCTTCACATTAAAATTGGTAATGACATGAATGTCACTTTTTAATAAAATAATATTGGCAATAGCTTATAGTACTAGATGAAAAGAGCATAATACTAGTTTTTCATAGTTCTAGCGGTAAAAACCAGTTGTAAACAGTATTTACCAGTGCACCTGTGATTTTCCTGTGATTTTGCCAACCCTGACAAAAAGTGGGTCAATACCTTCAGTTAATATTTCAACACAGTCTACAAGTAGTCATTGTTCCAGAATGTGGAAATTAGCTAATGTTAGTCCAATCTTTAAATCAGGTGATAATCTGAGGCAGTTAACTATAGACTAGTTTTCTTAACCTCGATTGTATGTGAGGTTCTTGAGAGCATTATTTATTCCTCCTCATTGATTTTTCTTATTAACAATAATCTTCCGTGTGATAATCAGCATTTGTTTCTTAGAGGTCGTTTATGTGAAACTCAGCTTTTTATTTTGGTTAATGATTTTCAAAAAAACAATTAGACAAGGGCAATCAGATAGATTTAGTTTTTCTTGATTTCTACAAGGCATTTGACACAGGTCTACACTCCGAGTTTATGGCAAAAATTAGTCTGTATGGTTTGCATGATGAGGTCTATAAATGGGTGAATTTTTTTCAATTCCACTCTGTACACATGCAATCAGCCTGAGCCATGTGGCAGTGGGGATTGAATTCATCCTAAAAAAGAACTATGTGCTTGAAGAGAATTCTGTAGTCTAAGTACAATAATACATGTACACTTGGGAGAAAAGAGCACAACTGTGCAATAGATTTGGATGGCCATGTGTACTTATATGAGGGTTTCTAATGAGAATTCTATGTAGAAATGCTATGTTCTCTTAAGCTGAAAAGCGTCCAAGAAGGGCAATGCTTTGCATAGTTTTACAGTTTAAGCTACTGATTCCCACTGAAGTACGTCTAAATGTCATCTATACTGTCAGAATGCATGAATTTGTCTTTAAAGATCTTGTATCCCTATGCTATACATTTTCTATTTTATTTATTAGGTTAATTCGAAACGGATTACAAATTGGTCTGGAAACAGTAAAACAACAGACCTCTTTTACATTTTATTTACAGTATTTCATAGTCTGCTGTGTGGACCACAGAGTTTGACTGGTTTTGGTTACAGCTTTGTTACGTGTTCCTTCCAAAGAACTTTTTGGACAGAGTTAAACCCAAACATTTAAAAGTATCTACATGATCCAACAGAGTACCTACTAATAGCCTGCCTCATTTGGATAATGCTTATGGGAGACGTGCATAACCTTGCATTTACTATAGCTCAGCTATTGGTGCCATTGAGAACCCAACACCAATCTAAGACAAGATTAAAAATATGGAAAAGTGTGTAACGACCCGACTGTTTTGTCACAATACCCCCGGCTAAGTTTTGACCATCTACCCGGCACCAGGCTCAACACGAGGACGGCATCGCACCCGTAGCAGCCCTCCGCACGGTTTTCCAGGGTAGCGTAGACTCCCTGGAGCCTCCCTCGCCAGACACGACGGTTGAAAGTCGCTACGACAAGAATATCGCGCTGGAACTCCGGTTCCACCATGAGCTGATGCGAGTACTGGCCGAAATAAGACGGAAGGAAGCGGCGAATTCCCCACAGAATTCCCTCTTTCCCGGTAACTTCCCAAATGACCGACACGACACGGTAGTAAAATAAATAAAGATATTTATTAACACTTACAGTTAAGATATTTACATATTGGCTTGTCCACTTGGTCCATTTTTAAACAGATGATAGAAGACTGTCGACCTAAACCACTATGGTGGTCACTGCTAAGACAATGGAATTTTTTTGCAGAGGCTTGCAGATGCATTAAAGTAACAGAAAACATTGCAATTGTTTTTTGGTTTATATTTTTGGGTTTTGACAATGCACTTCGCGTGCTGGGATATGACTTTTGTCCTTTTGCCACATGCCTTCTTGGCTACAGTGTAATTTTTCCAATTCAAATTTTAGTTAATAATAATGTAACAACCCGACTTGGGTCCGCCACAACACCCGGTAAAACTACTCCGTCTTACCGCTGATCCAGACTGCTTAGGGGCCAGGATCGCAACCTTAGCTGCCCTCTCGCACCATGTGTCGCGGGTGGCGCCGACCAACCCGAGTCTGCCACGCCGAAAGTCGACGGTCGGATGACCGCCGAGCTGCGACAAGAACCCATGGTTACCGCCCAATGGGTCTACCGAGAAACCGGCACGTGAAGTACCGGCCGACAAGACGGAAATAGGACGGTGATGGTGCGGCGACTTCCAAACCATGAACCCCCACCCTCCTCGCGGATACTTCCCCAATAATAATGGACACAACAACCAGTGTAGTATAAAATAACAGGAATAGGTTTATTCAAAGTAATAAACACTTACTCTATGCAAATAGACAATAATCTGCAGGGCATCCTGCCCAGCAGAGAAACACAAAGAAACACAATTACAAAATATAATGGTGATTGATGATGTGGCATCCTGGAGGCCATCTTGGACTCCATCCACACACATGATGAGAACACATCCTCCCAACTTCCAGGGTCTTACTACACTGCCCCTCCTTAATGGTTGACATGCCATTAAGTACCCCCCCCCCCCCCCCGGCTGCTCTACTTGGGGGTTGACAGTGACCCAACTTGGAGTTCATGTCGTCTGCCGGGCTGCCTACTATAGCAACCTAGCAGATGACATCAGGATTCAGTCTTGCTCCTCCTAATCAAAAAAAGAGCAAAACTGGGTCATCACAATAAAATAAAGATAACTTGATAAGAATTATTTTATGGACAAGACAAGCAACATGACAGACATGTGGAGAATGGCTACCTTCACTCTGAAAAAGCAAAAACACTATTCGTCGCCTTCTTGAAAATTTGATCTAACCGTCTTTTTTATGATCATGGACATCATGACCATGATCGAGTTTGCATTGAACTACGGCAGGCAAAAATGCTGAGTCACATTTTCAAAAGTGCAGAAAATTTTAGATTACATCACTTACTAGCTCGACCTAAAAACCAGTAGCATCACGGGGCCTCATAAGGTATAAATACACCCATAGTGTGACATTTCTTTCAGCATAATTGTGTTTTGCTTGTTTAATAAGTTCTGGACTGCAAAAGCTTTGCACTATGCCCCTACTCTGTAAATGGTTTGTTTTTAGTTAATCAGTTATTTGTTAGAAATGTTGCTTCATATTTACTTATGTACTCATTAAATAACGATTTCTTGAAATAATGTTTATCAATAAAACACCAAGCTGCACAGAATGCACCTTTTTCATAAGTAAAAAATTGGAAAACTGGTCTTGTTCACAAAAAATACTTTATAGGTTATGTTTAACAACATTATGACAATTTCAGTGCATACGGTGTTGCACTGTTTACATAAATTAGTTTCTACTTGTCGAAGACCCATATTAAAATGGTGCCAACCTTATGCGCGCGCGTGTCACCAACTTTTTCTTACAACTCGACTCTTCTGGGTGGTACATGTACTGCAGGCGTGCCCAGTAGACGTTATGGAGCGTAACTGCGAGTCCGACCTTTGCAAATTGGCAGTTGACGGTGACAGTGGTAAATGACAAGTGCCAATGAGGAATGGACGATTTCGGCCAGTGACGGTAGTGTCCATCAACCACAGACCATTAACTTGCTGTAATAATGTAGAGCACCTGTTACGGGACTCGGGTCTAGATTCTCTTAGTTTGGGGCGAATACCGCCTTACGCTGAGAGTGTAAATGATTTAGGCCTGATTCCAAATGGTGCCGGGGTCGTTCCCTTTGGTATTTCCTGTGAATGCAATTGGCGAGAAGAGAATGAACGATAACAGTTGAGGCGAATGCATATTGTCGAGTTACGTATTTAATGCACAAAATCATTTACGATACATTAACAGGGAAGAGTTACGACTGACGTTGCTTAGCCACCAGACCATCGATTGAGTTATTTCATATTTCGATATCAGAGAATGGACCCTGAATCAATTGAGACACGGACCTTTATACCTAGGGCCTGTGTGGAACTACATAGGTGCACCCAATGCCCAAGGGACTGTGCCTTTATGGGCATTCATCCGCCGATGCCAGAACCAGGATGTGACTTTATACTTTGTTGTCTTGGAGGGTAACGAAATGGGCGGAAATGCGGCACTTGGGATACGAGGAACCCCAAGGCTATAGTAATATAGGGTGTTACACTACTAAATTCCAAAGCAAAGAAACGCTGGCAATATTTACTTAATTGTTTGCATCTCATTTTTTTCACCCTGTCTATATTTTTGTTCTGTTAATTCTTATTTTGCTTTTAACATGTGTTTGTGTTTTTTCTATCTTTCATTTACTTAAAAAAATATATTTTACAGGTTATACCAGATTCCCAACCCTACAAAAGTAAGCTGCGAGAACTTGGACGATATTGGGTTCGTATTATTGAATTACTTTGTCAAGCTCACCAATGATATTCCCGTTTGTTTTTTATGAAACCATGTTATTGGTTAAATGTGTAGAAGGATCTTAAATTTCAAGGGTGGCTAAAAATTATGATTTAAAAAAAAGAAGAAAAAACAAATGTTGTCATTTAAATCAGATTTTTTTTTATTTAATTGCGATTTTTTTTATTTAAAATTTCACAAAATTGCCCTTTTATAAACTGAAACTCCATTCATGACAGTGTTCAATCTGTTTATTCATTTACCTCAAACACATTATTGTAATAAACACATTTCATAAAGGAGAAAAAATTCATTTAAAGAAATCAGAAAAATTCTATAAAAAAAATCAAAATGTGATTTAAATCACTAGTTGAGGAAAGGCATCACTTAATGGGGGGGGGGGGACATTTGTCCTAAAGGGATATTTAACATATTTAACCTATTTAACATACTCTACCGAAATACACTAAACTGTATGAAAAGTGAGAAGGGCAAACGTCTTTTTAGGGCAAATGGTTTTACGGCAAATGGCCCTTTCGGGCAAGTGTCTTTAGGTTAAATGTTCCCCCCCCCCGGGGGTGGCCATAGTTCAAGTGGATTTATGACAAATGTTCTTTTAGGGCAAGTGTTGTTAGGGCAAATGTCTATATCCCCAAGCTAATATTTAAATGAAAGTACTTTGAAATGATCGAGTTATTCTTCTAGTTTCTAAAACACATTGGGTTGTCGCGTTTTATTGATTCTTAATTAGTGTTAGAGCTGGGTTTTATTGTTCAAAGTTTTCACTGCTACTGTGTTTTCCCTTTGTCGCCATTTTGAAATGAACGGAAACTTGAAAAAAAAAACCGACCTGAATCGTTTAGTGCAAGTAAGTGTACAAGAACGTCTTCAAGTTGTGCAAGAGCAGCGAGAGTATTATCAATTTATCACATTTGGCCTCCCTTAATTTTATAAATACCAACAATCACAGTAAGGGTTCATTTATACAGGTACGGATGAGCACGACACGAGCCCGAGAAAAAACCTTTTGATTTATATACGTACGTGTTTAGACAGGGACGAGACCAGACTACGACTTTAGAACAACCGCACTGTCCTAAACCGCAGTCCAGTGATATTCATAAAGCACTATACATGGGCTGGGCTGACCACTAAGAAAATTAGGGAGATTTTGCTAGGACAGATTCATATTATTGGTCTTTTTCCCCTGGAGTTATAAGACAATGGAACTCTCTTCCTGAGGTAGTGGTGAATGGGGATAATTTTGTTTTGTGGGGTTGACATTTGTATATTCATTTTGTTTTTATATATGTGCATTAGGGTGGTCCCTTGATATATATGGTAATTTTTAAATGCAAATATTTCATGTTCTGACCCCCCCCAGAATTGTTCTCCCAACCAAAAAAATAGTCTACATAAAAGTTTATAAATTTTAATTGATATTTAGAGGTAGCTCAATGAATTCAAAGTTTTCGTAATAGCGTAATCATTATGTATTCTCCTAAAATGTATATACCATTGTTTATCTAGTGTCACTAATATTGAAATAATTAGAATGAACTATTTTGTATACATAAGTTACAATTAAAACACAACAATGTAATTTATGCACATTTTATTAACATTGGACCAAACATGTAATGACTACAAAGTAGCTAATGTAGTCTTTTTGCAATCTGGATAACGACTAGAATGTTCTTTCACAACTTGAAGCAAATACTGTTTCTGATCTTCATTTTTTGTTAATATTGGATTGTACTCTTTCATCAATGCCACACCTCTTTCAGCATTGTCATTCACAACTTGTAAATGTTTTATGATATCCTTAGCTTGCTTGTAGTCTTCTCGCAGATGCCATATCTTTGGATCATGTTCTAAGAACCTTTTGGAAATGCCAAGATGGTCAAATAAGTGCATTGAGTTCTTCGATACAAAGTCTTCTATTCTCATATTAACGGAGCCACTGGCATTTTTGGATTCTCTTCAGAGGCTGATCTGCACCTTCCTTTTCATAAAGATATTTTAGCATTGCCTGTTTTGATTTGATTGGCACACTGTCATCAAAAAATGCCAATCCAACTAGTTCCTCACTTAAGTACCAAAAATGTCCCTCAAATTTCTTGCAAGTAACATTGGATATTGAAGGATTGATTTTTTTATAATCTCTAAGCTTTTGCAGAAGCTGTTGATCATTGAAAGCTGCAGTAATGGGAAGTGGGGCAGTGAACCAAGCCTTGATGTAGACATAAACAAGAAAGACACATATGTTGCATAGTCCTTTTTTTTCTCTTGCAGTGAGAGTAAACTGGTTACGAAACAGCCACATTTTTAGTGAGTATATTGCTTTGGACATTCATCTTGCATGATGTACAGCCCCAGGGGCTAAAAATCGCACACCTCGTGGTGGTGTACCTCCCAGAAAGATAATAGCTAATTCTAAACATTCTCTGTAATTATCTCTGATTTTAGTGTCAGTTTGTTGAAGCTGGTTAGTACAGAATTCAATGACATTGTCTTTTTCATCTTTCATCACAAGCTGTACAGTTTCACTGCTGTCTAAAGACATGTAAGATGACTGATCTATTTTAACCCAGAATTGCGTGAATCGCTTGAATATGGTTACATCAGGGCCAGAAAAGGTACAACCCATGGCTTCATTAAATGCACTAGCAAGAACAAGTTCTAAGATATGGTGACGACATGAAAAGTACAGAAGATCCTTCTGCAATTTCTGCTCTAACAGAATACAAGTTCCATTTCTGTGACCTGTGTTGCTAAATGTGGTATCGAAGCACATAGCTTTCACTTGATCGACAACATCCCATTCTTTAAGGAAATCTGCAACAGCAGTTGCCTGACACCCCCAGTGCCTGCCTGCAACTTAGGCACACCTAGAAGCTGGTTAACACCTAAAACCTGAAACAATCACAGGAAGCCGACCTTTTTCTCTCTGTGCAAGTAGAAAATACTTGTCTTCTAGAATAGTAATCATTGTGAGGGCATCCTTATGAGCAATGTCAAATAAATTATCGAGGTCATCTTTAAACTGACTCTCATGACTTTGCTGAACAGCACTTTTCCTATTACAATTTTTTTTTCAGTTTGACCCACTTCTCATGAAGCTGTTCTGTCTTCTTAACACAATCCTGTTCATGTCTTATGGGAATCCAGGCTTTTTCCAAAAATACTGCAGCTTCTTTTACAGCACTACGGGAACTTTCACGGATTGTCTTTTTTAAGGTTCGGTGGTGATAAATAATACACTGAGCACTTGTTTATTAGAGGGTAACTTTGATCCCTTGATAGAGGTCTCTTCTGGCCCAATAAGCCATAAAGTATTGGTTTTTCTGGTTGCAGTAGCCATAACTATTAATTTTTCACTTTACCTGCAATAATAGAGAAAAATCATAAAAAATAAAGAATTTCATATTCATTGAGCTACCCCTAAATATTGCTTGACTGTAATATAACTTTGCACAACATAATTTTATACATAATAGAACAACATGGGAGGGTCAGACAAAGACTTTTAAAAACTTAAAAAATAAGGACCACCCTAATGTGCGTGTATATGTGCTTGACAATGCTTAATGCTGCATGTGGACTTTTATGTCCCTCTGCTATAGGCCTATTTGGCTGCTAGCAGAGTACTAATTGTAATTGTAACAACTCGTGACATAATCGTTTAGATAAAATGATGTCTACAAGTTCTCTGTTCTAACAATCGTGCACACCGAGTAGGACCCTATTACATAACAAACGAGACGGACAACGGACTCATAGTCATTACATACCTGTATAAATGGACTCTTAATTCGTTTTCTTCTTGTAAAACTCACTTCATTAGAGTAGCGAGAGTATTACCCTTTCAAAACAGCAGGGTCAGGTCACCATTATATTTATTCTCATTTTCTGCGCTACGGACTTTGTTGAATCATTTTTCCGTATGCTATTGTTTCATCAGTGATTGTATTTTGTACCCTAATAGCTTGATCTTTTTTTAGGGTCATCTAAGGGATGCTTTTGGCAAATTAATATCACAGTACTGCTTGTTAGTAGCGACCAAGTTGGATTTCCATGCAAGGGTGAAGCTAAATTGTTTGTTTGAATGTTTTTTTTTGTGTGTTGTTTATCATTTCTATTTGTTTTGGTTACAGAATCCGAAAATTCCTGGTAATATGCAGCTAACTGAAGAGCAACTGGAAAGTATCGGGGAAATGGATATAAATAATTTGTAGGTTTCATCATTATTTTGTTTTTGTTTTTTCTTTTGTTCAATGGCATTTATTAGTATAATTTAATTTGAACAGTTTTCAAATGAGTGTTGAAATGTTTGATTACCTGGAAGAGATACTAAATTTACAAACTGCAGGTAAATGTGGGAGAAAGGTTGGTTTTATAAAAAAAATACTCAACTGAAGTTTTCTGCTTTAAAAAGCTAATAATAATAAGACCTAATTTCTCAGTTATTGATTTTGTGTAATTATAAACGCAGTGACTAATTAGTAATTAGACACATTTTTGCATGTAAAACATGATGTTTTTCTGTTATAAAAACTGGAAGTGTGAGGGGAAGAATCACACATGCTGAACCATGTATTGTCAAGTGAGTTAAAGAGTGTTGTGAACAGTGATTTTTTGGTGATTATTGTGGAATGAAATTGATTTTAAGTGTTACAGTGAGTAGTTGTTTTTGGTAATGAATTATACTGTTCTGGACAATTAAACAAACCCTGAACAACATTTGTTTTATTGGCTATCCAGTCACAGTTAGATCCAAATTAAAATCTGTGGTCTAGATGGAAGGTATGCCATAATTTAAAAATATCTTGCACAACATCACTCTCAGGGATGCATACGGGATAGGTTGATGGTGAAGTACTGGGGAGGGTATGCCAGGAGTGTGGTCTCACAGGCCAAAGCTCAGTGGACACCCACCTGCATTTGGTAAAGGGGTCATGGAGCATAGAAGTTGTAACCCGACTAGTATGGTGGAAATTAGCTGGAAGAAGCCATGGGTGGTGTCCCAATGGCACGTTCCAGCACTACAGAGAAAGTCTCTGGGTCCCGGTACTTATGGGTTTTTCCTCTTCAGCCAGGAGAAGTTCGTCAACAGGCACAACTGTCTTATGTCTGCTATTCTGTGGCTGAGTCAGATTCTGACTGGCATCAAGAGGTGGAGGAGCCTTGAGGGGTCAACCTAATCATTTTGGCTGGGTGGAATAAATGGGGTTTAGAGGTGGCTGGTCGACAGATTGACGCCCTGCAAAGGGACAGTCATATCTCGGGCCTATTGTGTCAACCTACCTTCAGCCTGTTGCCTGTGCGGTCGAGGTGCAGGGCAGGATATCGGCTGACCTTAGAGATGGGTGCATCTCAATGCAGGCCCGAGGCAACTTCGGTGCTGTACCAGTGCCAACTGCTCGAGTATGAATCACCATATCTAAGATGAGGACCAAGCAGAGCAGAGGAGGTCGATTGCCAAGAGATCCAGTCTGGCTGACTGGTAACAAGCTTTTGCTCTGTCATTAGACTTTTAAGCCATGGGGTTCTACAACCCGGTACACAGTTTCGAGCAGTACAATGGCCAGGAGGCCATAATGCCCATTCTGCTGAAGTTTAAGGCAAAGTATCGGGCCCATAGCAGCCATATGTTGTAACGTCCCACCGGACCGCTACAATACGCGGTAAATAATAATGCTAAAAACGCTCTTACTCACCGGTGACAGAGCTCCGACGGCGGGGACGGGACCGTACCCGCAGCCGCCTCTTCCACGGTGCACCCCTCGGGTGGTGCCGGCGCGGAGCTTCCCTCGATGGTAACACGATGGTGACACGCCACCTCGTTGAGAAACAGGAGTTTCACCGCGAGCCGACACGATTTACTGGCCGAAAGAGGTCGGAAAGGACGGTGGTGTTGAACCAAACCTGGCAACCCACCATCCCACGGTAAACCCTCAAGAAAACACACGACACAAGTGTAGATGAAATAAAACAAGTGTATTTATTCACACTTACGGCGAATGAAGGCAGTGATATTTACACAACTGGCTGGTCAACTTCGACCAGCCAAGCCACCATAAATATATACAAAAGGCCTAATGGCCAAGGCACAAAACAAGAATAAGATGAGCTGGACAGTGGAGGTCTCCTTGACCTCCACCCACAGGTCTAGTCCTCCCAGCTGCCTACAACACACTGCCCAGATCCTGTGGCTGACTAGGCCACAGGAAACCTCCAGGCAACTCCACCTGGAGGGGACAGAGGCCACATCTGACCTCTCACCCATAGACTTCATGGTGAGAGGTCTGCTGGCACCAAAATGGCGTCCATCCTAACAGCCTACTGTAGCTGTCAGGCAGACCACCATAGGGGATTCGTCTGCTCAATCAAAAAATTAAAATTGAGCAGACCAGGTTGCCACAATGTAGCTACTTCACAAGCTTACTGGACAATCCTGCAGAGGAGTTATGCTCACTGCATGTGTAACGTCCCGCCGGACCGTTACAATACCCCTGTAAATTAAACCCCAGAACAGACGTAAAACTTACCGCTGACCGGCTCCTTACGGGGACGGGACTGTACCCGTAGCCGCCTCTCCCACGGTGTTCCTCTTGGGACGTGTCGGCTCCAGGAGCCACCCACGACGGACACGACGAAAAACCACGCCACCACGCCGAGAATATCGCGGTAGAACAACGGTTCTACCGCGAGCCGACACAAGTACCGGCCGAAAAAGGACGGTAGCAGGACGATGGAGATTCCCAAGCGGAATTCCCACCCCCTTGCGGTACTTTCCAAATAAAGACACGGACACAAGCAAGTGATGAATTAAAAAGTGTTTAATCACACTTAGACGATTAAAAGATAATATAAGATGGCAGTATTATTTACACATTGGCTGGATAACTCATCCAGCCAACACCCATAAATATACAAAAGGCAGGGCCAACAGGCCAACAAGCAAAAGATGATTAAGATGATGATCCTGGACAATGGAGGTCCACTTGACCTCCACCCACAGGTCAGGTCTTGTCACAAGCTCACAACCAACTGCCCAGATCCTGTGGTTGACTAGGCCACAGGAAACCACCAGGCAACTCCACCTGGAGGGGACAGAGGTCACATCTGACCTCTCACCCATAGACTTCATGGTGAAAGGTCTGCTGGCACCAAAATGGCGTCCGACCTAACAGCCTACTGTAGCTGTCAGGCAGACCACCATAGGGAAATTCGTCTGCTCACTCAAAAATTAAAATTTGAGCAGACCAGGTTGCCACAATCCTCTCAACTTCCCTGTTCCGTCTCGGGAACAGGTCAGTCGAGCCAGCCAGGATTGCTCCCCGAACCTGACCTTAGGTACCGGACGGCTTCTCTGGCGGTGTCGCAAAAGTGGAGCCCATCCACTCCGCAGCCCACCGACGTGCCCACCACAGGCACATCTGGTTGTTACGCCACCCAAAACCAGTATCGAAGACCGTTCCCCTAAAACGGCTTTCCACCAGGGCTCGGAATTCCTCGAAAGGAATATCCTGGAGTTGCGGACGCGTATGAAGCGTCCGACTTGTTAAGAAGTCTACCAGGGCGACCGCGGGCTCGGTCTCGTACCCTGGTAGAGGCTCAGTAATGAACTGTCAAGCCATACCTCCTAGGTCGCATCCCAGCAAACATTGGATGAATGGGGCTGCACGCCGGGCTAGACGAACAATCCCGGCATCCAGTCCCACCACATCCAAAATTGCAAACGTTTGCTGGACCGGGTTCACGACCATTACTACCGGAAAACCTCCACAACCAAACGCCACCACATGGCGCATGTTGTACGGCGGTAGCCTTGCTAACCACGGCTCTGGAAGTGGCTCATCCAGACAGTAGTAGCTGTGGTATTAGCAACCCTCCATTCCCGGCTGGTCCTGCCAAAGACCCAGTCGGTTATTCAGATACACCTCTGCATTTGAATACGGGGGCAATGTGCCAATACGCCGTCCCTCGGCCTCAGGCCTAGGGGAGGTTGACGTTTCTGGTCCTAGGGTATCAAATACCCCGCCGCCATGGACCGGAGAGAAGGGTGTACCCCCACTGGGGGTCACGTCTTGTGGGAACACCGACTCCTGCCACCGAGGTTCCTTCGCCCTTAGGTGAGGGCAAAGTCACACGGTGCAGGGTTCTCACTGCTCGAACCCGCAGGCTCGAGACCGCATCCACCTTCGGGGAGGATGGAGGCGTGCCAACCAAAACGTCGCGCATCGACCTACCATTCCGTGCCGCTTCAACGGGACGGGTATGGATCGGTTGACTCCCGGCCGGCGTGCTTGCCTGAGCACGCCGGGACTCCTCCTTTTCTGCCACGATGCCTCCAGTTTCGGCTGTCTGGCGCTTACTACTGGAGGGTGTCGGACTCACCTTCCTCCCACGCTTGGACTTTTTACGGTCCTTTTTCTTTTTCTTCCCGTGAGAGGAAGGTTGACCATGCGTCGCATCAGACTTAACTGACCCCGACGACTTACTGGGCCGATCAGGCTTAGGCGGGTGGTTAGCCCCTTCACCTTCTCGGCCTCCTTCTTCGAAGGTTTTCCGGCTGCAGCGTACTCTTCTTCGTAGAAGTGCCCTTAGCCGAGGTGACAGCCGAGGACGATTGTCCGGAAACAAATCTCCCTCGACCATCCCGAAGGAGAAGCTTCTCCTTCGGTGCAAGAGTCGGCTGACTCTTGCTACCAGTAGCTTTGGCTTCCGCACCATGGGCTGGTGCACTGGAAGCCTGCATCGCCTCCCTCTCGGCGATTCACTTCTGGCCAGCGATGGTCGTGGCAGTCGCAATAGGCGGGACACCACGACCGACAGGAGGTTCCCCTGTTTTGAGCGGGCTCCGGGCGGGTATCCTCTGCAGGGGAGTTGACTCCGCCGCCCGGCGCTCAAACTCCTGTCACTCACTTGCACCGACCGCACGAGCGATCTGTCGGTGCAAGCTCGCTGTTTGAGCTTGAAGCTCTTTGAGCTTGTCCTCCAAGCTCTCCGGCTTCCAAGGTTCGAAGGCCTTTCCTCGACCTGAGGACCTGGCCTTCTTGCCTCTAGAGCTTTCGGCAACTGGTGGGGTGTGAGGGCGGGACCTCTTTTGTCTCTTGCCACCACCACCACTCACAGATTTCCCCGTTTTACCGGGAGCGGGTACTGGAGGCTGAGTAACCTTCTCCGCTCGCCGGTCCCTCTTCGGGTTGTCCGACTGCCAGCCGGAGTGGCCAGCTACTGCCTCGGGCGGACCCGATCCAGCAGCCGGCTTCTCTGGCCAACTTCTCGCTCAACTTCTCTGGACAACCGTCAGGGCGGGCGAGTCTCAGCTCGAAGCCCCACAGCAGGCGTGAACTTCTTCAACGCCTCCTCTTTATCTTTAAGCTTTGCCTCTCTCTCTGCGAGAGCCTTGGCTCTGGCAGTGATCCGTACGGCTCCGGACTTTTTCTTGCACTTTCTTGTGCCATCCTTCTTCGCCTGCACGGTCGGAATCTTTCCGATAAAGAATCGACGGTCCCCGACCAGGAAGCCACATTCCTGAACCATGTCCCGTCTAGCTTTATGTAACCGATCCAAGCGGCCTTCCTCTTCGGCCAAGGACACAGCCACGGCCTCCAAAGACATTGGATCGGCGGGAAGAACTCCGGGGGATCCCGTCCCAGACGGTTTACCCTCGGAGGCCGAACTACTCCCGTCAGACTCCGAAGAGCCCTCTGAAGAGTAGTTACGACTGCCACTGCCTGGAGGCTTCAGCCACCGAATCAACGGTGGTTTCGACCTCCATCTTTGTGTCTATGACTAAGGACGCTCCCAAGGAGACGTCCTCACTGTCGTCGACCACCCTAGACCAATCTAGGAGGTCTCGAACAGCCGGAGACCCGGGTTCAGGGGTACTAGCGGTTACCACACCGGTAGCAGCTTTCCCACCATCAACACCCGCTTCTGCAGGCTCTCCAACCGGAGAAACTACCGCCGCCACCGACTGAACGGTGGTAGCAGCCGTATCTCTTGGGGAGACTGCAGGTATCTGCCCCAGAAGGCTCCAACACCGGTCGGAGTCGACTGGGCAGTTTCCGGACCTTCCACGGCCTCTGCCGCCGGGGAATCAACAGATTCCACGGTGGCGTCAGCCGTTTCCGGTCCGCTAGATGATGGGGAGCCCTCCGATCCTGACTCTAACAGCCTTGCATCCCCAGGATGCAGCGGGCTGAGGGAGGGGGACTGTCGGACACTCCCATCGCCTTCCTCCTTTTCCGTGGTGGACCTATCAAACAGGGAAAGAGCCGTTAAAAACAAGTTTTCACCGTGGAAAAGTGAATTCCACGGGCTTTCACCGTGTGAATTCCCGTTGTCACCGTCCAAAGTCGGTAATTCACGGTCAGAACCGTGTTTACCGCCTCTGTACGGTGAAAACCACGTTTCCCCCTTTCAGAACTGGCAGAAAGGGTATTCCACGGGATTTCACCGTGCGAATCGTGGTTTCCACCGTCCAAAGTCGGTAAACCACGGTAAAAACCCTGGTTAGGTCGAAACCGTGTTTTACGACTTCGATCGGTGAAAACCACTTTCTGGCGGGCTTCTACCGTCCAAACACCGTCGAACTTGGGCAGTCCCAACCGAAACAGCGCTCGGACGAGCTGAACCCGCCGGAAAAGTGCTTTCCGTAGTGGTTTGGCCATCATGACAACAGTCATGGCGGCGAAACCACTCCCACCACGTGTGTATATGGTCATTGACCGTAAACCGCACCGTTAACAATGAGAAAAGAACTGCCAACAGGCACTAGAAGGAAATTCCCTTAAAGGGACTTACTTTTTCAATTTTTTCCTCTTGTTCCAGGCTTGGGCAGCTTTTCAGATGGTGAAAACGTGGATATTTTGTCACACGTGGTGCCGGCGTTCTTTGTTTGTTAGATTTACAAACAATATGGCGCCTAGCAGCCAAATTCACCGTCTTAGCGGCTAATGGCCGTGCAGTAGCGGCTTAAACATCATCAGCCGCCTCATGCATGGTCACCATGGAGATTTCACCGTCGTCTGCCTTTTTAGGGGCAGACACACGGTGAATTCTCCTGCACCCAGTCTGGAAGACCGTCAATTCTCTTATATTGACGGTAATTGGAGATTTCATTGAGGTTTTTTCGGACGGATTTCTCCGTCCACGGACCGATTTTGTCGGACCTTTGGCTGGACACCTGGTGATGGGCCGCCCTTGGTTTCTACCGAAACCGTGGCGGGCCCCAAACACCGCAATGTCCGGCCGCCTCCTCTCCCAGCCGTCCACCCACAGTAGCGGACTGCCGGCTCTTTCCCACCACGGTAGGGACACCCAAAGAGTACCCCATACCGTTACACTTCCTTCTCGAGGCTGAAACCCACCCACCTCAAATACCCTCGGTCTCCGCGGACGGAGATTATACCGAGGAGGAGGAGGGGTCATCTGCCTCGGAGTCGGTAGACTCCTGCGAAGAAACGGACGGTGGCTTTAGCACCGGAGTCATTCCACTCCGCGCCGAAGCCTCCGTGGCATCGCTGTCTGCATCGGAGGAGGTGTCAGAGACACAAAGTCCATCTTCCTTTCTCACAGTGCTATTGGGTATATACGGCTTCAGGTTATCTACGTGAAACCGGTCGCGCACCTTCTGACCATACCCGTCTACGAATTCTATCTAGTAGACTAGGTCAGAATACCGTGCGACCACCGTACCCCTCTCAGCTTTATAAGCCAAGTTCCATTTCTTCGCCTGACCGAGCTTCCCAGCCTGATCTCTAATCCACACCTGATCACCAGGCTGATATAGAGGAGGCTCCACACGGCCAGCGTCATACCGCTCTTTTTGCCTTCTTTGAGCAGCCGTCAAACGTTGACGAGCCTGCTCTTCTACGGCTTGCTGGTCGGGCAAGTCACGGACTGGACCGTTCGGAAGGAGGTTATCAATTTACAACCGAGGCCAAACAACAACTGATACGGAGAGACCTGTGTACTCTCCTGGACATACCTGTTGTAAGCCCACATGGCGGGCCATAATTTATCCCACCAATCACGCTGTTCCTTGAGGGGATCAAGGTACCGCTTGATGGTTTCCATTACGGTTTTGTTCATATGCTCCGTAAGCCCATTTGCTTGCGGATGGTACGCCGTTGTGAAGTGATGCGCTATGTTATAACGCTCCCGGAACTTCAGCAGGACTTTGCTGGAGAACTGGGACTCACGATCCGAGACAAGAGCTTTCGGTGTTCCATACACCGAAAGGATCTCGTCCTTCAGGAATTTCACAACACAGGCGGCCGTGGCCCTTCGTACCGCCCTTGCCACACCGTACCGGGTGAAATAGTCAACCATGATTAGTACATAGGTGACTCCACCCACGGAGACAGGAAACGGTCCAACGAAGTCCATTCCTCAGGTATCAACTGGGTACTCCGGCACAATCGGTTAGAGATATCTCTGACTTCAAGCGAACTGTCGCGCTCTCTGACACACCAAACATAACTTAACATATTCCGCTGTGTCCCGCTTCATACCGATCCAGTAGAAGCGTGAGCGCAGCCTCTGGTAGGTCTTAAACATCCCAAAGTGACCAGCTTCGGGAACGTCATGTAGCTTCCTTAGACAGAAAGCCCTGCATGACTTCGGAACTACCAGAACAGTTCTCAACCGATCCTGGATGGACCTGATGGCAAACAACAAGTCATCTGCCACCACAAACTTGAACCGGAGATTCGAGTTTGGGTCACGGAAGATTTCACTGTTCAACTTGGAGCACCAGCCATCGGCCTCTTGCTCCTTGACCCAATCCACCTTGGAACGGATGTGGTAAATAACCTCACCTACGTCGGCTTCGACGTATTCAGGCAAGGAAAGGTTCGCCACATCACGAACAGGATACCGACTCAAAGCGTCGGCATCCACGTGCAGTGTTCCCTTCCTATGCTGAACCTTGAACCGGTACTCTTGTAGTTGCATCTGCTAACGCCCCAACCTGCCTTGCAGGTTTTTGGCTGTCTGCAGATAGCAAAGAGCGTGGTGATCAGTTACGATCACGAACTTCCGGTTAAAGAGGTAAGGACGGAATTTACCCACGGCAAACATGACCGCCAAGCACTCCTGTTCGGTGACCGAATACCGTGTTTCCGCTCCTTTCAGGAGTCGGCTTGCGTAGGCCAGAACACGGGACACTGTCCTCCGGCAACTTCTGGTAGACTACGACTCCCAAGCCGTACCCACTAGCGTCGGTATGGATAATTACCTCACCACGAGGATCGTATATGGTGAGTACTGGCCCTTCGGTTAAAAATGCCTTTAACCGAGCAAACGCTAGTTTGCACTGATCCGACCACTCGGACACATCCTTCTTCGTCAGATCATGCAAAGGCCTTGCCACCTTGGCGAAGTCCTTGATGAACCTTCGATAGTAACCGGCAAGTCCGAGATAACTGCGGATGCCTGTCACTGTCGTCGGGACATCAAACTCCTGAACTGCCCGTACGAGATCCGGGTCCGGAGCAACTTCCTCGGCACTCACTACGTGACCGAGATAACGCACTTTGTTAAAGCCAAAGAAACATTTCTTCGGCTGGAGTTTCAGCTCCGCCCCTCGTAACAGTCCAAGGACAGTGGAGAGTCTCGAGAAACTGCTCGAAAGTGTTCCCAAAGACGATAATATCGTCCAGGTACACCAGACAAGTCTCCCACTTATGTGCTGCCAATAAGAGGTCTAGCGCTCTCTGCATGGTGGCTGGAGCATTACAGAGTCCGAAAGGCATTTTCCGGTACTCAAACAGACCTTGAGAGCAAATAAATGCCGTTTTCTCAACGTCTGGCTCAGCCAGCCGAACCTGCCAGTAACCACTAGCCAGGTCCAAGGTAGCGAAGAACTTTGCACCGGCCAATGAGTCGAGTGCATCATCGATGCGAGGCAACGGATACTGATCCAGCTTTGTCTGGGCATTCAGTTTCCGGTAGTTCACACAAAAACGAAAGCCACCATCCTTCTTGCGGACAAGCAAGATAGGGCTCGCGTAGGGACTACGGGAAGGTTGGATAACCCCTGCATCCAACATCTTCGCCACCTCTTCTTTCTCGACTGCCCTGTCTGCTGGAGCGGTTCGACGCAATCTTTCTCGCACTGGAGGTTGCCCACCGGTATCGATCGTATGTTCGACCAGAGAGGTTTCACCCAACTCTGTAAAGTTGAACGCGAAATGATCCCGGCGTGCCAGCAGGAACTCCAGAAACTGTCTCGCCTCTTCAGGCTTCAGATTGGGGCCAATCTTAAGACACCCCTCGAGAGTTGGAGCCGTCGTGTCATTGAGCACTTGGCTTCCTTTTCCGGACGCCCCTCTCAACTTAGACGAGGCCTCTCCTGGTCGAACCGTCCTCTGAGTGGGGTCTCCCCCTCTCAACTCAGACGGCTCTTCCAGCACTACCACAATGGCAGCCTCCACAGCTTGAGCCGTGGCTACACCCTCTCCTGTTTCCAGGGCAACAGGTGCATTACCCACGTATTCAAGCCAGATATCGTACGTGCCTAGCCGGTTAGCTGCGGCGATACCTGCCACTGTTAACACACCACGTCCACCTAAGGCTTTCCGGTGCGGCTCCACGAGAAGCAGCTGGCC
Source organism: Brachycybe producta (assembly GCA_036925085.1). NCBI lineage: Eukaryota > Metazoa > Arthropoda > Diplopoda > Playtdesmida > Andrognathidae > Brachycybe > Brachycybe producta. The sequence continues at coordinate 6,519,561 of JAUPFP010000003.1, forward strand.
AGGGCCAGCATGCTCTACCAACGTCACAGGTACGACACGTACGTGGGCTGGTAGCCAGACATTCTCCCTCTGTCGCAGAGAACAAACTTCTCCGCTCCCGATAGAGGTTCTGGTCTCGGGCAGCTCCGGTGAAACAATGTTCACCTACCCGTCAACCTTCTCGAGTGCAGGCGGATCCTCTGGGAGTTGCCGTCTCGGAGGCAAAGCCCCTCGTATCGGCGATGGAATTGCTTCCACCTCATTAGGCTCCTCGAGCGCTCGCCTCCGTACGGTGAATGCAGCTTGGAGGGCATCTGGATGTGCAGTCCAGACATCCTCCCGGAAGTAGACCTTCCAGTGCACGACGTCGACCATCAAGCCGAAGCGTGAGGCGTGATCAACGCCCAACAACGCTTCGCCCTCTTCTTTCACCAAAAGGAGAGGCACCTTGATGGTTTTCTTGTGGATGGTCAATTCCACATTTGTGATCCCTACTACCTCGATGGAGTGTCCACCCAGTCCAAGAAGGAATGAAGGAACCGCCAGTTCCTCTATAGGCAACTCCATCACTCGTGCCACTGTAATGCTTAAGACCGACACGTCGGCCCCGGTGTCTACGATCATCTCCAAGAGACGATCGCCTATCGATACCCACACCCGTGGTGAACCTACGTCGTAGGCCCGGCTCTGAAGCTCAGGAATGGGAACCCGTGGGTTCCCACCATCGACCTTCTGCGTCCCGTTCACCTTACCGTCCACACCGGACGGTAATTCCAGACATGCAGAGGGCTGGGACACTGTCTCAGAAACCAGAGACTCCCCAGGCACAACAGGAGGTATGGGCGCACCAACTCTTCCCGCCTGCTCGATGAGCGCACGATCCAGCACCTCACCACTAGGCATGTAGGGTGAGGGGGCAAACCAGCGATCCAGCTGGCTGCACACGGTCTCCAATTTGGAGCATGGCGATGGAAATACCCACTGGGTAATTTCCGGGCCCGCAGACCTCGCCAGAGGCACCCCTGTCTTATGCAGGACATCCACATACTTGGAGACCGCCCGGAGGTACGTCCCTCGCTCAGAACCCAGGCCCTGACAGGCACCTGAGTTTTGAAGCTTAACCGGTCGTCCACCACTCAGTTCGGTGGCGTCCGGCGGCGGTTTAACGAAGACTTCTCTTCGTCCTCCACAAGTCGATAGTAGAACTGGCCATCATGAACAGTGGCCAGTTACTTACGACCCTCCAGCCAAACGGTCACAATGCCAGCGGTTGGCTGGAGCTTCTGACCTTCGTCAGGCACCACTCTGGCAACCTGCCCTTTGGCCTAAGCCTTCGGACAATCCTTCTTCAGGTGACCCATCTGGTTACACCCGAAACAAAGACCTAGTTGCCGGAGTGAGTCTCCTGTACGGTCCGCACTTCGAGGCGTTGCCGCCGACTGACCACCAAAGCCTGCCGTCTTCTTCTTGCCTCCGGTCTTGGCTCCTGCTTTGTCCGACTTGGACGGTGCAGTAGCCTTCGCACCCGTTTGGCTTGAAGATGAAGCCCTGGCAGAGCTCCCAGAGTTAGCCGTGGTTCCAGAGGACGGAGCGCTAGCCCTGTCCTGAGGAACCCCTCTAGTATGGCTAGGTAATTTACCCGTTAGAAGCAAATTGGCTTCGACCAGCCGTGCCTTTCTGGCATATGCCTCCACCGTACCGGCCTTACAACCGATCAATTGATCAGTGTTGGCCGTCAGGAGTTTCTGTTTGAAGCGTACGAGCCGACAGCTCTCGTCTTCGCCCGGAGACACTCGGTCGGACAGTTCCAAGAACCACCAGTAGAATGCCTGCACAGACTCGGTAGCCCCCTGTTTCATCGACTGAAATTCGCCGAAACAGAGGCGAGCCTGGTTACTAGTGCTGAAGCGGCTACGCATAGCGTCCTTCAGCTGAGTCCAGGTCAGGTCTGGAAGAGTTTCCACCAAAGTGGCGTAATATTCTTCCGCCGGACCGTCCAGCAGAAACGTGAAGAAACTGCATCGGGACTCGTCATTCCAGAGCTGAGCTCGGGCTTTCGCTTCGAACTTGCGGAGAAAAGGCGTCAAGTCCTTTCTGCCGTCGTAACGAGCAAATGAGTGGACCGGGTTAAAGAACCCGAACGCCTGAACCTCCGCTGGAACCGCTGGAGCGGGCGTCCAGGCAGCGGCGCTAACCCTGCGAGGCTGCCAGCACCAGCGGTACCTCCTCCCGTGCGCTTTCACGCACGGGCGACAGTGAACACTGGCACAACCCTCGGTTCGACCGCCAACCGGGACAGCCGTCATTCCAACCGAAGGACATCTATCCCGTAAGCGATCTCCCCGAGTTGCCGCTCGGAGAGCGTGGCCAAAAAGCCCCGTCCCTCACGTGCAGTATCATCGGGGATCTCCACCAGGTCCCGAAGGGGCTGCCCGCTTCGTCCAACCGGACGAGCGGCGGTGGAAGCTTGGACAATCGGCCGCGACCGATCGTCATCTCCGATGAGATCACCATCGGATCCACTGTCTTCCAACGGGTATTCTCCCGGAAGAATGTCACGGCGGCGTTTCCGCACCGTGACCCAGTCCTCCGGGATATCCCCGTCCACGCTACCGCCTTGTCCGCCTGTCACCAGGGGGACTCCGCCTTCCGCCCCCAAGGGGACGGTCGACTACGCGGCCGCGTAACTCTAAACCCGCATCTGCACCAAGTTCCCGACCTCCCGTCGGTACTTTTGGGGCTGGCTCCATGTTTCACCGTAAATGAACGGTAAAATCTGGACAAAGCCACCAGATAACGGGTTTCCACCGTCGAAAACGGTAAATTCACGGACAAAAGTCCGCAAAATACTGTAACGAACGGATGGGACCGTGCGAAACCGCGGTATCACGGACAAAAGTTCGTGTCCCACAGTAATGTATGGTCAGAGTTGACCTCTACCGGTTTCTACCGCGGTATAATGGACAAAAGTCCGTTTTCCACGGTGTACTTTTCAGTACAAGACCTTTCACCACTTTCTACCGCGGATCAACGGACAAAAGTCCGTACACCTCGGTGTACTTGCGGTAAAATACCGTACACCACCGAAAACCACGGTACCACGGACCGTAGTCCGTGCCCCACGGTAGTTCGACGGTAGATTTACCGTTAACCACGGTACAACGGACCGGAGGCCGTTCCCCACGGTAAGCAACGGTAAATATATGGTGAAACGGTGGTTTCCGCCGCTGTCCCACGGACCAAAATCCGCGCCCAGTGGTGTACTCTCACCGCACGGTGATTTGACCGACTAAACGGTCGAATACACGGTAAATTACCGTGCGAGATGTGGGGTACAGGTACCCGGCGCCTCCACCAATTGTAACGTCCCGCCGGACCGTTACAATACCCCGGTAAATTAAACCCCAGAACAGACGTAAAACTTACCGCTGACCGGCTATTTACGGTTACGGGACCGTACCCGTAGCCGCCTCTCCCACGGTGTTCATCTTGGGACGTGTCGGCTCCAGGAGCCACCCACGACGGACACGACGAAAAACCACGCCGCCACGCCGAGAATATCGCGGTAGAACCGTTGTTCTACCACGAGCCGACACAAGTACCGGCCGGAAAAGGACGGTAGCAGGACGATGGAGATCCGCAAGCGGAATTCCCACCCCCCTCGCGGTACTCCCCAAATAAAGACACGGACACAAGCAAGTGATGAATTAAAAAGTGTTTAGTCACACTTACGACGATTAAAAGATGATAATATAAGATGGCAGTATTATTTACACATTGGCTGGATAACTCATCCAGCCAACACCCATAAATATACAAAAGGCAGGGCCAACAGGCCAACAAGCAAAAGATGATTAAGATAATGATCCTGGACAATGGAGGTCCACTTGACCTCCACCCACAGGTCAGGTCTTGTCACAAGCTCACAACCAACTGCCCAGATCCTGTGGTTGACTAGACCACAGGAAACCTCCAGGCAACTCCACCTGGAGGGGACAGTGGTCACATCTGACCTCTCACCCATAGACTTCATGGTGAGAGGTCTGCTGGCACCAAAATGGCGTCCGACCTAACAGCCTACTGTAGCTGTCAGGCAGACCACCATAGGGAAATTCGTCTGCTCACTCAAAAATTACAATTTGAGCAGACCAGGTTGCCACACATGGAGTACTATCTGGGCATGGGCTGGCAAGAGTTAAAAGCAGCCATGCTTGACTGCTTTATCTGTGGTGACAAGGGAAGGTTACTCTATTCACAGCTTCCGAAGCTGCGGCGGGAAGGGATCGAGTCAGTCTAGGCATTTTATTAGTGCTATTTGGAGCTCGTCAATCGGGCCAGCCCCATTGAAGCTGAGGATTTTCGAATTGCTCAGTTTCATACTATGTTGATACTGGAGATCTGCTGGAGGATTACTCCGATGCCATTCGCGTAATTGAATCTGATTTGTTCACGGAGAGATTTATTCCTTGTAGCATGGGGATTGGCGATGGAATGAAGGCAGTGGTGTTTCGTTCAAAATCTGCTGCCTCATCTGGAAGATCTTCAAAGTTTTTCACCCCAACGGACCAAAAGGGTACACAAATTAAGAAAGAATTTGGGCAACAGACATATGTTCAAAGGAAGAAGGGTGGTACGGGCAGAGGGCAAGCTCAACCGGCCATCTCTGTGAAGTGTCCTGCTTTCAGTAACGGAATGACACATAAACAGTTGGGACCCTGCGAAAACTAGTCAGATGGGCCATTTTAAGCGGGGGTGTCCTAAAGTGGCATTGCCTAAAGTTAACTCGAATACACGGTCAACCGGACGCAAGTCTGGGACACCAGTAATAAACGGTAGCACCTGTTACCTTCGGTGGGTGCGAAGTACGCCCAGATCCTGCAGGATGAAAGTGCCACTGGCGAGGTCTGTGCACCTGGAAATTATGGTTAAGATATTTTCAGAGCCATGCACCTTGTTTGAGCCATGGTGACCATCTTGAAAAAGTGGTCTCCTTCTAGAAAACTTTCTGGTTGTTGAGGGGCTGAGGGAGTCTGTCATGTAGTAGTTGATGGATACATCCATGCTCCTGGCCAAGTCTGGGAAGCCATTAGTGGCTACCCAGACCACTGTACAGTCTTGCAAGACTGAGCTGAAGAAAAGCAATCCTGGGAGTGGGCATACATCCTTAGCTGAAGACCAGAGCCAATACAGCCTTGGTTGGCGCACCAAGAGGGCTGATCTTTATAAAAGATTGTTTCTTGGAAATGACCATAGATATCAGGGTTGCTGTTTCACTTTTGAGTACCGCCATGGCACAGGACATGAATTTACCAGTGGAGCAGATTGAAATCCCTCTGTTTCTGAATTGAACAGGCGGCGGTACTGTTCCCGCCATGTGCCTGTAGGAAATTCTCACCAGTCGGATTCTTGGTAAAACCCAACAGGTCCCAATGGTGGGAGTTGCAGTAATATGACTCTTTGAGGGGGATAAGTTCCTTGGATCTGAGTTCGATCGGTGGTATGGGTGGTATAACACTTGTGCATGCCAGGCATGAGCATGCGAGTGTGCTGCATCCCTAGTGGGTCCAGAGCATGCAGAAGCTCGGAGGTAAGGAGTAGAGGTTGCTAGGTGCAGCCCATAGACTGGCTCGACTAACCTGTTCCCGAGATGAAACAGGGACGTTAAGAGGGTTGTGACATCCTTTTTTACACCTACCACCAAAATGGCGGGTGCAGACGAAATCCTGGTGGCCATCTGCCCATTGCTACCGTAAGTCAATGACGGCCCACCATGGTGTGTCCAGTTTAGACCTCTCTATTGACAACGTAGTTGTTACCAAAATGAGAGGTTCTTTCTTTCACGGGAGTCGCAAAAGGTGGCATCATGGCATCACCCGGCCTGGGGATAAAAGTCATTACCCAGGCTGCTTCTGTTAAGAGTGCTGAACCTGGATATGGCACGGCTGGAGGCTCTGCTTCGGTCGGTTTTCAATTTCCCAGATGGGCAATTATGCATATTATTTTGTTTGATTATATAACTTTGACGCGTTTCTGCAGGCCTGCCACTGCTGTATTTTTTATTGTAAGCATGTGTAAACGAACCTGTTTTAAATGTAACTTGGTGTCTAAGTTCATGTTTTTGGGGGAAGGAATTGCGTGGTGTTGTGAACTGTGTGAATCGAACTTCGTCATCGTTTTTGGGACTGTTCTATCTTGTCAACGACGGTTTTCGGGTTAACGATCATTTTGTCTGAATGTTGCCATCTTCGACGGGTGAAACTCCGACTTGCGTCAAACGGTCTTGTTCTAGTAGTTCACCATCAGAGATTCCACAGTACGAGCCCACCCGGCAGATGAGTTCGAATAAGACGTAGAAAACGGTTTGTTCGGGCCGTGACAGGTGTCTAATGCAAGTGTCATACATAAATTCATAATGCATCGAAGTACATGTAAATGCACGTGGACGCTATGATGACACGTTATATATTGATCTGTTTTGCATTGGCAGGCGTTGTTGGCTCTTGTGCCAAATAGGTCAAAGGGTGTGGAGATAATTCTGATTGCTGCTTTTTCGGCAGACATTTGAATAATGCGTCTTGGGGTAAAGTTCCTCTGAACAGTTAATTTCTGCCGGAAACCACTTCCATTTTGACTCCCGGGTAGTGGTTTTTTACAATATCCTGTTTATATTCTGCGTGATTGGAATTTTCAGTCTGTTTCTGAAGGTCCCAACAACACTGTTGTTTCATGGAGGTGGGTACAGTGTAAGAATCAAACGAAATATCACAAGCGTGATTCAGTAATCAGGGAACTACAATTGGATCGAAACTCACCTCTCAATGATGCAGTATATTCAACGTCTTCGAAGTCATTGGTGCATTTCTTAGTTTTAATACATGAAACTGTCTTATTGTGGCCTGATTTGAATGGTACTTTTTGAACTTCATTATTGAACGTGTATGTGTGGTAGAAATCTGAGCAGCCCAGCGTAATATGCAGCGGCGGCAGCATCCTCTAGAGCATGCTGCTGCAGCAATCTCATCCGAGTATTCTGCAACCAGTCTCTCTCCTATTTTAACAAGGGAGTGTTAGAATGAAACGAAAGAAAGATAGGAGGGAAAACACTTTTTTCGGTAACCTAACTGATCCGGACCTAACCGAACCTAAAGTGTTTCTCCCCCCCCCCTCTTTTCAACTTTCTTTCGTTTCTTTCTGACACTTCCTTCATGCATCACTGATTAAATGCGTTTACCGCCATTGTTTAAAATAAGGGAGAGACTGGCTGCAAACAAACTCGGAGGAGATTGCTGCTGCAAAATGTTCTGGAGGATGCTGCCGCGGCTGCAGATTACTCTGGGCTGCTCAGATTTGTACCACATATATACAAACATTTTTATGTTCTTGTTAATTTCAGGATATTCATATTTGTTTTTAAGGGTTATTTTATTTAATCATGTCTACTTGAAATTTTTATCATTGAAGTGTTTGGATCTTTGGAGACTGGACGTGCCAATTCCATGACTAGCAGTGGTCAGTGTCGACTGTCACCTCTCATTCCATGTATTCTTGATTCTAGTCACCTTTATGACTACTTGGTGAAGCTGTTATTTAAATTGCATTCTAGTAAGTGGTTTTAACTTTGATCCGTTTTACCATGCTGAATGTTTGAAATTACAAACATACAAAAGTTATTAATTGTAAAGCCAATAAAAGACTGAGTTTCCAAAAAAGGGAAAACAACAGTCAAAATAAAACTTCAATTATGAAGCAAAAGCTCATAAATTGACCAAAAAGATTAAAGGAGACTATACAGGTTTGAGAATACATTTAAACCCTTGCTTTCACTGTGGCGAAAATGTGTACTCGGTGAAAATTTCAACTGTTGTGTTAATGCATTTCTATTAATAGGGGAAAACTGTCAATTTGACAATGTTTTTTACCCATTTTCAGTGATGATTTTATTAATTATAATTTACTGTTATTTTAGGTCTTCCACCGGATGTTCTTGCTGGCCACCGGGAGCGATTTTATAAACAGTACAAAATGTAATTTATCATATTTTACATTTTAATATGCCTCCCATTTAATTATTTTGTGTATTTTTTTTAAATTTCGTTTATAGACTTAGAGATTTCTACAAGAATGCAAACAGTTTGCAGTATTTTAAAAATCTTATTCAGATCCATTTGTTACCTGACGTGAGAATTTGTTATATTAATTTATTTAGTGTTTGTTACTGTAGGCGTGTTTTTTCTACACTTGTGGTCGAACAGCCATGGAGGGGCCGTTCATGTCAACATGTCCAAAATATGGATACCTACAATTCTAATATTTATACACACAGTACAAATATACTATAGATATGTACAATTTAATGATAGATATATACAACTTAATGATATATATTGTTAATTTAATTGTAGATATTCTGAACTGCATTATGGATATCCATAATTAAATTGTAGACATTCTGAACTGAATTATGGATATCCATAATTAAATTGTAGCTATTCTGAACTGAATTATGGATATCCATAATTGAATTGTGCATATATCTATAATTGAATTGTGGTTATATATATATTGTGACTATAATATAATCACAATTTAATTTAAATTATTGTCAGGTTCGCCATGAACGGTCCTCTATAGTGGTCATGAATGGTTCGACCACAAATACAGAAACAATACATCTAATAATGCAATTGTGTTGTAGGACCCACCCAACTTTCTTCGAATGACTGATCTTAGTAGCCATGTGAAGCCCGTTGTTGCTATTCCGCAGCAGCAAGACTTGACCGATTCTGATAGCATAGATTTCTCCTTTGCTGACAGTTGTGTAAGTTTATGTTTAATGTACAGTAACTGTTTAGTGTGTTTTTTTCATAGTAATATTCTAATTCGCTTTTTTTGTAGGCAAAACTTATAGACGTTGAACCCAGTAATGGTTCACCATCACCAGAATTAGTTTCTGAAAAGTAAGTTCTTGTAGTTGACTTGGTTTTATTTCTTCTATTGTATGCCAATTATTTTCTAATATCATAATTTGCTAAGGGCTGACACTCTATCTGGGGCGACTGAATAAGCGCCAAATTGAACAAACGCCAAACTGAATAAGCGCCAAATTGAACAAACGGCAAACTGAATAAGCGCCAAATTGAACAAACGCCAAACTGAATAACCGCCAAATTTTTGGCTTTTATTCAGTTTGGCGTTTCTTCCATTTGGCGCTTATTCAGTTTGGCGTTTGTTCCATTTGGCGCTTATTCAGTTTGGCGTTTGTTCCATTTGGCGTTTATTCAGTTTGGCGGTTATTCAGGTTTTTTGTAAATTCTGATGGTCCAAATATTGTGAGCTTTTATAGACGTCAGACTGTGCAGATTTACAAACAGAACATGCTAACCTAACCAATCCTAACCTAACCTAACCAATCCTAACCTAACCTAACCAAACCTAACCTAACCTAACCAAACCTAACCTAACCATTCCTAACCTAACTTAACCTAATCTAACCTAACCAAACCTAACCTAACAATGTGTTTATCACATTTTGGCGGTTATTCAGTTTGGCGCTTGTTCATTTTGGCGTTTGTTCCATTTGGCGCTTATTCAGTTTGGCGTTTGTTGCATTTGGCGTTTATTCAGTTTGGCGTTAGTTCAGATTGGCGTTTGTTCAGATTGGCGTTTGTTCAATTTGGCGCTTGTTCAATTTGGCGCTTGTTCAATTTGGCGCTTGTTCAATTTGGCGCTTGATCAGCGCCACCTTCTATCTCTCTCTCTCCCTCTCTTTGTGCACGAATGTTCTCGGAAACTACACACTCTAGAATTGTGAAAATTAACCAGTATACACATCTTTAGATGGGCTTCTTAGTAGGCACCATTACAATTTTCAATTTTCCTCCATTTACCTCATTTTTGTAAAAAATCATCAAATTTTACCAGAACCCCCCATAACATAAAATTGGCAGCTGGGAAAGCTTGCTTTATTGCATCACGTTTTTTTCAAAGAATAAGTTAACCCACTTGTGTTGAGGTAAATGTCACTTTTGATCTCACAATTTACATTCCACCATTGGTAGCAACATTGTTTATGTCTTTGGCAGAGAAGTGAGAGGTCCTTGGTTCAAGTCCTGGCTGGAGTTTTTGTTTATTATTTTTTTTAATGCAAGGCAAGCGTATAACAGGATCAAGCAAAGTATTTACTCGAAATGTTGTATATATAAATGTTGTATGTTGATAATGTTGTATATTATGTAAGACTGGCACACTCGTTGAAGACGGTACTTCCGTTCTAGTTGACAAATAAGGAAGAATCTGATAATATTTGCAAGAAACCCATGCATACATTTTTATGAGCAATAGTCTTTTATGTTATTAAAATAGTCTTATTCTTTTTATTTACAACGAAATATTTGCCGTAAACTTAATGTTGACCCTTGCTGGAATATCGTAGAAGTCTATATTTTAAAATGCAATTTTTCTTTTGACCTTATGGTGGGGGGAATACATAAATACATGCACTTAAGAAACAATACTAATTGGATACTTTTGTCACATGCTATAACCAAAACAAACTTCCAGTGTTCCAGTTGATCAAAATCTTTTGTTGAACAATTTTATTCTATATTATACAGTTTTCTTAATGATTGTTCCCAGCTGTGATAATACTGGAAAGCATCATTAAATATTTTCATCTGACAAGAAATACCTATGCACGCAAAGTGTGTAGAATGTTTTTAATATGCCATGACTACTGATGTACTTATATCTATTGCAAAGGGCGCCGTAACAGGCAACCGATCCCAACTCCAAATTATGGTGGCATTTATCAGTGGTCAGTAATATACATTTTCAACCAGCACGTTTATTATCCATAGCATGAGTACTGCCAACAGGAATTGGAAATCTATGCTGAATTCAGTTTATAGAATAAGTCTGTTACCAGAAGTGCAATTCACATGTGTGGTATGCCATATTTGGAAATGAGTGTGATGTGTTTTATTATAGCCTTTATCAGACCCGTTCCATCTGGAACCTGCAGACAAATAAACATTGACTTATATAGAAGATGATTATATTATATTAAGTTGAATAGAGTTTAAATTTGAATAATTACTCTGCAAACAGCCCATCGGGGCTGTGGCACAGAGGCTATTTATTGAAGAGCAGCACAAAAACGTATTGTCAAAGTAATAATTAAACTCTTATCACCCGCTGTAACAAGTCTGCCATGCAAATATAAAATTCCATTGAAATACATCGTTAGTATTGTAACTGTGTAGGACACCTGTTATGAGACTCAAGTCTATTTCCTCTTACTTTGGGGCAGGGTGGCTGATTTTTTTGATTTAAATCAGTTTTTTTTTTTCATTTATATGAAATATTAATTTTATGTTATGACGATGTCTGCAAAAATGAGTAATAACATTGTTAATTGTTAAGTTGTTAGTAAAATAATTGCAAAATAATAAAAAAATATTAAGAAACATTCAAATTTGAAAATATAATAAGTTTCAAGCACTTTTAATTTAACATTCTGAACATAAACATGAGCTTTGCAGCCTTTTCAGTTCCCAGAGCAAATCAGTGTCTCAGAGGTAAACTGTGTTAAGTCACTTCTTTTTTTACACACGATTTTTTACATCTTCATACGATATAAAATTCGTGTTTTAAACAGCTTGTCAAGTTTTATCAGTGGTGAACAGTGTTAAGTCCATAGTTTTACACATCGGCTGCTAGATGGTTTTATAATATGTTAAGTCTGATTCCTTCAATGAATAGGAAAACTTTCAAATGACTCATGTAAAATTAGGTTTGGTGACTTAACACAGTTTACCTGTGAGGCTCTTAAATTACTATTGCTAATTTATATCAATGTGTCCATATAATGATTTCCACCAGTCATTTGGGGATACTTCCTCAAGCATATCTTCCCAAAAATAATACATTAACAAAAGGACTACCACCCGACTTTATTTTTACAAACATAAAGAAAAATGCTGGGAATGTTTTCTTTTTATTGTAGAATAAATAAATATGAATATTTTTTTTAAAAAAATCATTTGATTTATTTAAAAAAAATCAATTGATTTAAATCAATGTGATTTAAATCACTGCCACCCTGCTTTGGGGAGGATACCGCCTTATGCTGAGAGTGTAAGTGACTTAGGCTTGATTCCTAATTTTGCTGGGGTCGTTCCCTTTGGTATTTCCTTTGGACGCAATTTTAGAGAAGAGAATGAATGAAGACAGGCGAGACAAATGCTAATTGTTGAGTTAGTTGTTTAATGCATACAATCATATAAATTACATTAAATAGAGAATAGTTATGATTGTGGCGTTATTTAGCCACCGGACCATTAAATGAGTTGTTTCTTAGTTACAATATCAGGGAATGGACCTCGAATCAACCAAGACATGGACCTTTATACCTAGAGCCTGTGTGCACCTATACAGGCGCACCCATGCCCTAGGAACGGTGTCTTGATGAGTATCCATACGCCGATACCGGAACCAGGATGTGACTTGTGCTTTGGGGTGTTAGAGGGTAATGAAAGGGGGGGGGGGGGAAATGCGGCATTTGGGGTACGAGGGACCTCAAGGCTATGGCAATGAAGGGAAGGCGAAATACAGGTTGTTACAGTATATAGGCCTTATTCAAATAACACCCTTATGAATCCCCAAATCATAAGGTTCTCCATGCACAACTTTCTCTGGAAGTAAATTCTATTGTCAAATAATCTTATGTACAAATGACCGAAAATACTGGGGTAGGCAATATTTTCGAAAAATCGAAATCGGTCCGATATTTAAAACAATCGATTTTAACGATATATCGAAAAAATAAAAAAAAATCGAAATTTAAAAAAAAAACTAAAATTACATTATTTCGATTTTTTCAGTATTTCAATTTTGTTCGACTTTTTTGGTTTTTTAAAATTTTTTTCTCAATCTTTTCAATTTCTATATATCGAGTACGATATTTGTTTAAAAATATCTCACTGTATTTTAAAAAAAATCGAAATATCGACATATCGAAAATGTTGCCAGCCCTAAAAATTAATGAGTTTGTTCGTGCACATATTTTTCATATTTTTAGAGTGGTTACCTCTACCCATTTATACAGCGTTGCGTAATATATACTAGCTGTTGGCTTGGGACAAGACACCACTAACATTTTTTAAAGAATGTTGAGGTTGTAGTTAGCCTTATGAACTGCTAAAGTGTTCCAACCAAGTTCTGATAGAATGTCAGTCACACTTTCAGAGTAATATTTCTCGAAATGGTTTTCACCTGGTGCAATGGTTTCTTGACAATATGACGGTCTACTTCAATTTGCGTTGCAATCGTCCAATACCTTTTGTAACAGTGTAGAACACGACAAGTTACGAGTGTGTCGTTGTTTAGCCACCGGACCATTGAATGAGTCATTTCACAGTAACTATATCAGAAAATGGACCCCAAATCAATCGAGACACGGACCTTTATACCTAGGGCCTGTGTGCACCTCCACTGGTGCACCCATGCCCTAGGGACCATGCGTTGATGGTTATCCATCCGCCGATACCGGAACCAGGATGTGACTTATGCTTTGCTATCTTAGAGGGCAACGAAGGAGGCGGAAATGCTGCACTAGGGGCATGAATGACCCCAAAGCTATTGTAATAAGGGGAAGACGAAATACCTTTAATAATAACCTTTATGCCAACATAAGCTGAAATGGGCTATTTTTTTAAATGTCCTATACTTTTTAAACAAACTCTAAAGCCACACACCATGCAACTTTGTAAATAGTTTGCATTTTGTTTCCAAATGGCATTAAATAACTGCTCCTCTATTTGCCACTGCTGTCAAACGTGGCTGCAAATTTAAATAGAGCTTCAGTGAGGGCAGTGTGCAGGATGGTGTTTTTTTATTTACTATGCTTATGCTCTTAGTTTTCATGTAATGGGCTATGCAAAATGATGTATTAAAAAACATTAAGGATATGTAAAAAATGTAAAATGTATTCAATTTTATTCCAGGGATCACATAATAGTACAATTAATGCGGGATATTGAAGAGCTCAAAATGGAAATTCAAAGAATAAAGAATGAAAGCCGTCTACTTCTTGAAGATAAGATGCGTACAATTACTGAATTACAATCTCAGCTTGCCGAGTTTCAACGTCAGTTACTTTCCAAACAGCAGGTATTTTTATCAGTTATTTAATTTTTTTCTTTAAGCAGCAACAGCAGTGTTTAGCCTTTTAGTGCATGTCTGACCACGTTACTGCAATTATAAGCAAGGCCAATGCATTTGCATTTTCTGGGCAATGAAACCTCTGTTCTAGCTGGTTCGATTTCTTCCTTTTTTGGTTGTTTATTGTGTCACACTGAATAAGAAGACTCCGTATCTGTGAAATGCGTTAATAATTTTTGTTTCTGCTTGTTTATTGTGAATTGAAATATATATAAAATACATATTGAAATGACATCTCTTAATTTTTTTCCATTTGCGATCTTTCACTACTTAATTTGGGCCGTTTTGTGCTTCTCAGTTAATGAGTACCACAAATGCTTTTGTGATATATATCTGGAATAAATGGGAGATGCATAAAGCCGGCCACCCACTGAGATAACTTGAACATGTACGTGTAACGTGAATACGTGTAACGTGAACATGTACGTGTAACGTGTACGTGAACACGTGTAAGCTGCTTTCCATAAACATTGTTTCAGCAACGTGACATGATGGCGTTAGCATAGTTATAGATTGCAAAGAGATCGCAACATCTAAAATATCCAAGTTATTAAAAATATAATTAGTGTCTTAATTAAAATATAAAAGGTATGGCATGCATAAAAAAACAAAATTAACTTACTTTGATAATCTGTTGTCTTCCAATTAAACGCACACAAGAGGAGTAAAAGCTTGATTCAGTAGCTCCTATAACTGAACATCTCTGGCAGATCTATTATTCCATTGGGTTGCCCGCCAAAAAAAAAAGATAAGTTAGATAACAATCCAACAGAAAACGTTTGCTAGTCGTGTACATTCAATTAAATTAAATTCAATCAAGTACACGGGCAATCAGCTCGAAAGCGATGTGCCGGGGGGGGGGACAATTCCCAATCACAAATGGTTGTCACTGAGACGAGGCATAGACATCATCGTCAAATTGAACTCGTGCTGGAAAAGCATTTCATAGTCTTAAATATATTTGGAAAGAAAGACCACAAATCTGCATCAGTTCTAGCTGCTATTTCTCTAATAGCCTTTGGATGGCCATTTCTAGATTGTGACAATGCTGGCCCTTTGGTGCCCCCGTTTCGACTTCTTTGCTGGACCTGGGGTGCCGGTGCCGACACTGTTGTCGGTGGGCCAGCCGGGGTTGCCGATTTTACTGCTGGCGACATCTATTGCACCACCGATTCAATTGCTCTTGTAAGTCCACAAAAAGACTCTACACTCTCGGGAATCTTTGGTATGGGGCGTGACGATACCGATGGTGCTATTATTGTCCTCTTCAGTTCCTTGGAGGATCCAAGCAGAGGGACTCAGACTGTGTCCGAGTACCTCTGTTGGTAGTCTCTCGATTTATTGGGATTAGGAACTCCTTAGCGAACACAACACTTACAGTGTTTACGTAAATAAAATATCAAACTCTTTTGTTTTACTTCGTATGCTTTACATGGTTGTATGCACTTTGTTACATCATTATTGAACTCTTGATTTAATCAGGACTGAACTCTCTTCCAGCCCTGCTCAACTCTAACTGCCCTCACACATAAGTTTCACGGCACACTTGTTCGATCTCCTGGGAGGGGCTACTGTCACCTCAGGGCTCAATGATTGACCAACTGGGCCAATCATTGCCCTGGGCTGGGGATACTACCTTAAAAGGAACGGTATTTTTGGGACTCTATTCCCAATTCTCACGGTCCTACTGGGTTTCACGAAATTCACTCAGAATTCGGGCCACCCAAGTCTGAACATCTGTGCACCAAGGGGTGCCATACTGTCAGAAAGGAATTTCGACAGGGTGTTCCACAACTCTGTGAATACAGGGTGTCACAAGATATACGGGGGTTTCTAGTAAGAATTCCATTTGACAATAATCTTTTGTCTAGAACTAGCAAGTGTTCAATAAGGGCAAGGCTTCGTTCAGCTCTATGGTTGCTAGTGATTCCCATTGAAGTTCATCTGGCATGAGGGTCACACTGTCAGAGTACATTTATTTATTTTTAACGAATCTTGCAGCCCTACACTGTACCTTCTCTATTTCATATGTTAGGTTAGCTCGATAAGGATTCCAAATTGGTGAGCAATATTCTAATAGAGGTCTGACAAGCGGAAAATAACAGACTTCTTTTACATTTTCTTTACAATTTTTGAAAGTCCGCTGTACGAACCGCCAAATTTGATTTGCTTTGCTTACTGCTTTTGTTATATGTTCCTTCCTAAAGAATTATTTGAATAAAGTTAAACCAAGATATTTAAAGGTATCCACATGATCCAACAGATTATCTACTAATACATAATCTGCCTTATTTGGATTATGCTTACGGGAGACGTGCATATTCGGGTATTTTCGTCTCTTGTGATTGTTTTATTGAAATTTCAAGAAGTTATCATGGTAAGTTAATTTTATTTTTGTATTCGTGAGATGCCTTTTATATTTTAAAAGTCGTTAGAAATATTTATTAAAAATATTTTTCCATACCTGATGATAATGTTAATGACGTTAGCGCATCTATGTCGGCCCCTTATATCGTTCCATTGACGTCCGAGCGCTTCTATAAAATGGCTGTATATCTATGTATATTTATACAGTATATTCCGAAAGGCTCATAATTGTTTTTCTAACAACAAACGATTTACCACCAACTAAATGGGCACTACAACAACATGTCGAACGAAAAAACTATTTTCCCTCCAAATTCGCTTCTTATTTTTTTAAAATTTTTAGTACGTTGCAGATTAATGAATAAAAGACTGCAATACAAATCTGATACTATCCATTCTTCCACCTATTCTTCCAGCACCCTCACCTGCAAGTAGAGGCGGCATTTGCAAGTTATTACATAAGCGGAGACACTTTTATGAGCTAAATCCAACATTTACAACACGAATGAACAAAACCAAAAACGCGAAAACGAATAAAAACCATTGATTGAAGGACTTCTGTTGGATAACATTTGTGGGGAAATTTGTTAGCGAACATTATGTTTGCGTCAGTTAGCTCAGTGGGTGACCACCTCGTTTAATTGCATGCATGCCTCATAAGATATACAATAGATGCAATTTTTCTTTATCTTCCAGTAAGGGTAAATAACGTCAACATATTCATGAATGAATTCTAGTGAAGAGCATGTGATGCTACTGGAACGTGATTTTTAGCACTAAGCAAAAATTTCTCATTTCTCAACGCCTACATTGGCAAAAAAAACCTCTTTCAGCAAAAATGGCATTTTTATTTTAATCAAATTTGTTTTTAGGAGATAATAAATTTAAGGAGTAAAGAAATGGAATTGGCAGGAAATGAGGAAGCTGTCGTACTGTTGGCTGAAGCTGAAAGTAAGTTATATTGTTTTATTTTAAAAGGGGAAAAACGAATATTTGGATAACTATACCTCATTGAGGTTTTAATGGTCTTCAAAAGCAAATTGCCTTTGAAATAAAATAAAATAAATGTGAAAGAGGCACATTATTATTTCACACTGGCTGCTCTAGCAACAACGAAAAATGTTGTCAAGTAATCAAGCCATATGCAGTCTTTCTCCGTGACGTTTTCTATGAGTTAAGTATGTCTTGAAAATTGGCTGGAGTTTCTTTTGGCGATCCAGTGAGACAGTAATGCCAGGTAGATATGATCACAAATTGAGCAAGCAGAGATTAAAAATGAAAATTAAATTAACACAGCACCAGAGAAGGGCCTCCTGTTGCAATTTTCAGATTTGGAACAACACAACAAAACATACTGCCAACCCTGGCTTGAAGGGGTTGTGACATCACAATCTATTCTATTACATGCTGAAAGGGATTGAGGAATTCTTCCTGAAATTACCGAAGACCTCTACCAGAGGGCACGTCCTGGGACTGGACACGACATTGTGGCCGCTTGTATAACCACTTGTTTTTCTGACCAGTTAAGTCAGAAAATCAGGTTGTCACGAAATATACTATATGTTTCAACCCCTACTGGTTTGAATGACGGTCCATTGAGCCAGCATCTATTACTTAAAACTTAAATGATACATGAGGGTTCATGGAGAAGTAGAAATCTGCAGCCATGCATCAACTTTGTTCAAGCTGCCTTTGCCTAAGGCAATCTTGACATTGAATGAGGTTATGAAGATTGCATGTCAAGTCTATATACAGTACATATATCTGTCGGTCACGGTATTGGGGGTATCACACAAAACCGGTTGTGCTAATTTTCATGAAACAGCGCAACTTAGCACACATGAACAGTATCAATTTATATCGACATTGAGTCTATACAATTGTATCATATACGCCTGTAGTCCCACAAGGTGTAAAAACTCACAACACGGTCATTACAGTGTAATAGATATGATGCTAATACCTTGTACAAACTTGATAATTTAAATGCATTTAAATAATAAACGTGTTCTACAGAGCCATGTGAAGGGCAAACAAACAATATGTCGAATTCAATTTATTCAGTTAATAATCTGAAAATATTGAGTTAGTATTTCAATTTAAAATAATAATAAAGTCAATTTTTATTTGGTTCATGTCCTTCACTGGATTCCGTATAATTGACCTAAACACATTTAATTTGAACTCATTTAACTAGTGTTTGTGTACAAGGTATTAGTCATTGCTATTAATGACAGGTAGGCACATTTTTTGGCTTGTGCCTGTCCACATCACAAAGTCGGTTTAGCAATAAAGAAAACCTGTAGTGGACCTCTGCTGTTCTTGTGTAGTGGTCACCTGTAGTGAATGCATAGCAATACTTAAAGGATACAGAAGGCTTCATGGCTACATGATGTCTTAACAATTAATTTGTTTCACTGATTGTTTGGTTAAAATGCTTTTAACCAAAACCCTTGCTGTTTTTATTTCTTGTTATTCCATGTTTTCTTGCACTGTAGAGTTTTGACGGGGACCCCTTTTTAGGTCTGGTGTGGATTAGTTAGGTTATAGAGGTGTAGACGAGGTGTAGACTTTTTTTTCAGAAACGAATTTTGTTTAATTTATTCAATTCCGTTATAATTTTCTATGCTGGATTATACTATCTAAACCTTTTTTTTAAATGATTGAGTTAAGTGTTAAAATTTTATTTTGACTTAGAAAAGGCGAAATCAAGTGAAGAAAAGTTTATAAAAATGAAAGATGTTTATGGTAAACTTCGGGATGAACATGTCACACTAATTCGCACTGTAAGTATTATATTGCTTTTCTCCTTGTTTTCTTGCTTTGCATTTTCGTTGTTCTCTACATTTGAATATAGAAAGCCGATCTCGATCGTCAGCTAACAACTGTAAAGAATAATAGTCAAGAGACGGAGAAGGGCAAAAGTGTAAGTTTATTTTTACAATTTGGGATGTGTGGTTTGATAGTTGGTAATTTGATGAGGTAATGCGCTAGGTGACTACATGCTGAAAAGTTGCATCTATAGAAGAGTGAAGAGCAAATGTGATGCGATGACTTCTATTAGTGCTGTGCTAGGGAAAATTATTCTAAAAACGAGGGAGGTTCAAGTTTGACCTGGACTTTATTTTTTTACAACATAACTAGAAATAATAGAAATACAACCTCAGCGGTTATTTGTTCACCAACATCTTACCTAAAGCTTCAGTCACACGGGGCGATTTTTGTCGCAGCTACTTGAATAGCAGCGAGTAATAGCTTCACGTGACAGCTTAATCGCCACGAGTCACCCGATTCTCAGCTATAAAAAGTCGTGGTGACAAGGATTGAGCATGTTCAATTCTAGTAGCCGGAAACGAGCGAGTGGAAAATGGAAGTGGAAATGGTTTATCACGGGCAATTGTGCCATCATTATAATTTCTTTTGCTCAGCCCTTTTATGAACGTCATCAATTTCTAATTCGTTTGTTACTTGGTCTGACGTCATAAAAGGGCGGAGGAAAAGAAATTATAAAGCAGGGCACAATTGCCTGTGAATTTGGCTCCCGTCATTTATGACGGGTTACCCCACTAGTTTGATTATAATTTACTGTCCCACGTTCAATGGTAGCATTTCTTTTTGCCCAGAATGCTTTGCATTACTGATACGACAGTGATGTGTGTTTTAAGACTCGTTTTCACGGCGATAGTTCTTTCGTGAGAGTAGCTGTCATGAAAGTTGTGATAGTTGACTCAGGATAGCAACTGTCTACATGTCTTGAAGTAACGTGATCGTTCTTTCATGACAGTGTGACGTCTACTTCACAGATATCGTTGAGTCAACAACAGTGTTACTTCTCCCTCCAGAAGCCAAATTTTCCTACAAAGTGGATATTTGCCTACAATTGGTCACTCACAATAGTTGCTCTCATGACTGCAACTATCGTGAAAACTATCATCATGAAAACGAGGCTTTAAGTAAGTGAACAAAAAATCACTGAGTTTGTATTGCTATCATTTCTAGTTATGTTGTAAAAAAAATAAAGTCCAGGTCAAAGTTGAACCTACCTCGTATTTAATTCAAGGTCATTTGATATTAGCATTCTCAGGCACCTACTGACTATGAAATTATAGTTCGGAAAATTACTGCGCTGGCGCCCTTCATCTATAACATTTTCTTTTTTGCAAGTGCAGCATACCACAATAAAATAGCAACATTTTTCCAACAGCAATATGTCTGAACATAAATTAAAACATACTAATAACAAATTGATGTTATTATGAGATTATGCAGTATTTTTTATCTCTGCTGCTCTTGTAACATGTATTCTTTTTGCATGTAATTTTTTTTATATTTTATGAATTTGTTTGAATCCTTCGTTATACATTTTTGTCTATTAATCGAAACATGCCTGTCATAAGACTGTTTTTTTTTTTTTACAAAATAGGAAGAAATATATAAGAAAAATAAATCGCTAGTCTATTTAAGAGGGGAGAGAGAAAGGTGGCGCGTCTGCGTGTCTATTATATTGAGACGTTTGGGCCCGCCGCTTATTTTCGCTTTGTAGCGTTTTCGTTTTGTAGCGTTTTCGTTTTGTAGCGTTTTCGTTTTTTTTTGGGTTTTACGTCACCCTGTATTCTGTTTGGCTTCTGGACCACTCGGTACTTTTGGTACCGAGTGACCCAGATATCATATGTTTCAGATTACGATCTGACCTTTTCGTTCCCCCTCATATTTTTTCTTCCACCTCATATTTTTTCTTCCACATGAGTGGATTAATGTTTTTTTTATTCGATTTTGTTTTCGTTTCTCCTGTTATCACCTATGTGTGATAACAGGGGATGAATCATGATTTTGGCCAAATAGATCAATCTTGTGATTGGTCTATTTGAGCCAAAATATTAAAGTAACCAATAATCAATTTGTGCCCTGAGAATTCGACTTGTGGATTCTCAGGGTATATAAAGAGCTTATTTTTTATATGTTCAGGAGAGATTTTAACAAGAACGAACCTATGCCCAATTTTGGCTAGGTTCATAGATTTTTACTTTCAAAAGTTACTATTCTTTTTATGTGTTGTGTTTGAAACCAGTTTGCTAAACTTTTATGTTTATCTACGAAATAAACCGATATATTACTATTTAACTAAACCAGTGGTGTTTTATTTGTTGGAACTTAAATTCCGTGGTTGTGAACTTCATCATTTTGCAGGTCTTCACCTTTCTTGGATACTTCGAGGTCCCAACAGGTGCAAACCTGCAACACACGAGTAAGTATATTTTACACGATTCTTAGGGCAGATTTACGGACGAAAGTCCGAGAGATACAGAGATTAAAGATCCTCAAGACTGTGAAGTCTTTTGCCAGAGACTAGTGAGGACATAAAATAGACGTTATATTGGTCTAGTCCTCCCGGGCCAGTAGAATTAGTGACCTAGCCACTCACTATCAATACGAGTGAAAACTCGCTCGTACCAACCTAAAAGAGCAGATTCTACTAACGGAAAAAGGTCCGTCACAATATTCTATAGGAGGTATCTTCCCCATCTCGTGGTTTTGAGAAAATTAATATTTTTAAAACAAATGTTTTTCGAAAGAAATGTTATGAAGAAAATTCAAAATTTTCGTGATAATGTTAAAAGTATTTTCATGATGACATCTTTAAAAATAAACTTTTTATAACAGTTCGAAAAAGGCAAAAGTAGTTTTTTATGAAATGTCAATTTAAAAAAACCAAAAAGTGGTTTATTTTCAAACTGCTATAAAACGGTTATTTTTTTAAGATATTACCATGAAAATACTTTTAACATAATCTTCTACCTTTCTAGTTGTGACTGGACAGTAATTCTGTTACCTGTATTACGGCGGGACTTATTACGGCGGGTCTTACATCACCCCTGTATCTTAGAGACATATATTGAGTAAAAATTTGAAGCCCAGCCCAGCCCATGAGACTTTATTCTGGGCCCAGTTCATCAGGCCCACGAAGCCCACAAAGCCCACCAGGCCCTTGGGCCTTTAACATAAATGCCGATCCAAGCCCAGCCCAGCCCAAAAGCCCACCATCAAATGGGCTTTGTGTAGGTCTCTAATTTCCACACTAAATGGTTCACAAGTTCACATGCTTACCAAGAAAAGAAACTGCCCCATTAACGGCTTTAATAGGTTTATTTTATTGATTGGGTTAGTGGGAATATGTTATACTTTTATTAATGTGTGAAATAATATGTGGTTCAGTTCTATATATTTGTAAAGTACCCCTTGAGAAAAATGATAAAAAAGGCCTTCCAAACCCGTGATGCCCACAAAGGCCACCAAACCACGAGGCCCACCAGGCCCATGAAACCCACCAGGCTCATGAAGCCCACCAGGCCCACGAATCTCACCAGGCCCACGAATCCTACCAGGCCCACGAATCCCACCAGGCCCACGAATCCCACCAGGCCCATGGGCCTTTAATATAAAAATGCCAGCCCATGGGCTTTATGTAGGTCTCTACTGTACCTCGTAGAGATCAACAGCTGTGTTGATCTTCCTCTTTCTCTCTTCTCTCTTCTGCGCTAATCGATGACGTATCGGTTGTTTGCGAGATTTGAATCTATGAGAAGCCTAGTCATGATTGGCTGCATCCTTCTACGTAGAGGGGGTAGCCAATTATGGGTATAAAAGGGCGCGCATTTTGAAACTCGCTGTCTTTCTTCAACGTATCTCTTAATGCAGACGCTCTAAGAAAGCCGTCTGCAATTCTCAGTATTTCTGGATTGCCAGAGATGTGTATCGAGGGACGGCCTGCACTCTATATTATTCAAGTGTACTTTGTATTGTTATTTCGCCATCGTATCCTTTTTCCCTTCTCATGAGGCACAGACTATACTTGTTTGTTTGGTTGATAAATAAACCATTTGTTTATTTATCATTCAGTTTCTTTATTCCTTTCAACAACTCCCAGTCATATTTAGGTTACTTCCCGCTCTTTTGGTGACACTCAACTGAGTTCAATTCAGTTCTTAAAACCTCGACCTGTCACATAGTTTTGAAAACAATTTGAATTTTTCCATAATGTTGTTTCCAAAAAAACGTTCGCTTGACATTTTTGGGTCCAAATTTTACAAAAAAACATTTATGGGGTAATAGCATTAGACACTAGTGACGCCGTCCGGGGGGGGGGGCAAAAAGGAAATTAATATCTATAGAGTCACCTTAATTAAACAATTTTTTCAAGACTTAATGTGGTATAAATAAAAACGCTATTGAATATTGCCACCACATGCATAGTATACACTTTACATTATATAATGGTATTGTGCAATTGCAAAATATTTTCTTAAAATGAACGACGGTAGTTGTAAAGATATGACACATACATGTACATTGACGTGTGTATACTGTATATGGTTATTCTACATATGTATATGGAAACGTATTTTGTATGCCTTCTTTTGCAGTTAGTCACGTGGTTGACGATATTGAGACTTCACAATGTGCACGGTGCCCAACACCACCTGGGCTGGAAGTGTGGCACAACTAAAAAAACACGTTTTTGGGAAAATGAGTTCAAAGTGGAATTTTTTCTCTCATTATATTGTAAGAGCGCCCAATAAACCGATGTTGTGAATAGCCAAAATTGTTTTTGCACTTGAAAAGCCCATCAAAGTAAGCCACGAATCTTCTCTTAACTTTAAGAGCCTAGATATAGCGTTTAATTCAAGGCGTGCGGTCGTTGTTGATTTAAAAATGGTTTTCTAACGTTTTTTCTCCAGGTTTGAAGTCACATAATAAAATAAGTTCGCGTGCTAAGCTTAAAAAAGGAAACATGATGAAGCCAATAGATTACTGCACGTGCTAATTATTTTGTTATTTGTTGACTTAAAACAGTCGTTTTTAACGAGTGCTCTTCAAATGTTTTTGGAATGGTTTTTTGGTCCAATGGGACTTAACATGGAGTTAAAAAACGTAAGATTTTAAATGTTATTTATAAATAGAAGGACCTTTATAAATTTAGAAGAAATAATCATCCTGAAGGGACTAAACACATGCAAGTATGCACTAATTCTTTTATTGCTCTAAACTTCTAAGCTTCTAACTTTTGTGGGACGGTGTTTTGGTCCTATGGGACTTAACATGGATTTAAAAAACGTACGATTTTAAACGTTATTAAAAAATAGAAGGACCTTTTCAAAATTTATAAAAAGGAAACACCGTGAAGCCAATACATGAAAGCACGTGCGGACTTTTTGTTATTGTTCTAGATCGTTTTTAACGAGAGTTTTTCAAATGTTTGTGGAACGGTTTTTGATCCAATGGGAGTAAAAATCCATGGAGTAAAAAACGAACAATTTTGAACGTTGTTTAAAAATATAAGGACCTTTTCAAAATTTATATAAAGCGAGCAATTAAAGAACAATACTTTTTATTGCATTTTGTGCTTTACTGTATTTTAATTGAGCGATTGTGAGGCGATTTCTTGCAAGTTTAGTAATACCATATAGTAACACTCATGTGTCTCCTTATCGTCTGCTCAAAACAACAAAATGACGGTGTATCTAGGCTCTTAAATGCGCATTTTCCCAAATAAGTGTTTTTTTGACTTGTGCCAAGGTGCGATATGTGAAAGAAAAATAAACTGTTGAAATCCATGCACATAGCCAATGTTAAAAAGATTTGCACAGGCATCTAGTGCACGAATCAATCCTTTTCTAGAATAAGAATAGGATTTTTTGGGGTTTATTTCATTGCTTTGGCGTTTGTATTTTATTGGAATATACAATTAGAAGAATCTTCAAGAATGTAATTATTTACTTTTATTGTGTTTAGTTTACTGATGTTTCTTTTTTTAATTCGTTAAATAGGACCTCGAGAAGACAATATCATCATTGGCAAATGAAAAAGAGAACCTCCTGAAAGATATTTTTGACTTTAAAAATCAAGTCGCAATGCTTGAGGAAAAAGTACTGTCTTCCAAAACGAACTTAGAAGATGCTGAGAAAAGACTATTACAAGAGTCAAAAGACAAACGGCACTTAATTTTAGGTATGAAATATTTGTCATGATATTAAGTTAGGTAAGGTCTTATTACACATACATTACATCCGATGACATCGAAATTTGCATTTTGAACTACTAGCCAATTTCACTGAAAGATTACTACTCATGTTGTGGGATGCTAGACGTCTTACTTATAAGAGGCAACATTAATGCACCAAAAATGTTTATTGCTCCTTTTTCGACTATGGTGGGTGCTAAATGGTTTATAGACGTAATTTTAAACACCAGGGAAGTAACTAGGAGCCAGGAAGCAGCTACCCTTATTTTTTATTTTTTCTACAATGTGCACCAAGTTTGATAAAACGGAACTGACATTTTTTTACTACGGGGGTCATCCATGGGTTTTGCAGAAAGGTACTTACTACATTTTGATGGATTGCTTTATGTTGTCATCTGGCTAAAATGATTCTATTTCTTTTAACACAATTGTACATGTTTTTGTATAATTTTTAAATAATGTTTCTAATTTTGAGCAAAACCATTTGTCCTTAAGATACATTTGCCCTAAAACCGTATGTCCTAAAAGATACATTTGCCCTAAACGAATGTTTGAAACGAAAACTATTTGCCCTAAAGGTACATTTCCTCTAAAACCATTTGCCCTAAAAGAATGTTTGAAACTAAAACATTTTTCATAAACTTTTTTTCACAGCGTCTATGTTCATGTATTATGACGTATCCATTTGTTGTAATTCTCTATTACACGAAATGCATGTCCGTTTCGCGAAATGCACATATATTTGGCCTGGTGAAAAACGCAAAATGGACATACATTCGTGTAAGGAACAATTACACCAAATATACGTGACATATACATACTGTATATCGTAAATTAACGTAAGAGGTTGTGAACTTATTTAATGTTCTGTACGTTTTTGTAGCGTGTTGTATTGAAGAAGCTGAAAATGTTGTGAAATCGGCACTTGATGAAATTGCCAGTTCTTCTTCAACATCTTTGACTTGTACTCCAGGTATGTAATAATGTTTAAATATATTTTCAAGTGTGCTGTTTACTTACTTTTAGGCTATATGCCAAGCACAAATGTCACAAAAATAGTCTCCGATAGGCAAGTTCTTGAATCAAGCAAGCTATACTGTATCTATTTGGTACCAACGGAAAAACACGGGCATTCAAAGACTTTAAAGGAATTAATGGCTAGAGGTGATACCTATTTTGGGTATTTTTCCCCAAATGTTATTAGACTATGGAATTCTCTTCCAGTTGATAGTTCTTTGTTAGGACGATTTCAATTTAAGATGGTGTTTGGTAAAAAAAGCAGACATGCATATGCGCCGAGTCGATTATTTTGCCTTTAGGCGGCGTGAGTAGTTTATACAGGTGGAAAGAACTATCTCTATGACTCCTCGATTCTCAATGAAAATACGAAAAACACGCCGATTGGTTTTTTTTTCTAGATTGTTCTGGTACATTAACTGCTCCTCCTGATCAACGATAATCGATTTTGAAAACTGTTTCCAATACTTCAATGATACGAAATCAATTTGAGGTATTTCGATTTAAAAAAAATCATAAATAAACTTTTTTTTGATTGTTAAAAAAATTCCCCATCTATTTTCAATGCAAATAAACCAAAATAAAACGATCGATAAAAAGTTTATTTCTATGCTATTTTGATTTAAAAAAAATTTTTATTTGTATTTCGTATTATTGAAGTATTGAAAACAGTTTTCATAATCGATTATCGTTGATCAGGAGGAGCAGTTAGTATAGTAGAAGTGTCAAACGAATTCTAGATGAAAAAAAACCAATCAGCGTGTTTTCAGAGTGTTTTCAGCCACGAATTGCCACGCTGGCAATTCATGTGCTCCTCCCTTTTTTTAAAAAGACCAACGTGCACTCCTCCTGTTTGGAAATAGAACAACCCACACTCAACGGTCTCTATGACGAATCTTTTTTTTTTGTCAACTGCTGAGCCTCACCTACACTTCAAAGTCGACGCAGTCCACAACCGTCAAAAATATGCATGTCTTGTTTTTTACCAAATACCCCCTGTCACATGGCCTTTGAGCTGATTGCAGATGTACTGAGTTGAACTGAATTGAATTGTATATCACTTTCAAGTCTTGATCAGTGATCACCATTGATTGAACTGGTAGACAGCTATGCAAGATAAAGGTTGTGCATGATTGAAGCTAATGTCTTTCAATCTGGTGTTTTAACTCTATATAAATCTTAATACTTCGACAACGAAATTATCCACCGCGTTGATGTTCTGTGTGCCGCTGATGGGGCTCACACAGAATATACAGTGCGTTTCATATATGTTTCATATACTGTAGATATATTTCATATATATATAGACGCACCCCAGAAATTGGTTATAACTCGACTTATAGTTGATGGATTCACCTGAAATTTTCAACATAAAGAGATCATCTTATGGCTCGTATATTCTAAACTTTCTGCTAGGCAAAAATTTTTTTCTTAAAAAGATAAAAATTAAAAAAAAGTAAAAACTGGGAAATGACCGTTTCATAATTATAGACGCACTAATGAACTTTTCACTTTTATTAATTATTGTGACAAAATAACAGGCTGAATCATTAAAAATACTAAGGTATACGAGTGTTCCGATGTTTTAAAACTTAAAACATTCTTTTCTACAGACTTTAAACAATATTTATAAGCAAATTTGCCGAAATTCTACCCCAAAACAGCTAAAATGAGACTTTTCTGTAGGTTTTAAGTCCGGGGACACGCTGGCTATTCGAGAGTGGTGATCTTTTGGTTTTGTAACCATTCATTCTTTAGATTACTGGATCGAACTGGTGCATTTTCTTGCTCGAATACTAAGCTAATGCTAGTAAATTGACTTTGGCAGGTCAGTAAACATTCTCATAACATTGTCTGATAATAAACATTATTTTTTGGTTGGTTCAAAGGTGCTAAACACTTCGCATATTGTTAGGCTCCCACCACCAACATATCCAAATGGGGAAAATATTGAATCTCAATGATTCTGATGGTTTTTATTCTTTTCTTCATATTGAAAGGATGTGACGAAAAAAACACAATATTTTTCTAAACAAAATTTCGGCAGTGCCTAATAATATGGGGAACATTGAGTGCCTTTCGAACGAGCAGCTTAGTTTTTAAAACGCAAGCTTAGCATTTATTTCAACCCAAATAAATATCAGTGATTATTAAACAATGTTACGAGGGTATGAACTGCCATAAAATATTGATTCCATAGCATTAGCTTAGTATTCCAGAAAGAAAATGCCCGAAAAGCAGAAAAGTTTCTTCCAATAACCTAACGAAGGAATGGTTACGGAACCAAAATATCACCACTCTCGAATGGCCGGCGTGTCTCCCGGTCTTAAATCCTATAGAAAACTTTTGGGACATCATTGTACGTGATGATTAAACAGATTGCCATCATTATACTACAATATCAAATTGCTTATAAATATTGTTTAAAGTATGTAGACAAGTATGTTTTAAGTTTTAAAACATCTGGACTGTCGTATACCATATTAATTTTAATGTTACTGTTGTGTTCAGCATGTTGTTTTGTCACAATAATTAATAAAAGTGAAAAGTTCATTAGTGCGTCTATAATTATGAAACGGACATTTTCCAGTTTTTAATTTTTTACCCTATAAGATGATCTCTTTATGTTGAAAATTTAACATGAATCCATCAACAATAACTCGAGTTATAACCAATTTCTGGGGTGCGTCTATATATATTAAACGCACTGTATTAATGAATTTGGGGTTTACTGTGGTAGTCTATTTAATTTAAACAGAAATGTGTTGTGTTATGTTATTAATTACCACAAAGCATTTTAAGATAGAACCCAGAATAATGATTTTATTAAGCTTATAATGGAGTAAATAGTTTATGAACACCCATTATATTAAAAGCGAAATTTGGCTTTTGAAATGGGATGAAGCGCTCCCATACTTGTATCTGCAGGCACCCATTCTGTAAGTATTACCAGCTGATGGCGCCCATTTCGTAGAATATTGCCAGTATTCAAAGACTATCGATGGGCGACAACTAAAAAAAAATACAACTCGATAAACAAAATACGCAAGAGAAGTGCCATAAATCCATTATATAAAATAGTTTTAATTTTTTTTTCTTTAACACGAAATTCGGTTAACACGAAAATATTCCTGTTTCTTTTATTTCCAGCGTAGTTTATTATTTTTGGTTTTACAAAACTGGATTTTTGTCTTCTCACTGTTCCTTTTTAAAAACATTTTAAATGGGAATATTTCTTGGCAAACGCGTTGTTTATGTATTGCATTTGAATCTTAAAATATGCTGCAATTAACTTTATCCTTTTCTGCACTGAAACTGCAATATTACAATTCTGTGGCTTGCAGTGAATATAAAATCGAAAGTTTTCTTCATTTACAATTAAACCGTAAAAATAAACACGGTATTTTCAAATTCAATACAAGCCATTATATTTTAGTCAAAGATTTAAAAAAAAGTGTTTTCAAAGAACGGTTTATTAACGTTATTTAATATTTATTTACTTTTTTAATTGTGTAGGTAAAAGTTATTGATGATGAATTTTCATAATCATATTATATTCATAAAATAATCATATTAATAAGATATTTTATACAATCTAGATTACCTTCTTTCCTTAACGGATCCTTTAAATATGGCCGTTTCGAGACTAGAAAAAAACAATAATATATATGAAGCCAACAACACAGGTTAGTGTACACTATTTAGCATTGGTGCATTTCAGTCATATTCTAGTAATATTGAATGTTTTGTCATTTTGTATAACAGATATTGAAGGCCTTCTACAATCTATTTGTGGATTTTCTCACTATTTATCTCAATTCGTAATTAATGGAAAAGGCACAGCAAATACAACTCCCGACATCGAATACGGAGACAGTACGTAATTAATTTGCAGCGAGAATTGTCGTGATTTTACAAGTTGTCATAAATTAATTATTTTTAGAATTGGCGGATGTATGTCGGACATCTGGCGAGGACACGTTGAAGTTATTAGCAAACTTAAAAACTGAAGGTATGCAGAAATAGAAAAGTAATGTTCAATAACATGTGGGCAGGATTGTCTTCTATAAAAGGAAATTCTGAGAAATGTGCAGGGTTCAATTAAACGTCTCAAGAATGACATAATCTTGTTATCTCGAGAAGATTATATTCAATATAGAAGAGGCCTTCAGCGTAGACGCCAAGAATTAAATCGGTGGTTGCAATAAACAAACGACATTGCTCAGAACCATGAAACTTTATACACGTGTAGTATTTGGCAAAAATTGAGATCCGAAAAATTTCTTTTGACGTTTTCTTTTATTGTTTAAAAGTTATGCAAGTGTAAACTTTCATTAAAAAAGGAAAAATTTCATTAGCTGCACTTTACACAGCTATAGATCATTATTTTTTTATCAGTGTATGGTCATAGTTTTGGTATGCAAATGTGGAGAGCATAGTGATCAAACTAACATTATGTGTATATTTTTATTTAAGTGGATTTCTTTATGCTTAAACTTTAATATGCCATTGGTAGAGGTTGTAGGTGTAGGTTTTATGGAGTGCGATGCAAGAGTAGAAAGAAAGACAGACTAGAAAGATTGTTTTTGTGGGTGTGAATGGTTCAATTAAGGTAGTGCCATATAACCGCTGTGGAGTGCGATGCAAGAGTAGAAAGATTGTTTTTGTGGGTGTGAATGGTTCAATTAAGGTAGTGCCATATAACCCCTGTGAAAAAGAACGATTCATGGAGTCATGATGTACTGGTTGCAAATTTTAATTGTAAGAGGACCGTCACGAGCCATTGTGAAATTACGAGTAAATGCCCATCTCCATATAACTACGTTTGGTATCTCAACTCGCCCCATCTATTGGGTACGTTCCTAAGCCCATAACACTACTGCTTCCCCTACCACGTGCTCGTATTTAACTGGGAGGAAATGGCTGACTGCGGCATGTCGTTTTGTCAAAGCTCAGTGGTAGCCACTTGATAAGGAAGAAATCTCGGCAGCCGATATTCATGCGCAACTTCAGCATGCTTGTGGAAATGATTGCATGGGTGACAGTAATGTCAGGAGGTTAGTGAGACATTTTAATAATGGAAATAAGGACATCGGCGATCAGCCGCAAAAGAATTATCAAACTCCTGGATGGGGGGAATGCATAGACAGGAACAAAGAGTTTGTGGGGAAGTGAAAGAAGAATGGTTTTACTGTTGCGTGGTAAATTTCTGTGCAAGCATTAATTTCAATTTTACAATTGCATGCTCGTGTCTCGTTACGGCCCTCATATTTATATACGAAAATTGGTTGAGGTAAATGGTGTATTAATGCAGTTTCACCGTTATTTACGTCACGTGGAAACGCCCAAGTTAATTTTAGAATTATTTAAACATTTAGTAAAACTGTATAAATAAATGACATTACTTAGTATGTCTCGCAGACCTTAACAGCATAATATTTAAAAAGTTTACGTAATCAGAATGTTTTTTTCCCATGACAATTGTGACGACCCTGTTTTGATCCTTTGTGGAGCAACAACTAAATTTCCATTGTCGTCTGCTAGGCACCTCAAATTGGTTGCCAGGCAGACGACGAAATGGCCAGCAAGGGTCACTGTCCTCCCCCAGGTGGAGCAGCCTGGGGGTGATATATAAAGGCGGCGGCCATTATTATCTGGACAGTGTAGTGAAACCCTTGAAGCTGTGTGCATGTGCTGATGCTCTCATCATATCAACAGGTGGCCAAGATGGCCACCATTCATCTTTTGTTTCCATTGTGTGTGGAGGTCAAGGACCTCTTCTCCTGGCTTTATTAGCCAGGAGACTCATCTCTTATTAAGTGAGTGTTTTTATTCTATTTGAATAAATTGTATTGTTTATTTTCACTCTCAAACACTGGTGTCCGTGTCATTATTTACATAATACTGGGGAACTTACCGCGGGGAGGGTGGGGGTTCCGGTGGGGAGTTTCACCGGTACTTCACCGTCCTGTTTCGTCATGTCTTGCGGCATGTCGGCCGGTTCTTCGTGCGCGGTTCCACGGTAGGATTCATCGGGAATCTACCGTGGACTCCTCGTCTTGTTCGGCGGTCTTTCGTCCGTCGACTTGCGGCGTGGTAGTCGACCTCCAACCGGCGCTACCCGTGGGCACGGACGGGTGCAAGAAGAGGGCTGGTCAGCGTTTCAACCCGTCCCAAGGAGGTCAAGCGGTGGTAAGTAAAGCGAGATTAACCGCTGGTCATTGTAGCGCCCAGTCGGGTTGTTACATATGGTGGAGGCGCCGGGTAGCGCTACCGCCAGCCTCTCTTGTGCGGTTGGTAAGACCAGAGTCGTGTGTGTGCCAGTAGGGCTTGGACATTTGTCCACGGAACTACGGCCGAACACGGCTTAGGGCGTAGTAGTCCGGTGAAGGGCCGTGGGACACGGACGGTTGTCCGTGATACCGCGGTGGTCACTGGGGAAAGGCCTAGGTTATCCGTAAGTAGGACGGTGGGCACGGTGGTTGACCGTGCAGGACTGTCCGAACACGGGATAACGGTTATTTTTACCGTTAGTATACCGGTAGCACGGTGATTTACCGTGCAGGGCCGGTAGAAAGAAGAACTTAACCGTAGCTTGTCCGGTGGACAGGTAGTACACCGTAGGGCATAAACCTTTGTCCGTGGAACTACGGTGTAAACCCGTCTACGGCCAGGTTTACCGGTGATATACCGTGGGACACGGACCTTTGTCCGTGATACCGTGGTGAAACCGGGTTATGGTCAAGTTTTACCGTAAGTAGACGGTGGATTGTGGACTTTTGTCCGTGAATCACCGTTCGAACACGGTAAGAAGACAGTTTCACCGTTGGTGGACGGTAGATTACGGACCGTTGTTCGTGTATCTCCGTTCTAGGACGGTGAAAGCTTTTTACCGCGAATAGATGGTGAATAGCGGACAGTTGTCCGTATATCACCGGTTGAAAACGGTGAAAAGGAACTCCACCGTAAATCTAACCTTTGGACACGGACTTTTGTCCGTGAAACTGCGGTAGTTTACGGTTCTACCGTTCATTGTCGGTGTTTTGCGGGCTTTTGTCCGTAAATTCACCTTATTTTATGGTAGAGTTCCTTCCGACAAGTGGTGGCCAGTTTTGCCCGTGTTCGCACGGACAAAATCGGCCAAAACCCTGTTTTCCCGATGTCTGGTCGGGGAAGCAGTTCGTTGGAAGGATTGGAGTTGCATTCCCGCACCATCGGCCGTGGTAGGCGGCCGGTGGGGCAGCACCCGGTTGAGGGTGCTGTTTGCTGGGAACGTACCTGGTGATTCCACGGAGGAAGGGGCCGTAGAGGATGTCCCTACGGACCGACCTCCGACCGGGGACTTTGTCACGGTGCGACCGCACCGTAGGGGCACTGTCTCCGGCGGAGCACCGGTAGACGGTGGTGATGGAGGATTACCGACCCCAACTGGGACAGGCGGACGGCCTACGGCCGGCCTGTTAACCTCCACCGCCTCCCGTCCAGTTGGACGTGGAGGTCATCCCTTACTGGGAGAAGTGGTAGGGACCCCAGAGACATCCTCGGTGGGCACGGCGTCATGATTGGCGTCGATGACTGAGGATCAGCTCCGTGAGGTTGCCAGGGGGATTGATGAACTGCGGTGGCAGGGTCATCTTTCCCCAGGGATTCAGAGGCTCCATGGGGAGCATCCTCAATTCACACCGTCGCCCATGCACCAGGGAGGTGCATGGAGGGAGGCGCCACCGGCTCCGGCCGGGCTGATGCCTCCAGGAGGAGGAATTCGGACCGCTCCTTCGGGAGGTGGTCGGGGAGATCCTCCGCCTGTTCAGCGATTGTGGGTCCACCTGGTGGATCCCGTGGATGCTGATCCTGATGCTGAGACTTCGGGGAACTGGAGCAGGAAACCACGGCAGGTAAGCACCACGCCGTGGACGCCTGAACCGGCTGTCCCATCGGAAGATCCAGGCGTTTGGGTTTTTCAACCCGGTTCACTCGTTCATCCGGTATGATGGACGGGTGGACATTACACCTTTTCTCCGGCAGTTCGAAGCCAAAGCTAGAGCTCAGCGCTGAACGGATGAGGCCAGGTGCAGCTTCTTTACGTACCTGCTCGATGGTCCGGCTGAGGAACATTACGCCTGTTTGGTGGAGTTCAAGCCGAACCTAACCTGGCCGGAGTTGAGGCAATCTATGCTTCACCGCTTTGGGACTAAGAATCAGGCTCAGGCCTGTTTCGACCGTTTCGAGGCCATAAAGCAAGGGCCTGCGGAATCACTCCAGGCGTTCTACTGGCGCTTTGTTGAGCTGGCGGAACGAGTTTCTCCTGGTGAGGATGAGTCTTGTCGACTCCTCCGATACAAGAAGAAACTGCAGCTAGAGATTCTCAGACCTCTCTGGGGATCAAAAGCTGAGACGGTCAGGGACTTTACCACCGAGGCAATGTTGGTCGAGGCCGACATGCTAACAGCGGGAGCGTTACCTGCCCATACCTTGACAGTACCAGGGGCCCAGGCTAGTCAAGGCCTCTGGTGCTGTGGCAAAGCCCAAGAGCTCTGCTACGTCTACTTCTACCTCTTCGGGTGCGAAGGCAGCGGCACCGTCCAAATCGGACGGAGCTACTGCCAAGACCGGAGGGCAGAAGGGAAGAAAGACGAAGCGGCGGAGCCAGGGTGGAAATAAGTCCACAGCAGCCCCGTCAGGATCCAGCCAAACGGCTGGAGGTGGAGGTCCTACTCGTAGACAACCAGGTCCATGCTTTCGGTG
Organism: Brachycybe producta; assembly: GCA_036925085.1. Taxonomy (NCBI): domain Eukaryota; kingdom Metazoa; phylum Arthropoda; class Diplopoda; order Playtdesmida; family Andrognathidae; genus Brachycybe; species Brachycybe producta. The sequence continues at coordinate 6,554,908 of JAUPFP010000003.1, forward strand.
CAACCAAATGGGTCACCTTAAGAAGGACTGTCCGAAGGCAGTTGCCCAAGGACAGGTTGCTTGAGTACCACCGGGCGAAAGCCCTGTGGTGCGGTACATACCGGGTCTAGCACCCGTAATACTGCAGGGCCGGGAGTATCTGTCCACCGTAATTGATGGACAGATGTTCTATCTGCCTGTCGCCAGAGACGAAGGTCCGCCCTCGTCAAACCGGCGCCGGTCACTGCAGAACTGAGCTGCAGTCGACCGGTAATGCTTTAAAACTCAGGTGCCCGGCAAAGCCGGCGAAGTAAAGAAGGAGCGTACCTTCGGGCAGTCTCCAGATATGTGGGTATCCTGCAAGAAGCAGGGGTGCCTCTGGCTAGGTCTGCGGACCCAGAAATTACCCGTTGGGTATTTCAGGAGCCAAGCCCCACACTGGAAGCTACGCTGGCCCGGCTGGAGAGCTGGGTGGCACCTTTCTTCCTTGATGGTGGGAGGAAGGTTCGAATGGTGCGGGCATTACGAGGGCTTCGAGCGTTGGTGCGCCCATGCTGTCGCCCAGGCCTGGTGAGTCTCCTGGAGTGGAGACTAGAAGCCAGGCTCCTGAGCATCCAGTACGACCGTTCCCTGTGCACGAGAGAACGGATGAGGCTCAGAAAAGGAATGTCGGGCAACGACGGTTGCCCATTCCAGAATTACAGAGCCGTGCATATTTGCGTGGGGCACCGCGTGTTCTGGTGTCGATGGATGGTCGGCTGGTTGAGTCGATCGTCGACACCGGTGCCGAAGTATCGGTAATGAGCATGTCGGTGGCACGGGAGATGGAGTTACCGGTGCAGAAGGTTAGCCTCCCCTCATTCCTGACTGGCATGAGCAAGACATTGAGAAGACAGCATTCATTTGCTCTCAAGGTCTGTTTGAGTTTCGAAAAATGCCTTTCGGACTCTGTAATGCTCCTGCCACAATGCAAAGAGCGTTAGACCTCTTGTTGGTGGGACACAAGTGGGAGAGCTGCTTGGTGTAAATAGACGATATCATTTTTGGGAGCACCTTTGAGCAGTTTCTCGAACGCTTGAGTACTGTCCTGAGGCTGCTACGAGGGACGGAGCTGAAACTCCAGCCGAAGAAATGTTTCTTCGGTTTTGACAAAGTCAAGTATCTCGGTCACATTGTCAGTGCCGAGGGAGTTGCTCCGGACCCGGGACTCGTGAGAGCAGTCGAAGAGTTCAATGTCCCTACAACGGTGACCGCCGTCCGTAGTTTTCTCGGACTGGCCGGCTACTACCGTAGGTTCCTTAAGGACTTCGCCAAGATCGCAAGGCCACTGCATGATCTGACCAGGAAAGATGCGTCCTTTGACTTGTCGGAGCAGTGTGGTCTCGCGTTCGAGCGGTTAAAGGCATTTTTAACCGAAGCACCGGTGCTCACCATGTATGATTCACGTAGTGAGGTGTTAATTCACACCGATGCTAGTGGGTATGGTCTAGGTGTCGTAGTATACCAGAAGTTACCTGAGGACAAGGCTCCTCGGGTTCTGGCCTACGCTAGCCGTCTCATGAAGGGACTGGAAACACGGTATAGTGTCACCGAGCAGGAATGCTTGGCGATCATGTTTGTCGTGGGTAAATTCCGACCTTACATCTTTAACCGAGACTTTGTGATCGTAACAGATCACCATGCGCTGTCATTTGCAGACTGCCAAAAACCTGCAAGGCAGGTTGGGACGTTGGCAAATGCAGTTGCAGGAGTACCGGTATAAGATTCAGTATAAGAAGGGGAAACTTCACGAGGATGCTGACTGCTTGAGTCGGTATCCGGTGAATGAAGTTGTTGATCCTTCTTTGCCAGAACACGTCAAAGCAGACGTGGGTGAGGTGATTTACCGGGTCTGGTCTGAGGTGGATTGGGTAATGGAGCAGGCCAACGACAGTTGGTGCTCCAAGGTGAAGCGTGAGCTCTCCACCGACCCCGACTCGAACTTAAGGTTCAAGTTCGTGGTGGCAGACAAGTTGTTGTATGCAATCAAATCCATTCAGGATCGTACAAGAAATGTGTTGGTTGTGCCGAGGTCGTGTCAAGCCTTCTGCTTGCGGAAGTTGCACGATAGCTCCGAGGCTGGTCACTTTGGAGTGTACAAAACATACCAACGGTTACGTACTCGTTTCTACTGGTTAGGTATAAAACATGACACGGTGGAGTATGTTAAGTCATGCTTAGTGTGTCAGAGAGTACGACAGTTCGCAAGAGCTCAAGGATTCTTGCAACCCATAGTTCCTGAGTACCCGGTTCATGCCTGGAGAATGGACTTCGTTGGGCCTTTTCCCGCGTCCGTGGGTGGAGTCACCTATGTTTTGATCATGGTGGATTACTTCACCCGGTACGGCGTGGCAAAGGCAGTACGAAGGGCTAGGGCCGCTTGTGTTGTCAAGTTCCTGAAAGATGAGATCCTGTCTGTGTATGGCACACCAACTACTCTCATCTCGGATTGTGGATCCCAGTTCTGTGGCAAGATTTTGCGTATGTTCCGGGAGCGCTATAATATAGCGCAGCACTTCACGACAGCGTACCATCTGCAAGCTAATGGGCTTACGGAGCGTACGAACAAGACCGTGATGGAAACCATCAAACGTTACCTTGATCCCCTCAAGGACCAACGTGATTGTTGGGAGAAATTGCGGCCCGCCGTGTGGGCCTACAACACTGCGGTGCAGGAGAGCACAGAAGTATCTCCGTACCAATTGTTGTTTGGGCGTGAGCCTAGGTTGGGGATTGATAATCTCCTTCCTAATGGTCCGGTCCGCGACTTGCCCAACCAGCAAACCGTGGAGGAGCATGCTCGTCAAAATTTGGCGGCCGCTCAAGCCAGACAAGAGCCGGTATGACACCGGCCGAGTGGAGCCGCCCCTGTACCAGCCTTGTAATAAGGTCTGGATAAGGGATATGGCTGGGAAGCTCGGTCAAGCCAAGAAGTGGAACTTACAAGGCTGAACTGGGTACGGTGGTCCGGCAGGTTTCCGACCTGGTCTACGGTATGGTCGGAAGGTGCGGGACCGGTTTCATGTTGATAACCTGAAGCTGTACGTTCCCACATGTGGGGTTCGTGAGGAAGATGGCCTTGGTGGTTTTGGCCGGTTCCGACAGTGCGGATACCGGTGGGAATGGCTTTTGCCGTGTACCACGGTACCTGCCCGGCCGGAAAACATTTTTTTGCGGTTTTGGACTGTGGAAATTGTTTCCCACCGTAATAGGTCAAATTCTGATGGTGTTTTTTGATCTTTTTCAGGTAGCCACGGCGGAGAAGGAAGAAACTGGCGAGGGTGGCAGCGGTTCCTCCCTCAGCTCTTTGCATCCGGGTGATGCGGAGCTGTTGAAATCGGATGCCGCTTGCTCCCCGGATTCTTTGGGTTGGGCTATAGCCGACTAGGCCGACGGCGGACCTTTTGGTCTGCTATTGGTCGAGAACGCTGTGGTGACCCAGTTGTCCCCTCGGACCCCTCTGTATTATGGGTCCGTTTGGGGACGGTTGACACCGCCTCCCACCGTGGGATCTCCTAAGGCGACCATTAATTTGGGAGCCATGGAGATCCCGGCGGTTGGTGAGCCGGTGCGGGCCAGCACGCCCGTCGAAGAGGTGGCCACCGGTTTGGCGGCTACCTCTTTGGCGAAGTGTGATCCTCCGGCGGACCAAAGCCGGCTAGAATTGGCTAGCCTGGCTGAGGGAAGCAGGGATGCCTCCTTGGGAGGAACTCTGGTCGTGGACACAGAGGTGGAGATGGACACCACAGAAGATGGGGTGGTGCCCTTCTCCAGGCGGTGGCGAGGCCAACAGATCCTCTCTTTAGAGGACTCTTCGGAGTCTGAAGGGAGAGGATCCGGCTCCCTGGGTAAACGGTCAGTGACCGGATCCCAGGAGGGTACTCCAGCCCAGAAGGGCAGTCCAATTCCGGTCGACCCTGTTAGGGACATGGAAGCGGCCTGCCTGGAAAGGCAGGACGAAGCTGCGCTGTACCAAACGGCGTCAGGTGGTTTCCTGGCATCGGATGGGAAACGCTACTTCGTTAGGGAGTACCCTACCCAGCAGTTCAGATCGGACAAATCTAAATCCAAGAAGAAGTCCGGAGCTGCTCGGTACACTGCCAGGATGAAAGCCCTGGCGAAGAGGGAGGCACAGTTGGAGCGGACGAAGGCTGCCTTGGCGAAGTTTACGCCGGCGGTGGGTCTTCTCCCTGTGTCTCCAGCTCATCCTGAGGGAGTTGCTGGTGCTGCCTGGCCTGTTGGTCAGCCTCCGGTTTCGGGTTCAGCCGAAGCGGAGGCTGGCTGTTCAGGCTGGCAGTCTGCAACTCCCAAGAGGGACCGAAGAGCGGGAAAAAAGGCCAATCAGCCTTCTCCCGCTCCGAGGAAGAGCACGCCAGTGGTGGTGGTGGTCAGGGACAGAAACGTTCCCGCCTCTTCACCCCACCTTTGGCCAGTAATCTGGTGGGAAAGAAGGCCAAGACCTCTCGTGGAGGTCCGGCCGGCTTTCCGAAAGGAAAGTGGAGCCAGGAGGACCGCTTGCGGTACCACCAGGCACAAGCGGCCAGATGTGCTGCCCTTGTCCTGCGGGACAAGAAGGCTGCACGCCGACGAAAGTTTGAGCTCCAGGCCTCTCAGTTTCCGCCCCTGCAAGAAGCTGATGCCCGGGATCCGCTCAGAACAGGGGAACCTCCCAACGGAGTTGGTGCCACTCCTATTCCGAGTGCCACAACGGCCGCTGGCCAACAGCGTATCGCCCAAAGGGGGCGATACAAGCTGCCAAGGCACCTCACCAGTGTGCGGCAGTTAAACCTGTTGGTGGCAAGGGTCAGCCGACCCTTGCCCCGGAGAAGAAAAGAAATCTTCCCCGGGATGAAAAGGGACGCTTCGTGGCGACACGAGCATCCTCGACCGTCGGTTCGGCTACGGGAGCTAGTTCAAAGACTAGTACATCTTTGGCTGGAAAGTCTGCGGCTAGCAAGTCTGGTCAATCGAAGGGGGCTAACCACCCTTCTAAGACTGACCGGCCTGGTAAGTCTGTGAGCTTCGGTGCGCCCAGCTCACAGCCCGGTCAACCTTCTTCGTATGAGAGAAAAGAAAAGAAAAAGAAGGGAAGAAAAAGAAGGGCAAGAAGGCCCGTCGTGAGAAGGGAGGTCCAAAGGCTTCCACCCGTGGGTCCCAGGGGACTAGTGGTGGTGGAAGTATCGGGACGGAGGAGGAGGAGTCCCCACACGGTGCAACCGTGTCGGCCGGGAGCCAACCGGACCATACCCGTCAAAGTAGGACAGCGCGGACGAATGGAAGGTCAATGCGAGACGTTGTTCTCGGTATACCTTCCTCCTCTCCGAAGGTGGTCGCGGTACCGAACCTGACAATTCGGTTGGTGGGAACTGTCCACCGGGTCAGCTCACCGTTACCTAGCGGTGGGGGCAGCCCGGCGGGGGAAAAGTGATGTTCCCGCCAAACGTGGTCCCGAGCCTTCCGTTGGAAGGACACCCTTCTCTCCGGGTCCCAATGATGGGGTCTTTGCGGCCCTAGGACCGGAAAAAAGAGCCAGGTCTTCCGCGCCCGAGGGCGAGGGTCGACGCTTTGGTGTGGAGCCTCCGTATTCAGAAGGAGAGGTCTTTCTGAATAACCAGCTTGGTCTGTGGCAGGACCAGCCGGGAATGGAGGGGTACCAATACCACAGGTATTATCGTCTGGGAGAGCCACTCCCAGTCCGTTGGGCGCCGTCGTTGCCGTCATTTGCTATGCGCTATGTGCTGGCATTTGGCAGTACGGACTATCCGGTGTTGCTGGTCGTCACGTCTATTTTGGACGTGGTGGGAACAGGAGCTGGACTAGTACGTGTATCCCAGCTCGTGAGCCCATACGTCCAGCGTCTCCTTGGCTGCGACTTGGAAGGAATGGTGGGGGAACTGGTAACCCGCCCTCCAAGGTAGCGTGTCCGATCCCGCGGCCGCCCTCATAGACCTTACAAGTCGGACTCTGTGTGAGAGTCCGCAGCTTGACACCTTGGCTATCGAAGAGTTTCGACAGCAGGAGGTGGCAAGACTCAGGGGGACCAAGTTTGATCCCAGATTCAGGTGGTGAAACACCCGGATGTGTTCATGGTGGACACGTCGGTGGATGGCGGAGTGGATGGTAGCTCCGTTAAATCCACCACCGGAGTATTCGGACTGAAACTGAGTGGGGGTCATGGGCGCAATCCTTGCTGGCTCGGCTAACCTGATCCCGGGGCGGATCAGGGAAGTTGAGAGGATTGTGACGACCCAGTTTTCCTCCTTTGTGGAGCAACAACTAAATTTCCATTGTCGTCTGCTAGGCACCTCAAATTGGTTGCCAGGCAGACGACAAAATGGCCAACAAGGGTCACTGTCCTCCCCCAGGTGGAGCAGCCTGGGGGTGATATATAAAGGTGGCGGCCATTATTATCTGGACAGTGTAGTGAAACCCTTGAAGCTGTGTGCATGTGCTGATGCTCTCATCATATCAACAGGTGGCCAAGATGGCCACCATTCATCTTTTGTTTCCATTGTGTGTGGAGGTCAAGGACCTCTTCTCCTGGCTTTATTAGCCAGGAGACTCATCTCTTATTAAGTGTTTTTATTCTATTTGAATAAATTATATTGTTTATTTTCACTTTCTCAAACACTGGTGTCTGTGTCATTATTTACATAATACTGGGGAACTTACCGTGGGGAGGGTGGGGGTTCCGGTGGGGAGTTTCACCGGTACTTCACCGTCCTGTTTCGTCATGTCTTCCGGCATGTCGGTCGGTTCTTCGCGCGCGGTTCTACGGTAGGATTCATCGGGAATCTACCGTGGACTTTCATCCGTCGACTTGCGGCGTGTGAGTCGACCTCCAACCGGCGCTACCCGTGGGCACGGACGGGTGCAAGAGGAGGGCTGGTCAGCGCTTCAACCCGTCCCAAGGAGGTCGAGCGGTGTTAAGTAAAGCGAGATTTACCGCGGGTCATTGTAGCGCCCAGTCGGGTTGTTACACAATGTTAAATTTCCAATTTGAGGCTTTAAAACAAGTTGAGTCTCGTGTTGCATTTGAAATTGTTTAATTAAGTGCATCTATTGTACAGTGCTTATCATGAGTCAGTAGAGAATAAATTACAATGTGATACCTAATCACTTCTATAAAAATAACTTGTAGGAGCAGCAGCGGACGTGTTTAAAATTATAACGATATGGGCTCAATCAGGTCACCAACTTTCGTAAACAGTACTTCAACAAGCTTTCAACCTAGAGCACGTATTTTCTTCTTAATGAAAAGTTGAAAGTAAAACTTCATTCTGTCTAGTGGCAAAACTAACTTGCATAACTGTAAGTCATACACGTAATGTCCCGTATGCATACTATGTCTAAACACACTAAACCAGTGGTTTTAATAGGGTGCACTGTGAGTTTTGCTAGATGTGTTGCGATTTCTTCAGGCAAAAAATATTGTGCTGTGAGCAAACAGGTTTAGGAACCACTTATGTATTTTCCTATCATTTAGCTTGAAATATTCCACACGCTTGTATGTAGTGCTAGGCTCACCTCCATGACGACTGCCATTAGGACAGCAGTCAAAATCAATTGATATTTTGAAATAACTCATATTTTAAGCGTTTGCTTGCGTAGTTATTGCAATAATGGAGACTAAAGTTGGCTGTGCAGAATTTGTATGTTTTACTGTATTTACGATCATAACTTATTTTAGGGAATGAAAGTGCCGTACAAGATACCATAAATAAAGTGAGAAACGACATAGATGAAGCACGAATACTTGTGGAGTGTTTTATTGCGAAAGCCGCAGCCAATGTTGAAGATCAAATTGGTGATATGGTTGAGAAAGAATTACATGACATGGATCGTGTTATCGAGGAAGCTGCATCACGCATTGCTGATATCTTGAACAAGTCGCGCAATGCTGATACAGGAACGAAATTGGAAGTAAATGAGAAAATTTTGGATGCTTGTACAGCTTTGATGCAGGTAACAAAACAAACCTTTTGTATCATCATCATCATTTCCTGTACCTTATCCCGCAAGCAGCTGGGTCGGCCTTGCTGGTTCTAACTCTCCACTCGTTTTGATTTTGCACCAAGCCCCCAGTGACCCCACATGCCACCATATCCCGTTTTATTACCACGTCCCAGGTTTGCTTGGGTCTTCCTCTACCCTGTTTATTCCAAGGTCTAAGTTCATTGCTTGCCTCAGCAGCCCATCTTCCCCACTCCTGTGGACATGCCGAAACCACCGCAGCCTATTTTCCTGCATCTTTTCTACTATATTTGTTACCCCTACACTACCCCTAATAAAATCATTTCTGATCCTATCCCTTCTGGTCACCCCACTCATAAACCTTAGCATTCTCATCTCAGCTACCTGTATTTTATGTTCATGCACCTTCTTGATTGCCCAACATTCTGACCCATACAACATAGCTGTCTGACTACTGTCCTATAAAACTTTCCCTTCAATCTATATGTCACTTCCTGTCACATAGTACCCCACTAGCCTGCCTCCACCTATGCCAAACTGCTTTTATTCGGTTTGTGATGTCTAAGTCTAAGCTCCCATCATCTTGCAGCACAGATCCTAAATATTTGAAGTCATGTACCTGCTGCATTAAACTGTCCCCAAGTCTAATCCCCTCATTCAACTGTTCTTTCCCATCCCACTGAAATTTTATGTACTTCGTTTTTGCCCTACTTATTTTCAACCCCTTTGATTTCAAGGCATTCCTAGTTTCCTCTAACCTTATCTCGAGTTCCATTTTGTATTCCCCAACTAAGACTGTCATCTGCAAACAGCATACACCAGGGTACCTCCTGCCTCACCCCTGCCAGTAACTCATCCAGGACCAAAATGAATAGATATGGACTAAGTGCAATCCTAACACGAAAACTATCAGAGAACCCCCAGGCAGTCTTAACACTTGTCCGTGCATCCCTATACATGTCCCTCACCATATCTATATAGCTCTCACCCACCCCATTTTTCTGTAAGACCTCCCACAATAACTTCCATGGTACTCTCATAGGCTTTCTCTAGATCTATAAATACCATGTGTAACTTTCTTGGCAGCCCGAAACTTCTCAGTAACTTGCCTTACGGCAAAATTAGGGTTCATTGTGGATTTTCCTGGCATAAACCCAAACTGACTTCCCCCAATTGCAGTTTTACCCCATAGCCGAGCTTCAATTACTCTCTCCCACAGCTTCATCGTATGACTCATCAATTTAATACCTCTATAGTTCCCACATTCCTGAACATCACTCTTCCCTTTGAAAATAGGCACTAACCAGCTGTCCTGCCATGCTCCTGGCATTCTATCCCCCATAGCCAATCTATTGAATAATTTTGTGAGCCAGGAAATTTCAACATTCCCCAAGACCTTCCACACCTCTACTGGTATCCCATCTAGCCCTAAAGCCTTCCCTAGCTTCATTTTTCACAATGCCTGAACAATTTCCTCAGCACTAATCTGCTCCACTCCTTCTCCATCATTATTTCTTCCAGTGGAAGGCTCATGCTCTACCCCCTCATTCATAAACTTACTAAAATATCCCCCCACCTTCTCCTGCTCTGGTACCTAACTCGGCATCCATGTCTGCATATTTCTTATGCTTTGCTAAGGCTACCCGCTGTTTGGCCTCTATCTTGGCATGCTTGTATTCTATCTGGGCCTCCCTGCTTCCATTGTGCCACCAAGTCTTGAAAGCATCTTTCTTTTTAACTGCCATCTATACCTCCTCATCCCACCACCAAGTTTCTCTGTCTAATCGAGACCCCCCTACGCGTACTGTCCCTAGTACCTCGTTTCCACAATCACGGATCTGTTGTGCTACCGTTGTCCACAGCTCTCCTGTAGTGCCATCTAAATCCCATGCTATCTTACCTGCCATTTTCTTAAACTCTTCCACCTTGTCTGGTAATGCCCACCACTTAATTGCTCTCTCTCCTCTATGTCTGACCACCTGTTTTGCACCCCTAGGTTTTAGGTCTAACACTACTAGCCTATGTTGTCCCGCTAGGTTTTCACTCGGTATCACTTTACAATCCTTGCACTCGTTTCTATCCTCACTTCGAATCATGAAGAGATCAATCTGGGATTCTCCTGCCCTGCTCTTAAAAGTAATCAAATGTTCCTCTCGCTTCTGGAATAGTGTGTTTGCTAAAATTAACTTATGTGCCACTGCCAACTCCAGGATACTCTCCCCTGCTTTATTTTGCTCTCCATAGTCCCACCTACCATGTACCTCTTCATACCCTTCCCTACCTCTGCCTACATGTCCATTAAAGTCCCCACTAATTATGGCATGTTTCTTCCTACTCAGGCCCAATATCATTTAATCAAACTGTTCCCAGTATACTCATTTCCTGGCTGTATTTAATCCAACCTGGGGGCCATATGCACTAACTACATTTATAACAATGCCACCCCAAACGACCTTTACTACTAACAGCCTACAATTTATCCGCCTAACCTCAACCACACTATGTCTGAGTTCCTGATCTAGGACAATTCCCACTCCATTTCTACCCTCCTCACTACTTGCATAGATTAGTTTATACCCATCTCCAATGTCCCTGGATTTATCACCTTTCCATCTTGTCTCCTGCAGACATGCAACATTTACCCTCCTAGCCTTTATTTAGCACACCAGATAACTCCCTAGTCTTCCCTGTCAAACTCCCTAAATTCCAGGTGCCAAACCTAAGTTTAGTACCTCCACTTCTACCACTACTTCCAAGACCTCCTTGTTGTTGATGCTGGACTCGCTTCTTTAGCCCCACCCGTCCACTGTGGGGTAGCCCTCACGAATGTATCACAGCCACCGGGTGTTGCAGCTGCGCATCGCTTATGGCGGGGACGCCCTAGCCATATTCGGAATACTATTTAGAACCAACATAATTTGTTTTGGCAAATCTTTACAACCGGCTGCCAACCTCCACTTTTGCACCCGGGCTGGGGGACCGGCAATGGCGTGGTTTGGTTTTGGTCTGCCCTGAGTATTTTATGCCCTCAGTACCCTCCATAACTGGCAGGCATTCCCCTATCCGCCACCTGGGGAGGCACCCGATAGGGAACCAACAACCCCCTCGGGAAAACAAACCTTTTGTATGTATCTTTAAAATGTTTAAATGTATTTTTTAAAATTGTTTTATATAAGGCTATAAGGGTTTTAGTTCAGAGGTCAAAGGACCTACAACTTGAAATTGTGGTGCAGGGGAAAGTAAGTATTAAAGACATTTTTTTCTTAAATTGCAGGGATTTCAGTTTTTATACAGTTAAACATTTCTTTTAAAATTAGGGAAAATCATCTGTGAAGGAGTTTTATAAGCGTAATCATCGTTGGACTGAGGGTCTTCTATCGGCTGCAAAAGCTGTCGGATTTGGAGCTAAATTTCTAGTGTATGTTTTTATTTATACATACTTGCAAATCAGATTAAACAAAAAAACAGTACAACATAACTGCACGTTAGAATATAGTATTGAGTGAATTAATTTCAACATGTGAAATGGATGCGTATTTCTATCTGTGTTTCTTTGTATGATATAAAAAACTGGTTCACAAGTGGACGAAAATCCAGCTATCTAGAGAACACCCCTAAATTTGTGCAGACTTTTAGGGACAAACTAAAAAATAATCTCACAGTTAGGAATCCTTAAAATTAGGATTTGGTCACAGAGTTTTGTACTGAAAGTGTCACGCCAATTTTTTATACTCTTAATTAATCGGCCAATGGTTTCAGTATGGTTTTTTGTGTGGTTCATAGGTGCCAACTTCATAAAAATGTAAGTGGTGCTCAGCGGCTCATACGTAAATTTTGGTGGAGGCCCCCAAACGGTGCCACTAATCTAGATCCGAAATGACTAACGGTTAAATTGAACAAACGGAAACTGAAAAAGTGCTAAACCCACATATTAAGGTTTACTAAAACTACAAAAAAGTTATTGTTTTTCCTCCAGAGTGCGTTATGTGAGTGCCACCATACCAAAAGCGTGCAATATGAAATAAGGCTGCAAGTAGAGGCTAAACCGAACCTGAGATCTTTTCAATGTAGAAAACTGAATACTTGCCAAATTGATTAAATACCAAATAAAAAAATGCCAAATTAAATAAACGTGAGAAATTTGATGTTTATTTAGTTTCACGTTTGTCCAATTTGCGGTTTGTCTAGTGCAGTGGTTCCCAATCACGGTTCCACGAGCCTGTGTTGTGAGTTCCTCAAGAATTTGCAGAAGCTTGAGAAAAATAGTAAACAGAAATATTCAATAAGTATTCTTGTAGTATTTTATTCTTAAGTATGAGTTAATTATTATTTATTATCTCTACTGCTTTTTACACATCTATGTAGTAATTTACCCCTGTGTGACATGCTTCAGTTCACTACTCATCCAGTTAATCGATCAAACTGAGGACACAGTGTTAAAAATTATATGGAAGTTATTCGGCGAATGGTTCTATAATAATTGGACAAAATGATAAAATTTAAATATTCTGACACGTTTTTAGTGAACTTTACAAAGTTACAATGGGTGCTTGAGCATCTTAGCACATATGGTGAGTTAGTTGAGAATGGATTGCATGTTTTGTTAAGGAAATGTTCGAAAGAAATTGAATTATTATAGTGTCACGATTCACTCTGGGCTGGACAATACCTCTGACATACTTCACTTACGTCGTTACTCTATGCACGATGGGATGTTCCACTGTGACTCCCTTCTCAGAATGACCATGCAAATTGTGGAGACTCACCTGAATCGACCATTGGGTCGGTCCTCGGTAGTTAGATGTGTGGTTATTGCGGACCAAATTTACCCCAGACAACCCCAACAATAAAACCCCCAATAATGGGACACAGTTTAATAAAACACGACAATAAAATCGGATTTTAACCTTCGTGGAATAAATTGGAAAAATTATACTGTTGACTACCCTAGCAATAAATTAATAGATATACTGCTTGACGGTGTGTGCACATATTCCCTGGATCAACTTGTGCAAACTCCTACACGCTGCACCAATACAACAGCTAATATTCTAGATCTAGTTTTTATGAACACCCCAGAAAATGTCAAATCAATTGAAATTGCTGATGGCATAAGCAATCAGCTCCCCGAAAAGTCCTTCAGTAAAATAAAGCTGATTGGGCTAATTTTAAGCTTTTCGTAACAAATGAACTGAACAATAAAAGTGGACTATGAAAAGACGTAAACCAACAGTGGTCACTGTTTGTTAATGTCATTTTTGATGGCATAAATAAATTCATCCCATGCAAAAATGTAAAAGCAAGCATGGAGCCAATTTGGTACACCACTGAGATACGCCGCGCTCTTCGTAAACAACGCAAACTTAGATCGAAAATGAAGATGAACATGGATGACACTATTAAATTGCAATTTAATTCCCAGCGACATCTTGTGAAAAATTTGCTTAAAAAGGAACACTTGAAATAAAAATCCCAAGTTGTTCTTGAAATATGTAAAATCTCTCAACAAAATTCCAAATAATATAACTTCCATTATAACACCACTTGGTGATGTCTGTACAAACAAGCAGGTTATTGCAAACACACTTAATGACTATTTCCAAAGTGTCTTACATGCTAATAATGGTGATGAGGAACCTCAACTTGGCACCTTATCTCATGTCATGCTTCACATAATTATAAACTCCACTGGATTACAAAATTTGCTTTATAATCTAGATGTTAATAAATATGCTGGTCCAGATGAAATTTTGCCACGTTTTCTAAAGGCCACAGAAGTTAGCCCTTTTTTAAGTAAACTTTTCCAAGATTCCCTTGATAGCAGCATACTGCCTATGGCATGGAGGCAAGCAAATATCTGCCCAATTTTTAAAACAGGAGATAAACGTTGTCCAAAGAACTATACACCCATTTCTCTAACCTCCATTGTATGTAAGACTCTCGAGCATATAATTTATTCTAATACAATCAAGCATTTAAAAACCCATAAATTAATTCATGAAAACCAGCATGGTTTTCGAAAAGGCAGATCATGTGATACCCAGTTAGCACTATTCGTCTAAGACATACAATCTTGCTTAGTTAGTAAGGGCGAATTTGACTTGGTATTTTTAGATTTTGCAAAAGCATTTGATACAGTGAAGCATACACTACTAATTAAAAAATTGGTGACTTTTAACTTAAATAAACAAGTAATTTCGTGGACATCATCATTCTTATCAAATAGACAACAGCGAGTCCAAACTGATGGTTCTGTGTTGGACTGGGCTAAAGTAACATCTGGTGTACCTCAGGGTAGCATTCTTGGACCACTACTTTTCTTCTGTTCATTAACGATCTGGCAGATAGATGCAACAGTACGATGCGCTTGTTTGCAGATGATGCTGTTGTGTACAGGAGGATTAGGGATAATGAGGATAGTGAAGTCCTCCAAAGAGATCTAGACAGTGTTGAAGAATGGTGCTCTGAGTGGCATTTACAACTCAATAGGAGTAAATGCAATGTTATGCGAGTTTCCCGAAAGCGAGAATCTTGCATGGCAGATGGTTCCATATTGACGCCATTTTTCTGGTGGAGCAGACCAGACTGTGACAGTAGACCAGTGTTTTCAAATTTTATTTGACTGTAGAGCCTTTTTTTAATCTTTCTATTTTTTAATCATAGTACCATATATGAAGTGAGAAAAAAGACAAAAAGTATATTTGGATAAAAATAATATGCATGTAATCGTAATAAAACCATAACATACAAAGTAAACACATTTTATTTCTCATTTAATTTTTCAGTTGTTTGGAATGTCTGAAGATGGACATGCTGTGACTACTTAAAATAAAATTTAAATTATTCCCTTCATTACGATAGCCTTGGGGTCCCTCATACCCTTAGTGCTAAGACCCCAAAGTGTAAGTCACATCCTGGTTATGGTATCCGCAGATGGTTACCCATCAAGGCACGGCCCCTTGGACAAGTGCACCTACACAGGTGCACACAGGCCTTAGGTATAAAAATCCATGTTTTGATTGATTCAGGGTCCATTTTCTGATATCAAAATATGAAATAATGGCTAAGTAACACCACAGTCGTAACTTTCATGTTTGTTGTATGTCTACGGTTGAATGCAATAAATATGTAACGTCATCAACCGGCATTCGTCTCGCCTGTTATCATTCATTCTCTTCTCACCAGTTGCGTTAACAGGAAATACCGAAAGTAACGACCCCGGCACCATTCGGAGTCAGGCCTAAATCACATAAACTTGCAGCATAAGGTGGTATCTACCCCAAACTAAGGGGATCTACAGCTGAGTCCCGTAACAGGGGCTCTTAACTGTTACAAAACTATTATAATTATACATTTTTGCAGCGTGACATTTAATAGTTTTTTTTTTAATTTTCTGGTAGAACCCTTACTTTCCCTTCACAGAACCCCAAAGATCCACAGAACCCCATTTGGGAAACACCGATATAGACGAAGTACAATTTGAAAAGCACGATAAGAAATATGCATCAGTTGTAGCTTATAATTTTTTAATTGTCTTTGAATGACCATGTCTCCTTGCATTTGAATTTCATTAAGGATGCAACCGGCAATGTAATTTTTTTCAGCAGCTACCAATCATTCAATCAAAGAAAAGGCTTTGCTCGTTTTTATGGTTTGCCAGTGATTCTCTGTAATTCACTTTGCATGAGTTTCACTTCCTGAAAACATGTGTTTAATTTTAGTAAATCTTGCAGCTCTATGTGGTTACAGTCAAACTTGGTTATATGACATCAAATCTATACCAATTAAAAATAATCGATCCATTGAATCACTAGTTTTCAAAGTGGGGTGCCCTAGGTAGTTCATGGGCGTGCACAAAATCTGCAGTCTGCTTGTCAGTACCAGAGAATATACTGAACAAGAAAATGGCGGCTGCAAGTAACTGATTATTTATTCCAGGTGCTTCATTTTTTAGAGTAAGTAACCCCTGTTTGCGGTCGACAAAGCGTCGACGGATCCTGGTCGGTTAGGGCCCGGCAGAATGGTCCGCAACCCGGGCCCACTTCCAACCGTGGTCAAAAGTGGTCTTACCATGGTCAAAACTGGTCACGGTGGCCATACGTTGAGAACGGTAAAAAAAGTTACGCCCTCGGGGAGTAAACCCCTGTCAAAACTATGACTTTTTTACTGTTGAAAAAGCAGTGAGCATCCTTGGTTGATGTACGGCATAGGATGTCGGCAAGCAGTGCCCCGAAACGGCCCCGTGGTTTTTTTGGAGTTCAACGTGGCCAAAGTTGGGAAAACGTCTTTCATAGAAACTCGTGTTAAAGTTGTCTGAAAAAAGTTTACACCCTTAGGGCGTTAACTCTTGGAGTATTTATGACTTAATAGAAATGACGAAAAAGTTTGGAGACCAGTGCATTAAATTATGCTACAGCCGAGTTTGACTCTACAAAATGTACATGTATTGTGTAAACTCTAAATGGATTCTAACTTGATGAACAATATTATAATAATCATATGACATATTTAGGGATGCAGCAGATAAAGTTGTTAGTGGAGAGGCAAAGTTTGAAGAATTGATGGTGGCTTCACAAGAAATAGCTGCGAGTACTGCACAGTTGGTCGTTGCTTCAAAGGTTAAAGCAGATCGTGATAGTCAAAATATGCATAAGCTTTTTTTGGCTTCAAAAGATGTTAGCCAAAGCACTGGTAATATTGTGGCAACAGTTCAAATTTGTGCCCAGATGATAGACGAAAGTGGTATGATTGAAATCACAATTTTTGCATTTTTACTGTATGGAAATGTTTATGAATTTGTTTATTATGTTTTAGATGTGATGGACTTCACAAAGTTATCCTTGCATCAAGCAAAACGATTTGAAATGGAATCACAGGTAAGAAACAAAAATATATACATAGCTCTAGAAAATGTCTCTATTAATGGATCAATAGAATTTGAATTTTAAGTATACCGAGACCCAACTTTGCATTCGGAATGTGTTGTTGAAATAAGCAACACGTACTGAAACCATGCAAATCGAAATATAATATCAATAAGAAACCATTGAAATATGGAAGATAGGTAACTGAAATTACTATTTTTGGTCCAACTTACTTGTCGCTGAGCCTTGAAGTGACAGTTGCTCCTCCCAACGGACACAACAAAAATAGCATGACAAGCATGTTCGAGAGCAGAGTGATTTTCGAGTTGAAGATTGAGCTTGAATTTGAGTCTATTATGGATTTAAGAGTGCATATAAAAGTGCTAACTGCAACAACGTGGTGTGATATTTTAGTGAAACTAGGGACTTTATGTAATACAGTTTAATCCCTAAAGAGAAGAGTTTATAAGAGTATTTTTATAAAGTAAATTTGATTTTTGAGTGTTTACTTCTACCTACGAAATAACAGCAGAAAACATAGACGCCCTCTGAAACCTTCTGAGTCCATCTATTAGACCACCAGGAAACGGAGGCTCACCTGTATACCTGATAGAGGACCAGAGGAGAGAGAGTAGTGATGGCCCTGATGAATGTATGCCATCATAAAACAAACATTGGCAACACATGCTCCGGTAAACCTGTTAGGTATGCCTGTGCAGGCGCCCCTGTGCACATTGACTGGAGCATGTAGATGATAAAACTGCGCAGTTATTTTGACCTGCAAAGGTGACCGGAACAAATAAGAAAAATTAAGATATGTTAATGGTGACGGCATTTTGATGTCATTTTTCTATAATGCTGGATGTGGTGCATTAGCTGTAAAATGTTAATGAGAGCAATATATAGGTGCAGTGCATGGCAGTGCTGTGCATATAACCAGCTTTTGGCAAAACGTTGCTATACGATGCTTGTCTTTTATGCTGTTTTTTGTGGGATTGACAATTGTATATTCATTTTTTTTTATATATATGTGCTTGACAATGCTTAATGCTGCATACGGAGTTTTATGTCCCTCTGCCATAGGCCTATTTGGCTGCTAGCAGCGTACTAATTGTAATTGTAATTGTAATCGTAATTGTAATTGTAATCGTAATTATCACTAATGTAACGACCCGGTTGGTCGCCACAACACCCAGGCAAAACTTCTCCGTCTTACCTGCCGCTGACTTCCTTGGAACAGGGTCCCAGCGCTGGCTAGCCCTCCTCTTGTCCGCCCATGTCCTGGGTAGTGATGGTCGGAAGTCTCCCATGCCGCAAGTCGCCGGACGAAAGACCGATGAACCGATGTAGAATCCACGGTAAATCTCCGGTGGATCTTACCGTGGATGCTGAAGCGAAGTACCGGCCGAAAACCGAAACAAGACGGATACAGGACGGTGGTATGCCGGTGTAATCCCACCGGTGAAACCCCACCCTCCCCGCGGATCCTTCCCCAGAAATAATGCGCAGACACCAGTGTGTAGTTAAAAATAAAAGAGATAATTTATTCAGAGTATAAATAAACACTTACTATTAATTAATGAACGATCTGCTGGTTAATCCAACCAGCAGAGCACAAACCAACCAAAACACCAATAAAGAAGAACAAAGAGATGCACCATTGGTGGCCATCTTGGCCACTCACAAAAACAGCACCACAGAACACATCCTCTTTAGTTTTCAGGGTCTAACACACTGCCCAGTATTTAATGGTGCCACCCATTATATACCCCCAGGTAACTCCACCTGGGGGAGGACAGTGACCCTTGCTGGCCTTTCTGTCGTCTGCCGGGCAGCCTACTCTAGCAGCCTAGCAGACGACAACAGGTTTTAGGATTGCTCCTTCTAAACCAAGAAGGAGCAAAACTGGGTCGTCACACTAAGCATCGCAAAAGTTTCATTTAAATTGTTGTTTTTCACTTCGTTATTTTCACACTAAACTTCACTATACACTAGAAATGCAACGAATCTTTTTTATAAAAAAAACTAGTCAGAACCGCTTCATTGTCTTGCAAAAATAGAAAGCTGACTTGTGAAGTTTTTTCTGTTCAATAAGGTAGACTAAAATCCTATGAAATCTTTTGCAAAAACAAATATGTGCAAAGCCATCATTTCGTGAGCCAGATTCGAACCTGAACGGTTAATAATTGTGGCACGGTTTGTAATTCAGCGAGTTGCCAATGGAGAAGTTGTGAAGTGAGGCAATTCAAACTGGTGTTATACTAGAGATTGGACGAATAAAGGCCGAAGTTTGCTTTCCATAATCACATTTACAGTTAAAAATAAAAGAGATAATTTATTCAGAGTATAAATAAACACTTACTATTAATTAATGAACGATCTGCTGGTTAATCCAACCAGCAGAGCACAAACCAACCAAAACACCAATAAAGAAGAACAAAGAGATGCACCATTGGTGGCCATCTTGGCCACTCACAAAAACAGCACCACAGAACACATCCTCTTTAGTTTTCAGGGTCTAACACACTGCCCAGTATTTAATGGTGCCACCCATTATACCGTTAATTAAACTGGTTAATTACTCTCAACTAGGTTAAAGTGTTGGAATTGGAAAGTAGTTTGGTGAAAGAACGACAAAAATTGGCTGGCCTTCGGAAGAGGCACTACATGCTTGCTGGACCAGGAGAGGGTTGGGAGGAAGAGGTGCGATATATATTTTGATGCGTTTTATTATAACTTTAGTAATTGTTTTTTTTTTCTTCTTCAGGATGTTGCAAAATGATGATATTTCGTTTTTTCTTCTGATTGACGAGATTTCATTGTTTATAATGAAAAGTGGTTAATTGTTTTTTTTTTGTATATTGAGTTATTTTAATGATATTCCTGGATATAATCCGTGTATAGTTGCTTGTCGGCAGTTTAAATAAAATATATCTTGTTTAGCCTGAGTACGAATATGCAAATTTAATTATCGAAAACACCGAAGATGCGTAAAAACGGATGCAGAAGTTAGAATTTTATGCAGGTTTATAGATTTTAAAGTTTCCTTTTTTTGCTTTTAGGACCTGGAACTCCAGTCTTTTTAAAAAACAAAACAATATTTGATTTCATTTGAAAGTGATTAGACCCCACGCATGTTATAATAACCAAAAAAAACAACTTTAAAATACTCTAAAACATCCATGTAAATCCTAACTTTTGTACGCGTTTTTTTGTTTCAACCGAAATAAATTTTCATATTTATACTTAACTTGACAAGACGTTTCCAGAAAGCCATGGTTTATTTAATCAGGCTATGGACGTTTTATACTGTGATTTTCATATTATGTACGTGTGGTAATTGTTTAGGCATTTTTTCTTATTAAGTATCTCTGCCGTCGGCACTACGAATGATGATATTGTTAAAACTTTTATAATTGTCATGTTTGTGGGATAGAAAATCACTTTTAGTATTTCGGGAAGAAATTGATTGTCATTTTGAACATTAAGAAAGTAAAGTTTCGTGCTAGTTAAGAGGGTTCATTCTAGATGGTGTTCAAGCTAGTAAAAAGTCTCTTGTCTTTTAAATCTGTCAGACTTGACTTACGTTTCAGCCTTTTTACCAAACACGTTTTTTTTTGTAAGTTTGAAAAAATCAAAGAAGACACAGAATGTTTTTCATAATTATATGAAATAATTTTCAGTTTTGTTTTACATTTTTTTTCTTTTATGTTAATTTCCACAAACAGAACTTAAATCTGTGTGAACTCATTAATGCCAAAGTTTAAAATTCCAGAATCACTTCTATTAAGTAACCACAGTCCATATTTAGGTGCTAAAAATCTTTTATGAGAGATAGAATAGATAAGAGTTAGAAATTCTCAATTTTGAAATAGTTTTTTTTTTAAATGATAACCGCAATTACCAATTTTTGTCATTATATCACTCAATCAGCATATATTTAAGGTGCACATTGCCCTTTTGAAAACTTAATATTGGACAACTTTAAATACGAAAAATAAATACATTGCCGCAACTGTTTAGTTTACAAAATAACATTTTTTTCTTTAATACTGGGTCTATGGGCGCAATAGAAAAACGATGCTAGCGCTCTTTGCGGAGATTTTTCGAAGTAATTTTGAGATGTAACCTCTTATAAGAGAGATAATTGTGAAGATTATCTGCATATGTCGTCTCACGCTTCTAGATTCAAATGAATCTCAAAATTCTTTTGTAAGTTAATTCAAATCGTTTTCTGCACCCCACAGATATCATATAAACCTATTTTAAATGCTTATATTTGATTAAATATTTACTGTTTGTGGTTTTGGTTTGATTATTATAACAATTATTATTATTATTATTATTATTATTATTATTATTATTATTGTCATATCATAATTATTATAATATATTGTAAACCCATCAAAACATGGGGATGTTAGCATTGATATTTTAAGTTATGTTCACTATAAAACGTGCTATATTTTTTTTGTAAAATCTTTTTGAAGCAATTATTGTTTTATGTTTCGTTTTGGTGAGCTGATGTGTCATTGTGAGGGGCTTATCTGCATGTGCAAGTTTAGGACACCAACATTTAGCACGTAATTTCTATATATAAAAGGCTGAAATCAGTATGTGGCAATCAAAGGTATAGCCATTAACATGGTGTGTGTTCAGTTTTTGTTCACATTCTTCTATTTTGCTCTCTATTTTTAAACATAAAGTGCTTGAAATAAACTGTCCATTCATTCTCTGAACATTTTTAAACCAAATTTTGATGGTTTATATTTCTAAAATAATTTTGAAAATAGAGTAGGGCCACTGTAGAGGCCTACAATCCTACATGCTAATCGCTAACTACTCGTCTATGGAAATTAGCCTGTGGGTTATCTTCAAACGTTCTTTAAAATTTAAAAGAAGGAAATCTTGGTTATAAAAATGTTCAGTGGATGGACAGTATATTTGGATGGTTATTTCTAGAGGTGGGACGAAACCCAAATTTTCTCGAATCCAAATCCTAAAAGTTCCCGAATCTATGAAATTTCCCGAATTTCGAATCTCTCGAATCTTTCACATAAGAATTCTATATTATTCATTACAAAGATACAAATAAATGAAATAATATTAAATATTAAAGTATTAATAAAAAAAAACTGTGGCACTCAGGGTCGCCACAAGGTGATATTGGTGATCTGTGGTAACACCGAATTTGCAACAATCGCCATTTTTTGTTTGTGAACTAAAAAAAAACTTAAAACTAATTTTACCAAAGTTTTTAACAGTTTTTTTAAGGTTAAGATTCGAAAGGCGAAAAAAGGGCGAAGATTCCACTGTTCGAATATCGAATATTTTTCAAGATTCGAGAATTCGAATGGCCCATCCTATAGTTATTTTAAGTTTAAATTACGTTTCAAAAATAATTGTAACAAAACAGAAGAATGTATACAGAAACGGAATGCACTATGTTAAACAACAATAGCAGATGTTGCATTATGCTGATTTTATTCATGCCGATATTAATATTTATAAGTTGGTAAAACTTGTGGTGGGTAAAACTTGATTATTGATTACAATACAAATATTGTAATATGTTGTTCAAATAAAAACAAGAAAGTTCAAAAGTAAATAATAAAGGCAAATGTTTGCATACTTCCTTCAGGGCTTTGAAAGCATTAGGCAGTTAATTTGAAACCGAATACAGGGATTTATACAGAGACTTCGGAAACATGTAAAATGACCAACGTTAGCTGCAAACAATTGCGAAAATTTCAAGAAATGTTGGGAATGATAATACAAGGGTTTCATTTGCATTATTAAAATGAATAAATCAACGTTTGCTTCCTGTATGGGGACATTTCATTCAGGCTACCCTTTTCACATTAATGTGAATATTTTATTTACAATTAGCTTTTAACAGTGTTTATGACACTGTCAAACATTTATGTTTTGTAAATTTCCTAGTGGTCCAGGTAATCTTCACAACGACTGAATGGTTTTTTAGTGCAAATTTAGCCTAGTTTTAGATGAATTTGCATATTACCTGTTTAAATGTAGTATTGTGCACACTGACTAAAAGGGTAGGTATTCTGCACATTGTCTAGTATTTGAGATTTTATTCAGATTGTCTGTGTGTTTTAGTAATTTTGCAAATTGCCTAAAATATTTAGAATTTTTCAGACTCACTAGCAATTTGGTGGTTTTGCAGATTACCTAGTCAATCTGCGGATTTACTGAATTAGCAAATTAACAGCGGCATTTATACTGTAGAACTCACTGCAGTTGATTCAAAGCATACAGCCTTATATTTTCAACCAGGTTGCTTTGTTGCGATATAATGTTGCGGGTTTGAATCACGTCAGTTGCGATTCAGACCCGCAACAATGTTGATTCTTGTTGAAATGTTTCGGGGCTGAATCACGTAAGGCAGCTCTGTGAGCCTCTGTCACACTCACACAGTTGAAATGGTGCAGCGTAAGGCAGCTAGGTTTGTTTGTGGCAGGCACAAATTTACAGATAGTGTCACTGACAGGCAGTTAGAAATAGGTCAAAACTTCAGTTGGCTCCGCCCTTGTTATGACGACTGGCAACTTCTAATTGGCTGCTTATGTAGTCTGACGTTGAAAAGGGTGGAGCATCTGACGTCAGACTTCATAGCCAGCCAATTAGAAGTTGCCAGTCGGCAGAACAAAATACTTTTATCAATCTCTCCGAGAGGAAAAAAAACCCATTTGAATAAGAACACATAAATAACAGTCAATTTAAGATTGCACCGCATTGAAGATCGCACAACCCACAAATGCAACGTAAAGAAACAGTAGATAAAAACCGTAATATCGTCTTACGTGGAAACCTGTCACCAACATCACAACTAGAGTCGACACGAGGCTCGTAAGCAAGAAAGCCGACATTATGGTCACGTTAGGATCGTAGATTGACTTTATATGATATATATATATATATATATATATATATATATATATATATATATATATATATATATATATATATATATATATATATCATATATATATATATATATATATATATATATATATATATATATATCATATATATATATATATATATATATATATATATATATATATATATATATTAGGGTGGTCCTTATTTTTTAAGTTTTTAAAAGTCTTTGTCTGACCCTCCCATGTTGTTCTATTATGTATAAAATTATGTTGTGCAAAGTTATATTACAGTCAAGCAATATTTAGGGGTAGCTCAATGAATATGAAATTCTTTATTTTTTGATTTTTCTCTATTATTGCAGGTAAAGTGAAAAATTAATAGTTATGGCTACTGCAACCAGAAAAACCAATACTTTATGGCTTATTGGGCCAGAAGAGACCTCTATCAAGGGATCAAAGTTACCCTCCAATATTAACAAAAAATGAAGATCAGAAACAGTATTTGCTTCAAGTTGTGAAAGAACATTCTAGTCGTTATCCAGATTGCAAAAAGACTACATTAGCTACTTTGTAGTCATTACATGTTTGGTCCAATGTTAATAAATGTGCATAAATTACATTGTTGTGTTTTAATTGTAACTTATGTATACAAAATAGTTCATTCTAATTATTTCAATATTAGTGACACTAGATAAACAATGGTATATACATTTTAGGAGAATACATAATGATTACGCTATTACGAAAACTTTGAATTCATTGAGCTACCTCTAAATATCAATTAAAATTTATAAACTTTTATGTAGACTATTTTTTTGGTTGGGAGAACAATTCTGGGGGGTCAGAACATGAAATATTTGCATTTAAAAATTACCATATATATCAAGGGACCACCCTAATATATATATATATATATATATATATATATATATATCATATATATATATATATATATATCATATATATATATATATATATATATATATATGCACTACATTATAGGGCTCCCGAAACTTCAGCAGGACTTTGCTAGAGAACTGGGACCCACGACTCGAGACAAGAGCTTTCGGTGTGCCATACACCAAAATGATTTCGTCCTTCAGAAATTTTACAAAACAAGCGGCCGTTGCCTTTCGTTTTGCTCTCGCCACACCGTACCGGGTAAAATAGTCAACCATGATTAATACATAGGTGACTTTGCCCATGGAGGCAGGAAACAGCCCAACGAAGTCCATTCCCCAGGTGTGAACTGGGTACTTCGGCACAATCGGTTGCAAAAATCCCTGACTTCTTGCGAACTGTCGCGCTCATTGACACACCAAACACGACTTAACGTATTCGGGGCATGTGCCGCTTCATACCGATCCAGTAGAAGCGTGAGCGCAGTCTCTGGTAGGTCTTAAACATCCCGAAGCGACCAGCTTCGGGAGTGTCATGTAGCTTCCTCAAACAGAAAGCCCTGCAAGACACCAGAACTACCAAGACAGTTCGCAACCGATCCTGGATGGACCTGATGGCATACAACAAATCATCTGCCATCACAAACTGGACCTGAAGGGTCGAGTTGGTGTCATTAGTGATTTCCTTCACCACCTTGGAGCACCAGCCATCGGCTGCCTGCTCCTTGACCCAATCCATCTCCGAGCGGACTCGGTAAATCACCTCACCTACGTCAGATTCGACATATTCAGGCAAAGAAAGGTCCGCAACATCACGCACAGGATTCCGACTCAATGTGTCAGCATCCTTGTAGAATGTCCCTTTCTTATACTGAACCCTAAACAGATACTCTTGCAATTGCATCTGCCAATGCCCCAACCTGCCTTGCAGGTTTTTGGCAGTCTGCAGATAACAAAGTGTGGTGATCTGTCACAATCACGAACTCCCAGTTAAAGAGGTAAGGACGGAATTTACTCACGGCAAACATAATCGCCAAGCACTCCTACTCAGTGACAGAATACCATGTTTCCGCTCCTTTCATGAGCCGGCTGGCATAGACCAGAACACAGGGGAACTTGTCCTCTAGCAACTTCTGGTAGACTTTGACTCCCAAGCCGTACCCACTAGCATCGGTATGGATCATTTTCTCACCATGTCGATCACACATGGTGATCCAACCACTCGAAGGATGCATCCTTCTTCGTCAGATCATGCAAAGGTCTTGCCACCTTGGTGAAGTTTTTCATGAACCTCCAATAGTAACCGGCCAATCCGAGAAAAATTTGGACGCCTATCACCGTCGTCGGAACATCGAACTCCTGGACTGCTCTTACGAGATCCGGGTCCGGAGCAACTTCCTCAACACTCACTATGTGACCGAGATAACGCACTTTGTCAAAGCCAAAGAAACATTTCGGCTGGAGTTTTAGCTCCGCCCCTCGTAACAGTCCCAGAACAGTGGACAGTCTCCCAAGAAACTGCTCGAATGTGTTCCCAAAGACGATAATATCATCCAGGTACACCAGACAAGTCTCCCACTTATGTCCTGCCAGCAAGAGGTCTAGTGTTCTCTGCATCGTGGCTGGAGCATTACGGAGTCCGAAAGGCATTTTCCGGAACTCAAACAGACCTTGAGAGGAAATAAATGCTGTTTTCTCAATGTCTGGCTGAGACATCCGAACCTGCCAGTAACCACTAGCCAGGTCCAATATTGCGAAAAACTTCGCACCGGCCAACGAATCGAGAGTATCATCGATACGAGGCAATGGATACTGATCCAGCTTAGTCTGGGAGTTCAGTCTCCAGTAGTCCACACAAAAACGAAAGCCACCATCCTTCATGCGAACAAGCAAGATAGGGCTCGCATAGGGACTATGCGAAGGTTGGATAACACCTGCATCCAACATCTTCGCCACCTCTTCTTTCTCGATTGCTCGGGCCGCTGGAGTGGTTCGACGCAATCCTTCTCGCACTGGAGGTTACCCACCGGTTTTAATCGTATGTTCCACCAAGGAGGTTTCACCCAACTCGGTGTAATCAAATGCAAAATGATCCCGGTGCTCCAGTAGGAACTCCCAAAGTCGTCTCGCCTCATCAGGCTTCAGATCAGGACCAATCTTAAGACACTCTTCAAGACTAGGAGCTGTCGAACTGTCACATGAGTAGAGCCTCCCCCTCTCAACTCAGACGGCTGTTCCAGTCCTACCACAAGGGCAGCCTCCACAGCTTGAGCCATGGCCACACCTCCCCTGTCTCCAGGGCTATGGGTGCCTCTCCCATGTTCTCAAGCCAGATATCGTACTGACCCAGCCTGTTGGCTTGGGCAATTCCTGCCACGGCCAACACACCATGTCCACCCAAGGCTTTGTGGTGTGGCTCCACAAGAAGCAGCTGGCCAGAGCCGGCATGCTCTACCAACCCCACCGATACGACACATCGTACCTGGGGTGAATTTGAATTTGAATTTGAATTTGAAAAATTACTCTGCAAGCAGCCATAAAGGCCTATGGCAGAGGGACAAGAGTCCAATTGCAGCATAGAAAATGCATTGTAAAAACCAGAAAATATAAAACCCCATTGATATAAACCCAACAACAATTTCA
This sequence comes from Brachycybe producta, assembly GCA_036925085.1. Classification (NCBI taxonomy): domain Eukaryota; kingdom Metazoa; phylum Arthropoda; class Diplopoda; order Playtdesmida; family Andrognathidae; genus Brachycybe; species Brachycybe producta. The sequence continues at coordinate 6,582,211 of JAUPFP010000003.1, forward strand.
ATATTTTTTAATGCTGCAAATATATGCATTGTCAAAACAAAACAAAATTATGACTCCCATAAAATACGTTTTTCCTGCACAAAATCTCCAGCAAGCGAGTTCCATTGTTGAATCGCCCTAGGGACAAATGACCAGTAATAAGAATCTGTTCATGCAAAAATTTCTACAACTTTGTTAGAGTAGTCACCCCTACCCAAATATATTGCCCGGCAAAGTTTACTTGAAGTAGGTTTAGGGCAAGAAAGAGCCTTCTAGCATTCGATTTAAGATATTAAGGATATAGGCATCATAAGGAAAGCACGTTTTTTTCTTGTCTCCCGATTTTTTGGCTATTTTACTAATTTAAACTTGTCATCGAAGGTTATAGTAAAGTGTTGTTAATAGTGTTTTGTCTCCTGAATACAGTGGTGAAATCGGATTCCAATTTGGATAAGTATTTTTTGAGTTAGAGCGATTTTAGTTTAGGACGCTACTTCCTTTGTCTCCTTTTTCTTTGTTTCCTTTGTTTGTGCGCGTTTTTTACTCAAAACACAACTAATTCCTTATCCAAAATTTCTTATAGAATATTGTAGATCTCAGCATGCCTAAAATCCGACTTGTAGTTTCTGAGATATCGCATTTTCAAATCAAAACGCCACTTTAGGCCCAAATAGTTTTAAAAAAAGATGCTTAATGTCGACGCTTTTTTCTTCTCTAAAATTATTAGGCTCTTTCTTGCTTTATTATCGTTTTAACTATGCCTCTTAAGACTTTGACCCCACCTGGTGCTCCTTCCACTCGTTCAGTGCAGGCATCCCGTGATATCGCCTGTTTGCTGAAGGAGGTTCCTGAGTTGAAGGAATTGTTTCTTTGGCATTGCAATGCTTTCCCTACAGTGACTCACGAGATTGCATGCCAGACGAGTGATGTTGTGCCTGGCATTTCATCCAATGTATCTGTAGGGACTGACTTGGTAGTTAAGAATCACGCAGCCCAGACAGGAGATGGATGGATGGTGGTCAAAGGTAAAGGATCTCATCCACAGAGAAAAAGCTTTGCCAGTGTCATGGCTAATGGTAGTTCTGCTACCATGGGTGGTAACCGATTTGGTGTGCTGTCTGAGATTAAGGATATTCCTGCCTCAACATCCACTAATTATAGCACACAAACTGGTAAGCCCATCGATGTGCACCTCATTGGTGACAGTATCGTTCGAGGTGTTATGGTCGGCAAAACTGGGAAGTCAACTATGTGGTGCTATCCAGGCACACGTGTTGAGCATTTAACTGCTTGAGTTAAGGCAGTGCTGAACAAAACTAGCCTTAACCCTGTTGTAGTTGTGCATGCCGGCACTAATAATGTCAAGATGGATGTGCCAAAGGGCATAGCTGAGAGACTTAAACACTTTTTTAGAGTGGCAGGACAGTATATACTGTCCTGCCACGGTTTGAACGTGATGCTAGGGGTTCTTTTTATCCAAACCCTGCAGTTCAGCAGATTTCACAAGAGTTATTTCTTTTCTGTTGTAGTGCTGGTTATTCATTTGTGGATGCTTCTCGGGAGCTTTGTAAAGCACCTGATAAGTATTATCTGCGTGATGGCCTTCACTTGACTGCAGACGGTAAGGATGTATTCAGCTCTGTTCTCTGGAAATCTGTTTGTAGTCAAGTCCAGGGAAACTTCTAATCTCTAAATGCCCTGATTCTAGGAAGAAATCAAATCTAGTTACTGTACCTAAAATAGTTATTAAAAAAGAAACCCAACTTTCTAACAAAAAAATTTCTTCTAAGACAGTTCCTCTGACCAAAAAAGAAAACAAGCATATAAATAAATCTTTAAAAATGTTAATAATCAATTGCAGAAGTATAAAAAATAAAGTAATTCAGTTTAGAGAAGCTATAGAAAGCTATAATCCCGACATTATCTTTGGTAGTGAATCATGGCTAACTGAAGATGTTTCATCCGCAGAGGTTTTCCCCCAACAATTTAACATATTCTGAAAAGATGGAAACTTAATCAAAGGTGGTGTATTTCTTGCTATCGAAAAAACCTTACATCAAAAAGAGAACCCGCTTATGAAGGTGATTGTGAGGCAGTTTGTTGTAGCATTTCACTTCATAATGGGATAAACAATAAAAGAAAAAAAACAAAACAATAGCGTTTTTTGCAACTAACCCAAGTTAGTCGAAACATTTGGTGGAAGCCGGAACAGAGCCCTTGCCCATGACATCCAATTCTACTGCTGAACTCCCCCTGGTAATTGCAGGGGTATATCTTTTATACCCTGGGCAGGTGCGACATCCACACTGCTGCGCACCCTCTGGTCACGCCTCCAGGGCCGTGTTTCTCAAAAATACATTTCTACAAGTCCATTTTCACAAGGGCTTGTAATTTCTGTTTCTAAAAAAAATTCACAAGTCTTGTAACTTTTGGAATATATTTTTTTTACAAGTTATCGCCATCACATTGTGCTAATATTGGCATTCCAATATACCATACATGTAAGTTTTTTTCTTGTCTCCCGATTTTTTGGCTATTTTACTAATTTAAACTTGTCATCGAAGGTTATAGTAAAGTGTTGTTAATAGTGTTTTGTCTCCTGAATACAGTGGTGAAATCGGATTCCAATTTGGATAAGTATTTTTTGAGTTAGAGCGATTTTAGTTTAGGACGCTACTTCCTTTGTCTCCTTTTTCTTTGTTTCCTTTGTTTGTGCGCGTTTTTTACTCAAAACACAACTAATTCCTTATCCAAAATTTCTTATAGAATATTGTAGATCTCAGCATGCCTAAAATCCGACTTGTAGTTTCTGAGATATCGCATTTTCAAATCAAAACGCCACTTTAGGCCCAAATAGTTTTAAAAAAAGATGCTTAATGTCGACGCTTTTTTCTTCTCTAAAATTATTAGGCTCTTTCTTGCTTTATTATCGTTTTAACTATGCCTCTTAAGACTTTGACCCCACCTGGTGCTCCTTCCACTCGTTCAGTGCAGGCATCCCGTGATATCGCCTGTTTGCTGAAGGAGGTTCCTGAGTTGAAGGAATTGTTTCTTTGGCATTGCAATGCTTTCCCTACAGTGACTCACGAGATTGCATGCCAGACGAGTGATGTTGTGCCTGGCATTTCATCCAATGTATCTGTAGGGACTGACTTGGTAGTTAAGAATCACGCAGCCCAGACAGGAGATGGATGGATGGTGGTCAAAGGTAAAGGATCTCATCCACAGAGAAAAAGCTTTGCCAGTGTCATGGCTAATGGTAGTTCTGCTACCATGGGTGGTAACCGATTTGGTGTGCTGTCTGAGATTAAGGATATTCCTGCCTCAACATCCACTAATTATAGCACACAAACTGGTAAGCCCATCGATGTGCACCTCATTGGTGACAGTATCGTTCGAGGTGTTATGGTCGGCAAAACTGGGAAGTCAACTATGTGGTGCTATCCAGGCACACGTGTTGAGCATTTAACTGCTTGAGTTAAGGCAGTGCTGAACAAAACTAGCCTTAACCCTGTTGTAGTTGTGCATGCCGGCACTAATAATGTCAAGATGGATGTGCCAAAGGGCATAGCTGAGAGACTTAAACACTTTTTTAGAGTGGCAGGACAGTATATACTGTCCTGCCACGGTTTGAACGTGATGCTAGGGGTTCTTTTTATCCAAACCCTGCAGTTCAGCAGATTTCACAAGAGTTATTTCTTCTCTGTTGTAGTGCTGGTTATTCATTTGTGGATGCTTCTCGGGAGCTTTGTAAAGCACCTGATAAGTATTATCTGCGTGATGGCCTTCACTTGACTGCAGACGGTAAGGATGTATTCAGCTCTGTTCTCTGGAAATCTGTTTGTAGTCAAGTCCAGGGAAACTTCTAATCTCTAAATGCCCTGATTCTAGGAAGAAATCAAATCTAGTTACTGTACCTAAAGTAGTTATTAAAAAAGAAACCCAACTTTCTAACAAAAAAATTTCTTCTAAGACAGTTCCTCTGACCAAAAAAGAAAACAAGCATATAAATAAATCTTTAAAAATGTTAATAATCAATTGCAGAAGTATAAAAAATAAAGTAATTCAGTTTAGAGAAGCTATAGAAAGCTATAATCCCGACATTATCTTTGGTAGTGAATCATGGCTAACTGAAGATGTTTCATCCGCAGAGGTTTTCCCCCAACAATTTAACATATTCTGAAAAGATGGAAACTTAATCAAAGGTGGTGTATTTCTTGCTATCGAAAAAACCTTACATCAAAAAGAGAACCCGCTTATGAAGGTGATTGTGAGGCAGTTTGTTGTAGCATTTCACTTCATAATGGGATAAACAATAAAAGAAAAAAAACAAAACAATAGCGTTTTTTGCAACTAACCCAAGTTAGTCGAAACATTTGGTGGAAGCCGGAACAGAGCCCTTGCCCATGACATCCAATTCTACTGCTGAACTCCCCCTGGTAATTGCAGGGGTATATCTTTTATACCCTGGGCAGGTGCGACATCCACACTGCTGCGCACCCTCTGGTCACGCCTCCAGGGCCGTGTTTCTCAAAAATACATTTCTACAAGTCCATTTTCACAAGGGCTTGTAATTTCTGTTTCTAAAAAAAATTCACAAGTCTTGTAACTTTTGGAATATATTTTTTTTACAAGTTATCGCCATCACATTGTGCTAATATTGGCATTCCAATATACCATACATGTAAGTTTTTTTCTTGTCTCCCGATTTTTTGGCTATTTTACTAATTTAAACTTGTCATCGGAGTGTATAGTAAAGTGTTTTTAATAGTGTTTTGTCTCCTGAATACAGTGGTGAAATCAGATTCCAATTTGGATAAGTATTTTTTGAGTTAGAGCGATTTTAATTTAGGATGCTACTTCCTTTGTCTCCTTTTTCTCCTACTCCCTTTGTTACTCAAAACACAACTAATTCCTTATCCAAGATTTTTTATAGAATATTGTAGATCTCACCATGCCTAACACGCTGGTGAAAGCAGAATCAAAATCCGACTTGTAGTTTCTGAGATATCGCATTTTCAAATCAAAACGCCACTTTAGGCCCAAAAAGTTAAAAAAAAACGCTTAACGTCCACGCTTTTTTCTTCTCAAAAATTATTAGGCTCTTTCTTGCTTTATTATTGTTTTAACTATGCCTCTTAAGACTTTGACCCCACCTGGTGCTCCTTCCACTCATTCAGTGCAGGCATCTCGTGATATCGCCTGTTTGCGGAAGGAGGTTGCTGAGTTGAAGGAATTGTTCCTTCGGCATCTGTTTGTAGTCAAGTCCAGGGAAAGTTCTAAGTACTAAATGCCCTGATTCTAGGAAGAAATCAAATCTAGTTATTGTACCCAAAATAGTTATCCAAAAAGAAACCCAATTTTCTAACAAGAAAATTTCTTCTAGGACAGTTTCTCTGACCAACAAGGAAAACAATCCTATAAATAAATCCTTAAAAATGTTAATAATCAATTGCAGAAGTATAAAAAATAAAGTAATTCAGTTTAGAAAAGCCATAGAAAGCTACAATCCCGACATTATCTTCGGCAGTGAATCTTGGCTAACTGAAGATGTCTCATCCGCTGAAGTTTTCCCCCAACAGTTTAAAATATTCCAAAAAGATTGTAACTTAATCAAAGGTGGAGGTGTATTTCTTGCTATCAATAAAAACCTAACATCAAAAAGAGAATTCCTTTATGAAGGTCATTGTGAGGCAGTTTGCTGTAGCATTTCACTTCATAATGGAAGAAAAATGTTCTTATTTTCATTCTATCGCCCACCTTCAAGTGACGAGGAGGAATTACTCCAATTTGGAAAATGTTTAGATTCCTTATTTTCTACCCACAAACATGCATCAGTTCTCATTGTTGGGGATTTTAACCTTCCAGAAATAAATTGGAAAAAATTATACTGTTGACTCCCAGTGCTCTAGTAATAAATTAACAGATATACTGCTTGCTAGTGTATGCACATATTCCCTGGATCAACTAGTGCAAACCCCTACACGCTGCACCAATACAACAGCTAATATTCTAGATTTAGTTTTTACAAACACCCCAGAAAATGCCAAATCAATTGAAATTGCTGATGGCATAAGCGATCACAAAATGATTTACTTAGAATTTGCCACCCAATTCGAAAAACTCCAATCAGCTCCCCGAAAAGCTCTACAGTACAATAAAGCTGATTGGGCTAATTTTAAGCTCTTTGTAACAAATGAACTGAAAAATAAAAATAAAAGTGGACTATCAAAAGATGTAAATCAACAGTGGTCATTGTTTGTCAGTGTCATTTCTAATGGCATAAATAAATTCATCCCATTCAAAAATGTAAAGTCAAGCTTGGAACCAATTTGCTACACCACTGAGATACGCCACACACTTCGTAAACAACGCAAATTTAGATCTAAAATGAAGATTAAAATGAATGATACTATTAAATAGCAGTTTAATTCCCAGCGATGTTCCATTATAACACCACTTGGTGATGTCTGTACAAACAAGCAGGTTATTGCAAACACACTTAACAATTATTTCCAAAGTGTCTTTCATGCTAATGATGGCAATGAGAAACCACAACTTGGCACCTTATCTCATGTCATGCCTGATATAATCATAAACTCCACTGGATTGCAAAATTTTCTTTGTAATCTAGATGTTAATAAATCAGCTGGTCCAGATGAAATCTCGCCAAGATTGCTAAAGGAGCTGGCCACAGAAGTTAGCCCTTTTTTAAGTAAACATTTCTAAGATTCCCTTGATAGTGGTATACTGTCTATGGCATGGAGGCAAGCAAATATCTGCCCAATTCATAAAACAGGAAATAAAAAGTGTCCAAAGAACTATAGACCCATTTCTCTGACCTCCATTGTTTGTAAAACTCTCGAGCATATATATTATTCTAATACAATCAAGCATTTAAATAACCATAAATTAATTCATGAAAACCAGCATGGTTTTCGAAAAGGCAGATCATGTGATACCCAGCTAGCACTATTCATCCAAGACATACAATCTGGCTTGGATAGTAAGGGCGAATTTGACTTGGTATTTTTAGATTTTGCAAAAGCATTTGATACAGTGAAGCATTCACTACTAATTAAAAGAATGATGACTTTTAACTTAAATAAACAAGTAATTTTGTGGACATAATCATTCTTATCAAATAGACAACAGCGAGTCCAAATTGGACAGGAGGATTAGGGATAATGAGGATAGTGAAGTCCTCCAAAGAGATCTAGACAGTGTTGAAGAGTGGTGCTCTGAGTAGCATTTACAACTGAATAGGAGTAAATGCAATGTTATGCGAGTTTCCCGAAAGCGAGAATCGTTAATGGCAGATTACACAATGGGAGATGTTCAGCTAACCTATGTTGATACCATCAAAAACATTGTAAAGAAAATGCTAAGAAGGTCTGTTACTTTACCCTAGTTAGACCTATCTTAGAATATTGTTTCCCAATTTGGAACCCATTTAGAAATAATCTAAAACAAGAAATAGAAATAGTGCAGCGTAGGGCTGCAAGATTTGTAAAGGGACAGTATGCGTATTCTGACAGCGTATCGTCTATGCTCCAAGAGCTAGAATGGCAATCATTAGCAGGCCGAAGAAATGAGCAAAGCCTTGCTCTTCTGGGATGTTTGCTGTCTTGTGATAACATTACCCTGCTTAATGGTTTACTAACTAGAAATCCTCGTAAAGGTAGATTTGTGCATTCGAAAACTTTCAAACTTCGAAAACTTTCAAACTTAATGGCTAGGACTGATGCATATTTTTGGTCTTTTCTTCCTAATGTTATTAGACTATGGGATTCTCTTCCTGTGAATAGTTCTTTGTTAGGACGATTTCAATTTAATGATGATGTCTTATTTTTAAATAATGACAATCAGTCGTGATTGGGAGCAATCCCTCCCTGCCACATGGCTTTCGAGATGATTGCAGGTGCAGTTAATTGAATTGAATTGAATTAAAACTAAAATCTGAATGTCTTGCAAGTAAACTATCCCAACCAAGCTCTGAAAGTATTTTAGTTACACTGATGACATATCCTTATTTACCACAAACAAACCTAGCAGCCCTGTGTTGGACCATTTCTATGGAGTGAGCTAAGTCTGCAGTGTGAGGATTCCACACGGAGCTGCAGTAATCTAGATGGGACATACTAATGATTGATATGCTATACACTTTACCTCCCTAGGACACCTTAGAACGCGTTGACTAAACCTTAGCATCTGCATCGACTTGGAAATAATCTGTTTGACATGCAGCTTCCAAGAAAGTTCAGCTGTAATCCTTACCCCCAAATGTTTATAAGAATCTACGTTATTAAGTGGAATGGCCCCTATTCTATATGGAAATATTATTGGATTCCTTCCCCTAGCTATCCTCATTACACAACATTTTTCCTTATTAAGTTGAAGTTGCCATTTAGAACACCATGCCTCTATTGCTTTCAAGTCACTATCAATAATATGGGAATCATTGTCAAAGGTAACCTCACGATAAATTATTGTGTCATCTGCAAATAGCCGGCAATTGCTGCTAACTTGACTGCTGAGGTCATTGATATATAAAAGAAACAGAAGTGGGCCAAAGACACTACCCTGAGGAACTCCTGATGTAACCCCTATCCACTGTATCCAGTCAGATTCAGACTCACCTGCAACAACCCTTTGTTTCCTATCACTCAAAAAAGAATGCACCCATTTATACACCTGTTCACCCAATCCATACCCACTAATTTTTGTCCTTAGTTTTGAGTGAGAAACTGTGTCACATCTGCCTTGCAGAGAACAAGAAAAATGAAATCTATCTGACTGCCTTTGTCTAAAATTTTCTTAAGGTCATCAACTAAAAGAATAAGCTGGGTTTCACATGAACGCCCCCTAAGAAACCCATGCACTTATCACAAAAGATTGTTTTCCATAGGAAAATTCATTGAGGAGGAATATATAATATGTTCAAGGACCTTGCAAACTATCGATGTTAAAGACACGGTCTGTAATTAGTTATATGAGGCTTGTCTCCTGATTTAAAAATTGGACTAACGTTAGCTAATTTCCACATATCTGGTACAATGCCTACATCTAAACTCTGTTGGAAAATTAACTGAAGGTATGGACCCAACTCTTGTGCAAGATTTTTTAAAATGATAGCATACATCCCATCTGGACCACAGCTTTTATTTGAATATAATTTTAGAAGTTGCTTGACTATCCCATCTGCAGTTATTACATTTTGATCCATACAAAGCTATGGTGAAAGAAAACCCTCATGTGGTATGCCATCATTAACTGTGAAGACCTTCTTGTATTGTTCATTTAATAAGGTAGCTATCCCTACTGGATCTGAAACAAGCTTCCCGTGTGTGTCAACCAGAAAAGGAATAGATTTTCTATTTCGCCTAGAGTTCTTAATGTATTGCCAAAATAATTTTGGGTCCGTTTTTAACCATTTTCCAAGCGTTTCTGTTTTAAAATTGTCATGAGCTAACAAGATTTCCCATTTCGCTGCTGTGCATGCAATATGGAATTTACTAAATTTTGGTGATTTCTAGCCCTATTCCTTTATAAGCATTGCTTATGAAGAGCCATTTTAACTTTGCTAGTGTACCATACTGGATGTGGCACAGTCCCTAACTACCATAGTTGGAATAAAAGAGGAAGACCCACTTAAAATTAAACTATGAAATTGTGACCAATAAAAACATTCTTTAAATTTATGAAAATTATCTATCAAATGTGACTTAAAACCATCCCAATTACATTTGTTAAAAAGAAACACTACTCTTTTAACATCAGAAATTTTTTCCACACATACATTATCATCACATAAGACTATCTGATGATCATTAATTCCCCCTGATACCCTAACATTGGATAATAACTCTGGACTATTAGTCAGTACTACATCAAGAATTTTGTCATTTCTTGTCGGTTCCATAGAGTAAAAATGAAACTGCTAATGGGCCATCACTGCCACTGATCATTGTCTGCATTTCCCAGTTGATGTTTAGAAAATTTACATCACCTCCTAAAATAATGGTTGGGCTATGGTATTTATGATGAAGATTGTCTAAAGAAGTTCTTACACTAGTGATATCTGCTATGGAGGATCCCGGTGGCCGATATAAGAAATATAAAAACACCTTTTTACCATTCTTTAGCCTTAAACTACAACATACTATTTCACAATCTGTTTCAAAACTTGTTTCCCTGCAACTATGAAATATTTGTGAAATAGCTATGAAACCCCCACCCCCAGAATGACCAACCCTGTCTCTACGGTACACTGTGAAACCATCTGGAAATATTTCCCCATTATTAAGAGTATCATCAAGCCATGACTCTGTACCAAGAATTATATTGCAACCAGTCTCCTCAACTCCCGCAATGAACTCAGGAACTTTATTTAATAGACTCCTACAGTTAACCACCATAACCTTTACATGTGAAGGTATAGCTGAAGTTGGTTTTCCTAAATGATTTCCTTCCTGGACAGTGTTTGAAGAAATAATACCTGAAACAAACTAACTATTGCTCCCAGCAACAAGCTGTGGAGCATTCATATTAGTATCAACCACCCCTAAAGCACTTGCACCTAAACTCCAAAACCTTACCCTAAAAATGCTTAACAAAATCACCTATCTTTTTACCGCAATCCTACCAGCCCTGTAATTAAAATGAACCCAGTCCATGCTCCAGGAACCCCCAAAATTGAGCATAGCTGCCCTCCAGTCTATTACATAAGCCCCTACCTTACTACATCCTTCAATAAATTTATCATTTACATAACGTGCCTTACAAGTAACTATATCTCCCCTATCCCACCTCTCAGGACTAGCACTTATTTTAACAGTAACTCCAGCCCTACAATGTGAAGTATGCTTTGCTAAGTCAGCTAGCCCATCTAAAACTTCCCCTCCAAACTGTCTACACATGTCATTAGCCCCCACTTGCAGAACAACTAAGACCTCCTCTGCTTTTTCCCCACATACCATTATCTTGATACGTTCCATAACATTTTTAAACTGAGCCCCTGATAAACAAGCTACACTATCTTTTCCTCTATGTTTACCCACCACCCACTTATCAAGCCTTTTGACATTACTATCACCTACAAAAATTACTGATCTGCTCTGCACCCCTTCCAAAATTACCCCACCCTCATTTCTTTCCTCAGCATTACTAACATTCTTCTTACCCTGTCTAACATAAATTTTCTTACCCTTGCAAACACCCTCCTGAGCTGCATTTACATTCCCTACACTTGCTTTCTTAAACTTCTCAGACCCTTTGCACTTCTGCTCTAAATTTACACTTTCTACTACCTCCACAGATCCCACTGATAATTCCCTAAAAACATTAAACCTGTGCTTTACTGGAGTACATTCTGAAGCTAGAGCTGGCCTAACCTTTCTTCTCTCTTTTTCTAAAACAACTCCCCAACCTACACCCCAGTATTATGCTTAAGGGGTGTAGCAAAAAGCACAGATTCTTTGCTGTGAGAAGGGCCTGGCTGCGACTCAAACACAGCCAGCCTCTCCCTCAGCCAAGCCTCCTCTACCTCAAGCTGCACCACATTCTCCCTCAACTCATCTTCAACACCCTTCCCAGACTCAACCTGTTTCCCAGACTCTACCTGCTTCCCAACCTTAACTTTCCTAACAGTTTCAACTAGTTTCCCAACCTGAATTTGCTTCCCAGACCTAGTATTAACCATTCTAACTTTATAACAAATTTAGTTCCTAAAAACTCTGAATTAGAAACTAGATTCAAAATAAAATGGCAATAAGAGAAATTTATGAAGCTTGGTTTGTACTTATCTAGTATGGCTTCTCCAAACAGAAATCCAGTATGGCATCTTCAATGCAAAACAATGAGAAATTAGCATTTTTTGGCAAAACGTTGATACCTCTCAAGCCAATATTCAGATTTTCAATCTGATTACACCAGCATGTTCAGAATGCAAAGTTCTATCGGTGTCAATAATAATATCACCTCAAAACTAAAGAAATAATTGGGAAAAAACGGGACTAATGGCACCTTTTACAAAAAATAAAAAAGGCAGAATCTAATTAAAAAGTTTATATGATAAAAACTACTTACCCAATTTGAAATCCGATTCCAGAAACGAGTTCAGCAGGCCAAATATTATCAATAACAGTGAAGATTTAACTTGGATATCAGAAGTGAGTTAGTTTAAATGGTTAAAAACTGAAAGCAAAAGGGGCAAAAACTAAAAACGTGGTTTTCAAGATTGAGGCAAACAAAGAAAATTTTCAAGCCTAAAGGGAGTTTTAGTAAACACGTTATAGCTTAAAAACTACTTGACTAATTTTAAAACTCATTGCTGCAACATGTTCAACACACTTAGTTCTATTTAAATCACCTAAGATTAAACTTGAATCGAATGATTAAATTAAGAAAATAGCCCAAAAACCGGGAGCAAAATTTTTATGCTATACCTTATGCCTTAACCAATAGTATAGTGGTGGCCAGACATTTTCCCTCAGTCACAGGGAACAAACTTTCCCTCTCCCGATAGGAACTCTGGTCTCATGCAGCTCTGGTGAAACAAGGTTCACCCACCTGTCAACCTTCTCAAGTGCCACCGGGACTTCTGGGAGTTGCCGTTCCTGAGGCCAAGCCTCTGGTATCAATGGTGGAACTGATTCCACCTCCATAGGTTTCCCAAGCACTTGATCAGTGTAAGCGGCTTGAAGGACATCTGGATGTGCAGTCCTCTCGGAAATACACTTTCCGGTGCACGATATCCATCATAAAGCTGAAGCGTGTGGCAAGATTAACACCCAAAATTGCTTGGCTCCTCCCCTTCACAATTAGAAGAGACACCTTGATGGTCTTCTGGTGGATGGTCAAGTCCACCAATGCAACACCTTCTACTACGATGGCATGCCCACCCCTGCCAAAAAGGCATGACAGTACCTCTAGTACCTCAATGTGCAACCCCATCACTCGTGCCACCTTCATGCTTAGAACCGAAACTTCGGCTCCCGTGTCCACGATCAGCTCCACCAGGAGATGTTCACCAATGGACACAAACACCCTTGGTGCTCCCCAAGCATATGCCCGGCTCTGCAATTCCCGTTGGTTGCCACCATCGAACTTCTGCCTCCCGATGATAACACCAGATGAACAGAAGTCTGGGGTCCAGCCTCACTAACTAGAGACTCCCCAGGCCCGGCAGAAGGTATGGGCACACCAACTCCTTCTGCCGGCTCGATGAGCACATGATCCAGCACCTCACCACTAGGCATATAGGATGAGGGGGCAAACCAGTTATCCAACTGGAATACCACAGCCTCCAATGTGGAGCATGGCATCGGAAAAACTCACTGGGTAACTTCCGGGTCTGCAGACCTTGCCAGAGGCACCCCTGCTCTTCACCGGACATCCACATATCTGGAGACCGCCCAAATGTACGTCCCTTCATCACAGTGCCGACGATGTCAGACACCTGAGTTTTTAAAGCATTTCCGGTTGCTCACCACTCAGTTTGGTGGTGACCGGCATCCATAGAGGAGTCTAGAGTAGAACTGGCCATTGATTACGGTGGCCAGGTACTTGCAACCCTCCTGCCACACAGGCACTAAGCATGGCATTGGCTGGAGCTTCTGGCTTGCACCAGGCATCACTCTGGCAAATTGTCTTTTTTCCCGCAGCATCGGGACAGTCCTGTCTCAGGTGAGCCATTTGGTTGCACCCAAAACACAGGCCCACTCGCCGGACTGATTCTCCTGACCAACAATCTGCACCACGAGGTGTTGCCGCCGGCTGTCCTCCACCAGAGCTTGCCTGCTTCCTTCCCTTCTTACCCCCAGTCTTGGCCACTGCTTAGTTCGACTTGGATGGTGCAGCGGCCTTCGCACCCAACAGGTTTGAAGAGGAAGTTTTACAGAGCTTCCAGAGTTAGCTGTGGCACCGGAGGACTGGACATTAACCCGGTCCTAAGGAACCACTCGAGTACAGGCAGATAATCTGCCTGCCATCAGCATATCGACTTTAACAGGCCGTGCCCTACGGGCAAATGCCTCTAACATCTCGGCCTAGCAACCGAACATTTGATCGGTGATGGCCGTCAGGAGCTTTCATTTGAAAAAATGAGCCGACAACTCTCGTTTTTGCCCAGACACACGTGTTCTGACAGCTCAATAAACTGCCAATAGAATGCTTGCACAGACTCGTGACCACCCTGCTTCATCGTTTCAAATTCCGAGAAGCAGACACAAGCCTGATTTCCCGAACTGAATCGGCTAACTATAGCCTCTTTCAGTTCAGCCCAGGTGAGGTCTGGAAGAGTTTCCACCAAAAAGGCGTAATACTCCTCCGCTGGACCATCAAGCAGGTACATAAAGTAACTGCACCTGGACTCATCCATCCAGCGCTGAGCCCGAGCCTTAGCTTTGAACACACGGAGGAAAGGTGCCATATCCTCTCTGCCATTGTAACGGACAAACGAGTGGACTGGGTTGAAAAACCCAAATGCCTGAACCTCTGGAGCAGGCATCCAAGCATCTGCACTAACCCTGCGAGGTTGCCTGCTCCGGTTCCCCGAAGTATCAGACAAGAAATCAACCACCAGCAGCACCTCCCTTTATACGGTTTCCCGCACGGGTGACAGTGAAAACCTCGAAACATCCCATCCAACCAAAGGACGTCTATCCCGTATTCAATCTCTACTAGTTGCTGCTCAGTTAGCCTGGCCAAAAAGGCCCATCCCTCCCATGCAGTATCGTGTGGGATTTCCACCATCTCCCTCAGGAATTGACCACCTGGACGAGAGGCGGTGGAAACATGGACACTAGGACGTGGTCGAGCGCCATTCCCAATGAGATCACCATTGGTGTCACTGTCATCCAATAAAAATTCTCTGGGGAGATTGGCACAGGGCATCTCTGCACCGTGACCCATTCTCCTTGCAAAGGTTCATCCCGTGGAACATCGTCCATGATGCTTCCCTCCAGAGAATCCTCATCCACGCTACCGCTCTGTACTGCCGTTTCCAGTGGTACGCAGCCGTCTGCCCAAATTGGATGGTCGACGGTGCAGCTGGGCAACTCTAATCTTTTTTCCACACCGCTTTCCTGATTCTCCATCAGTATAACCAGGATTCGTGCCAAAATGCACCGTGCTTCCACGGTCAATTACGGCCAAAACCACCAGAAAACAGAATCTCACCATTGAAAACGATAAACTCACGGACAAACGTCTGTAAAACACCATTACGAATGGATGGAACCATGAAAAACCGCGGTATCACGGACCAAAGTCCATGTCCCACAATAAGGAACGGTTTCTACCGTGGTCCCACGGACAACGGTCCATGCCCCATGGTGTACTTTACGGTACAATGATGTTTACCACTTTCTACCGTGGTACCTCGGAGCAATGTCCGCACCCCATGGTGTATTCATGGTAAAACCTCTTCAACCACTTTCCACCACAGTACAACGGACCAAAGTCTGAAACCCACAGTGAAATTGCTTTATAACGAGGTAACGAGGTTACCCAATGGTTTGTGCCGCTGTGCCCAGCAGTGTACTACCGTTGCTCAGTTATTTGACTGTCAAAACTGTCAAATCCATGGTCTATAACCGTGCAAGAGGGTGGGTATGAGTACTCGGCACCTCCACAAATTGTAACGACCCGCCAGGTCCGTCACAATACCTCGGGTACATTTGTACTGTCCAAAGAACTTTAACAAACTTACCCGGCCACAGACTCCGATTACGGGGATGGGATCGTACCCGTATCTGCCACTGCCCCCCTCGCAATGGGAGAGGTCCCACCACGAGCCCATGTAAGTACCGGCTGACAAAAGCCGGAAACAGACGGTGGCAATCCCGTAGATTCCCTCCCACCCCACGGTACTCCCAAATA
Organism: Brachycybe producta; assembly: GCA_036925085.1. Lineage (NCBI taxonomy): Eukaryota > Metazoa > Arthropoda > Diplopoda > Playtdesmida > Andrognathidae > Brachycybe > Brachycybe producta. The sequence goes on from JAUPFP010000003.1 coordinate 6,598,072, forward strand.
AATACACGACACAGTTTGTAAGGTTAAATAAGAGATATGTTTATTAACTTACAGTTAAAAGGTCAACTAAAAGCAATGGTGATGTTTCCACACAGCTTGGCTGGTGCACTCTACCAGCCAAGCCCCCATGAAAATGCAAAGTATCCACACCAAGAACAAAAGAGGCCTCTTTGGCCTCCAGCATAAAGATCCTCTTGAGTCTAGAGCCTACAACACACTGCCCAGAACAAATGGCTCGCTAGGCCATTTATACCTCTAGGCAACTTCACCAGGAGGGGACAGTTGTCACTTCTGACCTCTCACCCATTGACTCCAATATTGAGAGGTCTGCTGGCACCAAAATGGCGTCCGACCCAACAGCCTACTGCATGCTGTCAGGCAGACCACCATAGGGAGTTCGTCTGCTCAACCAAAAAATTTTGATTGAGCAAACCAGGTTGCGACATAGGTATATTAAACTCTTCAGATTGTACATCTTTGTCACATTTTAAAAACTTAAAAAGAAAACCTGCTTGAATTTTCAAATTATTTTCATGATCTGCCTTCCTTTTTCTGAATTCTGCTCCAGATAACTTTTTTCTACCATCTGACATTTTGGCACAGTTTAAAATCAAAAGTTGCAGTAGTGAGAACCTTTAAAATTAAACTTATTCACTCTGATTGAAATTGTAAATGAAAGGAAAAAGTCCAGTTTCTCACAAAGAACTAAAGTTAGATGTTAGCAAATGCAGTTTTAGGGCATAATTAAAAGAGCAGTATTCTTATTTTCCTATAAGAAATCTAACTTTAGTTTTTTTAGCAACAAATTTGTATCATGTGCACATTTATAATACTGAGTTGACTTTGGTGGAAATAAAGAAGACAATGAATAGGGTAAAAAAGTTGGAAATTTGCAAAATTGTCCATTTTCACAAAAAAAGTTTATTCCCTGTTTGCCACCCACTGCTGTTTATTAGCTGACTTTAGTCTCTTTCATTGAGACCAACAAAGAAATCACCAAAAAAGTTTGTAGAAAACAAGTGTAAATTACTGTGTAATAAAAGTTCATGTGCTGCCAATTCCCCCTCAAACTGAAACAGTATAGATGTCAATAGTGTATCAACAAAGGAAGGCTCAATTAAAATGTGTTTGAAAAAAAATCCAACAAAATTGCACCCACGGTTGTGCCGGCCCTGGCTTCAGCTGTGGTTGTCTGGAGTCGGACTTGAGCAGTTACTGCCATTGTCCGACTCACTTCATGTGTAGTCATAGTATCTTGGCTCAATCGGTTGGGGACGTGGTCGATCCACTTCCCAGTGTCGATGGTGGGGAGTCTCAGGGTAGGGTTGGTGAGCTGATGATGTCCTCGGAGGTCCAGGAGTTATTGGATAGGTCCTCCTGGTGGGCAGTTGTTCGTATGAACTGGTGCTTGGTGGTGGTGGTCTATTTGTGTCTCTGGGTTCGAGTGTCGTTGAAGTTCGGGTTCTTGAGGTGTAGATAGATGCTTGCTCCATGACAATTTTGGTTTGGGGTGGCTGGTAGACAGCTGAGTGGTCTGCTGGGTTCCCAGGGCGGTCCAAAGCCTGATGATCTTGGAGAGGTCCATGTTTGCAGGCATCGAGAGGTTTGGTTGGGATTGTTTAGGTGTCTTTGACTTCTTATGCATTGGGCGGCAATCACCCTGGCTGCCAATGAACAAGTCCGAGGTCTCACTTCCAGAGGAAATGGGAAAGCTTTGTCCGGGTGCCAATGATTGCATGGGTTGAGAAGGTTGAGACGTTTGCGAAGGTTGAGTCGGTTGAGAAGGTTCTGGATTGAGGGGAGGATTGCTAGAACCCTCTCCATTGTTGAGTATGAGTTGTGGGTTAGAAGGTTGGGCCATTTTTGTAGATGGTCCGTGTAGTGGGTGTGTCTTTCGGAGTCCTAGTAGGTGTGGAACAGATCTGGGGTTGTGTCGTACTGACTGTGTGATAGAATGTGATTCCAGATCTGATTCCAGTGTAGGAGTTTGAAAATGTCTTCATTAGTGTTAATAATCGGCTACCGATCTAGTGTTGCAGGTGAACTTCACGTGGCATGGTGACAGAGCTGACCATGTGGGTAGAAGAGGCCATTACGATGAATACAGCTGGTTACTGGTTCCTGTTCTCTTCTTGGAGTAATCAAAGCACTTGGAGTGAAGAGAAACTTGCTGAAAAACCAATTTTAATGACAATTTAAAAACAAAGGTGAATAACCCCTCTAACTATGTGGAGAGTGGTATCTGACCACGTGGATAAAACGTTTGATAAAATAAAACAAAAATGTACTTAAAATAAAGTTTTTGACCGACTTTTCTCTTCTGTTGGAGTAATCGGATCTGCTGGAGTAGTGAATTATATACATTCAACATGGCTAACAGCACATGAAGAGAGATTCACACTTCAGTAGAGTAGATTGAAAGAAAAAAAAATAGAAGGTCGTTACCACCTTTATTTGGAGCACAAAATGAAGCACAAATGATGGTAAGTGATGGAATCGAAATAAAGTATGAGAATCCAATTTTTGTCTTCTTGGAGCAGTCAGAGCTACCTGAGTGATGTATTAGTATACACTCGACGTGACTAATAGCATGCAAAGAGGAACAAAAACTCTCTTTTGTAGCTGGGATGCAAGAAGTAGAAAGAAAAGGGTTGGTTACCGACTTTATTTTGATGAAAAATGCACAAAAAATGTTGGTGGTGTATCAATGAAGTGGGCCACACAATAACAGAAGAAAAAGGTCCAAGAACACCCCCTTTGCACACTTGTGATCCCTAGGTTTAGTAGGATGGCCCCAACATTTTGTACACGTGGTTTCCACAAGTAACACAAAGGACGGATAAAGCAAACACCCGGCAATCGAAGCATGGTTTTTTTACACCTAGGACATATGTAGGTGTACACAGGCCCTAGGTGTAAAAAAACCATATATATTAACCATATATTAACCATATATATTAAGCCATATCTTTCTGTGTTTTCTTTCGTCTGTGATCTAATGCTTTATAAAAACCACGTCGGAATTTATATAAATTTAAATAAATGAACCACTTTTTTTTCTCAAGGTCAACTATATGTTGCACATTCCCCATCCAAGAACCCCATAATATTAAATTGGAGAGAGGAAAAGGTTGGAAAGTTTAGAAGGGGAGGTGGAGAGAAAGAATCGTGGAGGGGAAAAGTGGGAGGGTCGACTGAAAATTAAATGAAAGGAGTAAAAAAGGAACAAACGACACACATGCGCACACCATAGAAAATGAAAAAATCATTTTCTCTTTCAAATATAAAAATGGGAGGGGATAATAGTAGCAAAATTAAGCTACAGTTTATCACAGGCAATTGTGCCCAGCATTAGAATTTCTTTTGCACAGCCATTTTATGAACGTCACCAATTTCTAACTTTTTTGTTACTTGGTCTAACGTCATAAAACGGCAGAGGAAAAAAAATTCTAATGCTGGGCACAATTGCCTGTGAATTTTGCTCCCATCAATACATTGTGAGCTTTTGACTTCGACCTTATAAAAATAAAAACTTGATGATGATGTTTTCTGCAACTCGTTTCTACTACTGATCGCATGGTGACTGCACAAAGAAGATTCGATCGATTGCGATAATCCTTCTGTGCAGGGGTGTAATGTTTGCAGAAGGATGGTGGACATTCTCCTGGTTGGTGCTGATATACATCTTCCTTTGTCTGTTGCCAATTGAAGATGTTGAAGGTACTCCAGGATCTGTATGTCTCCTTGCTTTATGGTGTTTCCGGCCTCTGTGGAGAAGTATTAGTTTCCAAACATAAAGACAATGCAGATTTCTATTATAAACACTTTATTCATTTTTGTACAGAAACACTCAAGTTTACAAGAATGAATTGTTAATCAAAGGTGCATCCTCATGCCCATGATGTGGTACGGATAAGAATGTACGTAATACAACTCAGTTGAGCAAAAGACAAGGATGATGAACAAAGAGGAATATGGTGCTTTTATACCTTGGACCTGTGTACACCTACGAGGTGTAACCAGGTCCAAGTGACCATGGTCCTACAAGTATCAACCCACCACTTCGATATGAGTGAGAAGTGTGAGTCAGAAAGGAGGGAGGGACTAGCAGGAGTTGTTTACCCTCAGGCTATGGTTTTGGTGGGATCGGGAGTTACTGGGTGTTACAACATATATATATATATATACAATAATTTATTAATAATTTACAATTAAATTATAAAAAACTAAATTAACTAAAAATAATTATGATAATTATAATAAAATAATTATTTTTCTTATGTTAGTATAGGAGGCTATGCACAAACCTTAGTTTTTAGCATCGACTCAAACCGCCTCTAGTGTTATTTAGATGCATTACCGGCACCATTTTAATGCCCCATAGAGTCAATGGGAAGTCTGGAAGCCTGTATCTATAGGAGGCTATGATTGAGGTAATGATGGTGAGTTGCTTGAAGATGGAGAACAAAGAACAAAAGGGTGGAACAACAGAGTCCCACATGGCTTGATAATGTGTTTTAAGCCTTGTTAAGCATCAAACAATGATATGGAGTTTGATGAAAAACGTACTTGAAAATTGAAAAAGAAGGGTGAAGAATAAAGATGATTTTTGAGAGACACATTTCTCAAAAAAGAACAAAAGATAGATTAGTGAGATTTGTCTTTTTAGTGCACAATGATACGGAGTTTTGACTAAAAAGACACCTCCCGAGATTAATATTGTGGCTTAGGTTTACCACCCAATGATATGGAGGATGATAGAATAGGGTGCCCCTCGAAATGAAATAAGAGTGTAGAATAAAGGGATGATGATGAGAACATAAAACATAAAATACACAAACAAGGACAGAAGCACATCGGTCCAAAAAACTGATGCCAAGGTGTTTTCCCATGTGCTGTATGGATGTTGATACAACAGTTCTTATGGAGCGCGTGCTTCTTACAACGAAGTGTGGTTCTATCTGGAAGACCATCCCTCTGTATTAGTTTCTTCTGCTTCAGCGTGGACAGGACCATAGAACTGTGCGGCCGATCACTAAGTGATCACTCAGTGATCACTAAGTTTCTACACATGGTTCAACATAAAAAGATTGGACAAAGACTCGTGAGGCACCATCACAAGACTCAGAAAAATGGACATCTTCTGTAGACCGGTCAGAGAAGGCAAAATGAAGGCTTACTGTTCACCTCCACCAAATGTGAGCTTTATGGCGACCTCATGAATATTTCGCAATTCATTATGCTCTTTTTCTATAGCTCGTCTATAGCTCTTCTCTTGATCGCGCGGTGACCACACGGAGAAGATTTGAGCCATAGAAGTTGTCGGATGGTAATGGATTGTAGTGATCCTTCTGCGTAGGGGTGTAATCTGCTGAGAAGGATGGTGACCATATTTTCTCGCCACCATTGATGTGCATCTTCCTCTTGGTTGGAAGATGTTGTTGCTCCTTAGGGATCTCTATGCCTCCTTGCCCTATGGTGTCTCTGGCTTGTCTAGAGAATTATTAGTTTCGATACAAAAGACAACGCAGTTTCATATTGCAAAGACATTTTTTAGAAACATTCACGTTACAAAAATGAATATGAATGATTAAAGGTGCATCCACGGGCCCATGATGTGATACGGATGTTGAGCAAGAGTGGACAAAGAACAAAGAGGAACATGGTCTTTTTATACCTTGGACCTGTGTACAACTACAAGGTGTAACCAGGTCCAAGTGACCATGTTCCTAAGAGTATCAATCCGCCACACTAGCGTTTGGAGGCTTGTGTTTTTTCATAGCGCATGCGCATTGCCATCTCGGTTGGTTTGTATAGGAAAGTGATGGCAGATTTGCGTTAGCAGCGCCATCTATTGATGACCAATGGAAACTGCCCACGTCTTATAAGGGGCACCGTAGTTTCCATTGGTCATCAATAGATGGCGCTACTAACGCAAATCTGCCATCACTTTCCTATACAAACCAACCGAGATGGCAATGAATGCGCATGCGCTATGAAAAAACACAAGCCTCCAGACGCTAGTATCCGCCACTTAAGTACGAGTCAGAGAGGGAGGGAGGAAGAGGTATGAGTTGTTTACCTAAAGGCTATGGTTTTGATGGGATCACGAGTTACTGGGTGTTACAACTGTGAGAATCTTAGCCAGAGACTAGTGAGGACACTAAATAGACATTATATTGGTCTAGTCCTCCCCTGGCCGGTAGAATTAGTGACCTAGCCACTCACTATTAATATGAGTGCAAACTCGCTCATTTCATTTAAAAAGAGCAGATTCTACCTGGAGAAAAAGGTTCATCACAATATTGAAACGATACGGCCATGAGCAATCCTGGCTCGCTAAGTTTTTTTTGGATCGTTTGTTTACTTTTAGAGTGGCCTGGAAGTTTGTCAACCCTCTGTACTCACGTACAGAGGATTGACCCAGTTCCATAAGCTGATGACGTTGCCAATATCCTGTCTTGGGTCTTGGGTCCCTTTTTTCTCCCAGTCCCACCCCTTAATACAAAGAGATCGACTTGATAAGCATCAGCATTAAGTCAATGGGGTTGTATTTTTCTGGGAATATTGGTCTCTAAATAGAATGAGTCATAGTTCTATATTTTGGTGACCACTGGTCAATCATATTGATTGGCTAGTTTGGTTATTGATTTTGATTTTGCCCAATCAGAGAATACTGAGAAAGTGTTCTCAGTATCCTCTTTTTGGGTATAAAAGACCATGTATTTTTGTGTAACTCAAGCACTCTTGAGAGAACGAATCCATGCTCACGTTTTGCTAAGAAAATGATGTAAATAAACCGAATTGATATTTAAAAAAGTTGTAGAAGTTTATTTTATACCTTTTGAACGAAACAAAGAACTTCAACATTTTGTCATCTAGCACTGTCAACCTAGGTGTAAACCTGGTTCTCCAGCACTAGATGCAACTTCAGAAGACAGCACGATCAACCAGCTTTTTACGGGCGAAAGCCCAGGGAGTGGCAGACAACAAAAGATCCTTAAAACTGTAAAGGTTCTTGAAAGAAGAACTTGTGAGGAAACGTACGGGACTAATTTGTTCCCTTCCTCCCGAACCATAATAGAATTAGTGGCCTAGCCAACCACTTTCTGATCGCCCGAAAGAGTGCTATGATACTTTTTGATAATTCTATTAGACCCCTGAACGTGGTTCGTTACAATATTGACACGTTTTGGGGCCCACTGCTATTTTCTTAATTTAGCTCCGTTTTGTTTTGGGTTTCTTTAATTTTGTAGGCACCGTGTATTTTGTAGCTTCTGGGCCACTCGGTACTAATAGGTACCGATTGACCCAGATTCTATTTTTAGCTTGACCTAATCGTTCTCCCCTCTTTACCATTGTATTATCCTTCCACATGAGTGGATTCTTATCACTTTAATTTGAAGTTGTTTACGTTTTTCCCCTTTTAATTAAAAGGGTGACTCATCTCTAATATTTTGGTGACCACTGGTCAATCGTTTTTGATTGGCCAGTTTGGTTTTTACTTTTGTTTTTGCCCAATCAGGGGATACTGAGAAAGTGTTCTCAGTATCCTCTTTTTGGGTATAAAAGGCCGTGTTTTTGTATGTAAGTTAGTGAGTTCTTAAATAACGAACCTATGCCCAATTCTGGCTAGGTTTTTAGATATTATTTTGAACGTTATTATTTTTATGTGTTGTGCAATTAATTCCAGTTCTATTTCGTTTATGCCTGATACTTTTATCTACGAAATAAACGATATTCTATTTAACTAAACCAGTGATGATTTATCGACTTAAACTTTAAATTCCGCGATTGTGAACTTCATCATTTTGCAGGCCTTCACCTTTCTTGGATACTTCAAGGTCCCAACAGGTGCAAACCTGCAATGCATGAGTAAGTATATTTTACATGACTCTTAGGGCAGATTTACGGATGAACGTCCGAGAGATACAGAGATTAAAGATCCTCAAGACTGTGAAGTCTTTTGCCAGAGACTAGTGAGGACACAGAATAGACGTTTTATTGGTCTAGTCCTCCCGGACCAGTAGAATTAGTGACCTAGCCACTCACTATCAATACGAGTGAAAACTCGCTCGTATTAACCTAAAAGAGCAGATTCTACTAGTGGAAAAAGGTCCGTCACAATATATACAAATATACATTTATTAATATTTACATGCAGCATGTTCATGTACATTTTTATAATACCTATATATATAATACATATATATAATACATTTTTATATTGTAAATATCAACTTTCTTCAAAGTTCAACATTACTAAAAATGATAATAATTTTGTTTGCAAAAAAGTTCACTTGCTTTCCACCAGGAGTGTTTAATATTAACAATTTACAAATATTTCCATTTCAGATTGGTCAACATTTCGATTTATTGTAAATTATGAAATATATTTAAATTAAAATTATTTGTGGGATTTATAGGAAATTTTAAACATTGCAATTTTTTTAAAAAAGAAAAATATGAAAAAAAAATATTGTGGCGGGAAATCAAATTGTTTTAAAAAATCACTTATATTGAACATAAACATTTTTTGAACAAATTAATAAAATAAATTAAAACAAAATTGAAAACCAACTTAATTTTTCTTAAGAAATAACCGTTTAACTCAAGGTAAAACAACGAGTCAAAATCAACAGAATACACAACAAAATGACATTTGTAAGCATTCACAGGTTGCGCCGCCTGGCGAGTAAATCGGGAAAATGGCGGCCATTTTACGTGTTTCGAAATTTCGAAGCCGGCAGGCCTGTATCTACAGGAGGCTACAATTGAGTACTATGTAAACCTTGATTTCAACCCACTTGGTGGCGCTGCAAACAGTTATCAGTATTCTTGTATATTTCATTTCCGGTTCCCAACTTTCCTTATTTTACAATTTGTTTTGTATATTGTCTCGACTGTTTTTGCGGTGTTTCGTTGAAATCGTTATTTAATTGAAGTATTTAAACATGGTACGTAAATCTTGATGGCTATACGTTGAAATGATTTGTTGTCGTCATCTTTTTAGGAATGACTTATGTTTTACAAAAGTAGTTTCGAATTACAAAGGTTAAGCAAAACATGTATTGGGAACTGAAAGCTTAACATGATGATGATCGTGATGTCAATGAATGTGTTTCAGGTCTGGGTGCAAATATTCCAGGCTATTTTTCAATAAACAGCATTCTTTTCAAATGTAGCATGATCATTTCTTTTCGTAGAATAGAAAAGATTGAGGCACGTAACGCAGCGAATTAGGTAATTTGGTGGGCGTAACACGAGTTCTTTTGGAGATCAGTAAGTAAATTGGATCTCGAGTGCCAGATATGAACCATTCAGATGAAATTCTAAACGTATTCTTCCGTAAATGGAAGAAGAAAATTAGATCCTGAAGGCGAATATTGCCATTTTAGTCGTCTATCCGTCAAGTTAAGGTCGTCTTAAAACGTAAACGCCTCACAAGTTTGATTATTTTGTATGTCAGGTGCAAAATGAAAGAGAAAACAAGTTGTTTTAGACACTGAAAGGATCGGTCAATCGCTTAAAAGAGACCATTACCTCCAGAAATTTCTTGTGAAAATATTGTCAAGAATTATTCAACGGTTACCAAAACGTTTTTTAACATTTAAAATATGTGATTAATATAATTTAAAAAAATTAAAAATCAGTTGACTTCATGTAAATGAACTTTCATCAGATAAATGCGCCACCAAACAGAGATTGGCAACAACAAAAAACCCAAATTGGTCTACTCTTCTACTCGCATTCTGATGTGTTGTCACCAGCTCACATTATTTTCATACCATGGATTTAATATTTGAATTATTCCACATGGAAGGTTGTATTATGTTGTTTATGAATAGGAAAAAGACCTATATTTCATTAAAGAATTCTGGAAATGTGAGGTGACAACTTTTGCCACAAAAATGGTGGGAGACTTTCGTTTTTGGTAATTTTAAGTGGCGTCGTTTGGTGACTCATGAAAAGCCTCTTCATTTTTTAGTTTTTTTTATGGTTTTATTGACTTATTTTAAAATTTAAAAATCGTTTTGACAATCTTTGGGTAAGTAATGGTCTCTTTAAGCTCATTTTAATGTTGATATGTTTTAAAGTAAGCTTTTTGTTTGAACTTGAAATCACCCCAGTTTAAGCTGACAGCGCGTACACTGTGGGTGTGTTATTTTGATGAACGCGTCGGAACAACAGTAAGAACAGTGGGAAGGTTAGATTTAGTTTATTTAAGCTTGTTGCAGGGGGAGAGGGGGGTGCAGCATCCCAGTTTTTAAAGAGTTATTTAATCTTAGACTATTACCTTCCTGGACTGGCGACTTCCTAACTTCTCCATGGTAAGGTGTTGAATGACTGCTCTAAGGCGGAAGTGCTGGCTCGAGCAAGGCCAGTTCCATCTGGTGGTATTATCTGTATGTAAAATCCTAGCTAAAGTGTTTTGTTTTCTCTTAGACTATTACGTTCTGGTAGGCAATAGTCTTAGATACATCTTCTATAGCTACAAAATGTCCAAAGAGTGTCATAAGTTCGAAATTTCAGTTATCATATTCCTGCTAGAAGCGCTGTTGCGAAAACGACGTCGTGTATCTGTCCAACACAAATTTCGGGAGTTGCCAGTCCAGGAAGGTAATAGTCTAAGATTAAATCAAATTCGTCCATTGTTTCGACCGTTGCTCCCATTGATGAATAGTTGGAACAATGGACTAATTTAATGAAATAATCATTAAAATTGGGGGCAGCACCCCCAAACCCACTGCAACAAGCTTAATTTAACCTTAGACCATTAATCTGGGGGAGTGGCAACTGTGAAAATTCATTGTTAGTATATAGTGGTGAAAACCAGCATCAGCAGCGCCACTTTAGTTGGAAAAGGTTGTACTTTAATTACGGCCAGGATGAAAGGTAGGGACGCTTGCATTTGAAAGGCTTTCATAGTGGTGTAGAAAGGGAATCGAGAATCGATGTTACAAATACCATACCACAATACCACATCTTCATTCACCAGAAACTGCCCGTAATGTTAACGCAACACAAACATACTAGATGGCGCTAAATGCTTAGTTGACAATAAAGTCACCAGAAGGTGCTGTTGTAGTTTCACCAGGTTATACGAAAAATCCATCCACATATAACATATTATGAGTTGCCAGTCCCGGAGAGTAATAGTCTAAGATTTAAATAAACCTAACCTTCCGTCTATTACTACTTTTTTTCTGAGTGTTCCTACTGTTGTTTCGACCTTTCCGCTGTTCATCAAAATAGCACCCCCCTTCCCTTTTACACTTAGTTTATAAAAGGTTTATTTTGAAATATACCACCGTGATTTTACGCTTAAGGGATTGAGCCACGGGTGCTGACTTTTCAAAAACTTAAGATGTGCTCTTGTAATTTTTCTGAGGTTCTCGATTCCATCATGTAAATCAATATATGTATGTTATAGGCTATATCAGGTGACGTATCCTTCCTGCTTGTGTAAAATCTGCTTTCTTGGGGGCTACAGGGTCCTAAACAGGACTTTCACAGGGATGTTTTGCTGTCTGCTAACCTTCAGGCTTTCGCCTAATAAAATGTCTTTGAAAAGCGTGTTGACTGACTTCTTTGTTGATCAGCTTTGTTGTTACCAGGGTTTCAACCGGTCTTTTCTATCCTGAGTTAATTCTAAGTTAAATAATTTTGTAACGAATTCTTCATTTGTAATTCATCGTTTTTTTTAATCACCTTGTAGATTTAGAGTTATCCTTATAGGACGGGTTTCACCACATGCTTGGGGGTGGTTGGGAGATATCCAGTCGATACCTCCCTACCCCCCAGGATGAGTAAAAGACTGCAGAAGAATTGTATCATCAATTCTTATAGGATAGTTCCTAGAAGAATGGACCGAAGGACGTTCATACGGGGTTATTGCTCAGAGTCAAGCGAGCCCAGCAGACAATCTGACTCCATCCACTCTGAACTACCAAGCACAACAGAAAACCAGCCAAAATTCGAATCAGCAACAAAGTCAAAACCGGAACCAAAAATATCCGCAAAAGAAAAATTTCAATGGCCAGAAGACGTAAAGGAACAGACCTCCCAAAGATCTCAGCACAATCGAATGCTTTCATTGTCATGAGAAGGGTCATTTTGCAAACAACTGCCCAAAGAAAGTAGCGGATGGAACCATCGGACTTGTTAATCATGGAACGGCCACTGGTAAAGATGGTCAGAAGTACATTGTTATCAGCAAGAATGGGCAGAAGAAGTATTTTCGTGAAGAAAGCCCGGTTAAACTAAAAAGCGTGGCAGTAAAGAGGGGCCTACTGCCCTTTCATGACAGAAAACCCTCTGGTAAACGACAAAATCGCAACGAAACAGTGATCGGCCATTCCAGAAACATCGTGGACATAACTTTGTTTGGGGATATGGTTGTCACCAAAGCAACTGATGACGCTGCATCTGGACCAACTGCAGAAGCACCGAAAAGACCATGTGATTTCTACTCAAGGACTCCTTGAGCAGCCATCGGAGTTGATAGTCGCCATTACAAATGAAAAACGGTGTTGACAACGTTCTGTTCCCTTGTGTGTTTCATGGAAGCTCCGTGCCCACATTTGTAAATGTGGTGCCAAAACACCTCATCCCAGGAGTAATGAGACTATGCCATGACGAGCCAGATGCTGGTCATGAAAGACAAACTAAGACCTGGGATCTAACCAGGCAAAGTTGGGTATGGAGAAACCTGGCATGGGTTGGTCAGCCCAACTTCTACTAATCCATTAAACCCGGAGAGTTTGCTCCCGGGGGTGCTGAACCACGAAATTCGGGAAAAAGCAATGATTGGGATGGAACCGAAGACTGGACTCCCACCGATTGGGAACATCACCGTCGTAGGAATCGACCTCCAGTCCCGTTTCGACAGGTTGATGAGATGTGGGATCATCAGGGCAAGTGTGTGCCCAAAAGCCAGGCCCTCCGGGATGCCGAGAAGGCCTATGCAGAGCTATGGTGCCTGAGGCTGCCAAATTCAAAGCAGCGGTACCCACACTATTGAGGCCGGTTCCGTTGACCTGTCCACCTGCAGCCGCAGCCGCTTCAATCGAAGTCATCACGCGGAAGACGAACAAACCAACCAACAGGCATCGAGAGGCCAAGCGACATCGTGAGGAAGGGCTCTAGACCCAAGAGAAAAAACTTTTAAACTACTACCCTCTTTATAAATTATAAATAAAACAACTGTTAACCAAAATTAAAATTGTTCCGATTAAACAAATTCTTAAGATTTGTGTACAAGTCAGAAAAAAAACATCGACCTCACTTAAGAGAATGGTCAAAAAGGACATCCTTAGACATTCTTGGAAAATCTTTTTCTAGCAAGTCTAGTCATTCTAAGGAGGTTAACCGCCCTTCGAATTTTTACCGGCCTGGTAAGCCTTCGAGCTCCGGTGCGTCCAGCTCGAAGCACAGTAAACCTTCTCACAAGAAGAAAAAGAAAAAGGACAAGAAATCCAAGCGTGAGAAGTTAAGTCCCAGGGGACTGGTGGCGGAAGAATCAGAATGGACGAGAAGTCCCGACACATTGCTAGCATGTTGGCTGGGAAAAAGCCGGACTATACCCGTCGGGTGTTGATGGCACAGACAGAGGGGAGATCGATGCGTGATGTGGTCGGCATCTCTCTGTCCTCCCCGCAGGTGGTCGCACTACTGAACCTGTTCCACCGGGTCAGCTCGCCTTTACCTAAGGGCGGGGGCAGCCTGACGGGGACAAGTAGTGTTTCAACCAAACGTGGCCCCGTGCCTTCCGTAGGAAGAACATCCTTTTGTAAGTTCTGACGATTGGTTCTTTGAACCCCTAGGACTGGAAGAAAGATCCAGATCTCTCCAGCCTGAGGGCGAGGATCAATGCTTTGGAGCCAGTCCTGCGTATTCAGAAGGAGAGGTCTTTCTGAATAACCGACTTGGTCTGTGGCAGGACCGCCGGGAATGGAGGGGTTCTCATACCATGGTTACTATCGTTTGGGAGAGCCACTCCCCATACTATGGGCACCATCATTGCCGTCCTTTAGCATGCTCTATTTGCTTGCTTTTGGCTTTAGAGACTGTCCGGTGTTGTTATTCGTCAACCCGGTAAGGAGGCACTATGCTGTTCTTGACGTGATGGGGACAAGAGATGGGATAATTCGGTTATCCCGCCTCCCGGCACCATACATCAAACACCTTTTTGGATGCGACTTAAGAGATGGTTGGGGAGTTCATAATCCAACCGCTACGAGAATGCGTGTCTGATCCCACAGCCACCCTCATCGATCTTTAACAAGTCGGACCATGCATTTGGGTCCGCAGCTTGCAATCTTGCCATTGATGAATTTCGATGGCAGGCGGAAGCAAGACTCTAGGGGACTGACTTCGATATCGGAGTTGGGTGGCAAAACACCCGGATGTGTTTGTGGTGGGTACGTCGGTGAATGTTGGAGTGGATGGGCACTCAAGTAGTTCTACCGCCGACGAAGTCAGCCTAGGACCTGAGCGGGAATCCGGAGCAACTCACTCGGCACTAACAATGTGACCGAGGTATTTGACCTTGTCAAATCCGAAGAAACACTTCGGCTGGAGTTCCAGCTGAGCCCCGCGTAGCAGTCCAAAGACAGTGGATAAATGTTCGAGAAACTGCTCGAAGGTGCTTCCAAAGAAGATATCGTCCATGTACACCAAGCAGCTCTCCCACTTATGTCCCGCCAGCATGAGGTCTAGCGCTTTCTGCATTGTGGCAGGAGCATTAGAGTCCAAAAGGCATTTTCGGAAACTCAAGTAGACCTTGAGAGCAAATGAATGCTGTCTTCTCAATGTCTTGCTCCACCATCTCCTGTCAGTATATTGAGATAATATCTTAATACATTTGGATACTAAGTCAATATATTTTGACTCAGTATCTCAGTATTTTGACTCAGTATCTCAGTATTTTGGCTCAGTATCTCAGTATTTTGACTCAGTATCTCAGTATTTTGGCTCAGTATCTCAGTATTTTGACTCAGTATCTCAGTATTTTGACTCAGTATCTCAGTATTTTGACTCAGTATCTCAGTATTTTGACTCAGTATCTCAGTATTTTGACTCAGTATCTCAGTATTTTGACTCAGTATCTCAGTATTTTGACTCAGTATCTCAGTATTTTGACTCAGTATCTCAGTATTTTGACTCAGTATCTCAGTATTTTGACTCAGTATCTCAGTATTTTGACTCAGTATCTCAGTATTTTGACTCAGTATCTCAGTATTTTGACTCAGTATCTCAGTATTTTGACTCAGTATCTCAGTATTTTGACTCAGTATCTCAGTATTTTGACTCAGTATCTCAGTATTTTGACTCAGTATCTCAGTATTTTGACTCAGTATCTCAGTATTTTGACTCAGTATCTCAGTATTTTGACTCAGTATCTCAGTATTTTGACTCAGTATCTCAGTATTTTGACTCAGTATCTCAGTATTTTGACTCAGTATCTCAGTATTTTGACTCAGTATCTCAGTATTTTGACTCAGTATCTCAGTATTTTGACTCAGTATCTCAGTATTTTGACTCAGTATTTCAGTATTTTGACTCAGTATCTCAGTATTTTGACTCAGTATCTCAGTATTTTGACTCAGTGTCTCAGTATTTTGACTCAGTGTCTCAGTATTTTGACTCAGTGTCTCAGTATTTTGACTCAGTATCAATATTTTGACATATATACATATATATATATATATATATATATATATATATATATATATTGACTTTAGGTTAGGTTATATTTGGTTTGGTTAGGTAATTATACCTAACCTAACCAAACCTAAGTCAATATTGATAGTATCTCAATATATTGACATACTAAGTCAATATATTAATACCTGCGTACAAAAAAAGCCAAATTAATTTTATTTTATTAATTTTAATTTAATTTTGTTAATTTTCGGCGGCTTCCTAGGGCTCCTATAGTGAACGTCTCATCGGCAGTTTCCATTAGTGATCAATAGATGGCACTGCTAACCCAAATTAGCAATCACTTTCCTATATAAACCGATAAGATACCAAAGCGCATGCTCACTGCAAATACTACTGGGCTAACGCTAGTGTGCAAATGTAACTGCAGATTTTTTATTGAATGTTCAGCTTTTCTTAGCTTTGTATCATTTATGTGTTTCTTATTATATTCCAAACCAATAATAAATTAATTGCTTTATCAAATATCAAATATTATACGCAAATAGCCAACAGTTACTGCCAACATAAATGCTGAGGTAATTGATACATAAACAGTAATGTACTACTGAACATAAAACCGTTCCGTGAGGTACCACCGATGTAACCTTCATCAATCCAGATTCCGATTGACCTATAACACTTTGTTCCCTATCACTCGGAAATCATCGAAACTATATGGAGTATTTTTTGCTATTAGCTTGGAGTGTGAAACTGTATCAAATATTTTGTAGAAATGAAGACAAACTAAGTCTACCTGACTGGAGTATAAAATTGTATTTATGTTTTAAAGACTTGTTTTAAAAAAACATAATTTAAACACGTAAACATATATATCCTGTTAAATATTGGTCAATTATTTTATCCAAATTAATATAAAACTTTTTACCGAAAAACTGGTATTGAAAAGTGAAATTACCAGTAATAACGATGTAACAAAATGTACTAGTAATACCGGTTTACCGGTAACAATAAAACCTGTGATGAAAACCCGAGTTTGGAACAGCACTTGTGAAAGACCCTTTTGTATAGTTTTCAATTATGGATTTTGATACAAGCATCTCATTTACATCCATCGGAGAAGGAATATATTCTCAGCTATTTGTACGGTTTTTAATTTATAGACAATAGCCTTTAGGATCATTTTTAATCATTCTCGTAGGTTACCTATTTGTCTGTTATATATAATAGTCTAATTTATATTTTTTGGTATTTGTGATAGAGTTTTTTCGGATTTGGGCAACAAGCGGATATTGATATCGTTTTAGATGGCTCTGAAGTGCGAAGAATGGCCGAAATGAAAACTGAAGATGGAAAAAAAGAGAGATACTATCTATATTATGACGGAGAGTCTATATCAGGAAAGGTAATGCTCTTGATTAAATTATAACTACCGGGTAATAAGTTAAGCCGCGTTTTCACGATAGTTGCTGTCATGACAGCAACTATCACGAGAAAGTCACTATCGTATTGTTGCGGTAGCACTATCTCGTTTCACTAAATAGTTGATAGTACTATTGCGACAGTGATAGTAACTATCATGATTACTATCATCGTGCATACAAATCTGCTGCAAAAGTAGTAGTTTGTTGAGTGACCACTTGTAGGGAATTATTCACTATATCTAGGGTATATTTACTTTGTAGGGAAATTTGGCTTCTGGAGGGTGATGCAACACTGGTGTTGACTCAAACACATTTCTTAGCTGTAGGTGTGTTTTGTGCTCTCAAACATCACTGTCATGACAGAACTATCACGTTACTTCAAGACATGTGGACAGTTGTTATTGTGAGAGTAAACTATCGCAACTTTCATGACAGCTACTTTCACGAAAAAACTATCGCCGTGAAAACGAGGCTTTATACACATAGTATACTGTCGTGGTAGCCATGTTTAACGTTAAAAGTAAGAGGTGGGACGAATCCTAAATTTTGTCGAATCTGAATCCTAGAAGGTTCTCGAATCGCGAATTTCTCGATTCGCTCGTATAAGAATATTTTATTATTCATTTAGAAGATACAAATAACAGAGATAATATTAAATATTAAATTTAATTATAGTAAAAAAACAACGTGGCACTCAGTCAGGGTCGCCACAAGGTGATATTGGTGATCCCGGTTACCACCAAAATGGCAACAATCGCCGTTTTTTTGTTAGTGAATGCTACTATTGGACGTCAATAGAGTTAAATCTAATTTTAGCAAACTTTTGTAGAATAATTTTTTTCATTATATTAATAGAATATTAGGATGTTATATAATGATTGATAAATGTAACTTTTTTGTTATTATTTACTTGTTTCATATGGTATAAAAATATTTCTTTCAACATTTCACATGGCCCCTACTTTGAAGTATTATATACCCCTCTTCCAATAAACGGTAGTAAAGTTCAGCAAACTAGGGAAAATATAGTCTTGGCCTTCATTTGCTCTCAGACTGTTTATATAAAAAAACGACACAATTCTAGATAGGCCTATCTATAAAATAGGCCTATAAGCCTGGATTTCTCTATGACTTAGCTCCCAGTCACTTTTATCATTTAACTCTTGTTAAAATTCTTCCCCTCTTATGAAACTTGTAAGGAAAATATTTTCTCCCCTCCTAGTTCTTTATAAAAGACATAGTGTATTGAGTACCATGTTATTCACATTAGGAGTTTTGCATGTTTTATGCATTGTTTTAAGTTTTACATGTTTTT
This sequence comes from Brachycybe producta, assembly GCA_036925085.1. Classification (NCBI taxonomy): domain Eukaryota; kingdom Metazoa; phylum Arthropoda; class Diplopoda; order Playtdesmida; family Andrognathidae; genus Brachycybe; species Brachycybe producta. The sequence continues at coordinate 6,616,477 of JAUPFP010000003.1, forward strand.
ATGCATTTTTCAATTTGTGTTAATATTACTCTTGAAATAGTCTTATGCTCTTTCTCATTATTTTAATCATGTGATAGACATTGTATAAATATTTTTGAACTGATATAATGTGTTTTAATGTTTAGCTATGAGTTTGGTTATTTTAGAGTTTAGGCCTATGTAGGTTATACTTAAGTATTTTTATTTGTTAGTTGCATAGAGCTCAATTTTATTATCACACTTCCAAGGTTGAATTCAAGTCCCCCTTTTTTTTACAAAAGCATAGCTAGATTATGTATGGAGACACTTGTGGGTTTCCTTTTTTCAAAATTTAGACTGATTTATATTACCGCCATTTATCTTGTAATAATCCCATTTACTTCATGTTAGCAATATTGTTGAAGTTATATGTGGGTTGCACAAGTTGAATATTTTTTAATAATTTTCAAAAAGAAACTTCAACTAGTCACAAGAGGGCATGAGAACTTATAAAACTCCAAAAGGAAATGTTCTCCAATACTCCCAATCCACATTAGAGAATGTATTTAAGACCCTAACATAAATATATTTTCTCATGGTTATAAATTTATTAGTCAACTTTTTATATAAAAAATTGTTGAGCGCATATGCAAATAAGGTTAATTGTGCTAAAAGTTCATCTACCAATCACAAGGTTCCAATGATTCTCTATGTGAGAAAATGTGTATAAAAAGGCCAACATTTTGGCTGAAAAGAGGCAATTTTCGGCAGAGGACCTGCATCCAACAGCCTTTCTCTCAGAAGAATCTTGGATTGTAGTGACAAGGAAGAGCTTAGTAAAATATTTCAGTTGGAAACTGGATGGTCTTTCTGATACATAAGGTACCAAAATCATTGGATTGTTGGTCTTGTTGTCAGCAGACACTTAAATTACCATGATCATTTGATTGTCGGTCTTTTGTCTGAAGTCAGATGTTACCATAATCTTGTGATTGTTGATCTTTTTATTAGAAAAAGTACCTCTGAAATAAAACTGAAAAATCTACTAAGTTTTTATTTGTCAAAGTTGGAAGTTTAGTTATAATTTAGTCATGATTTTAGGTATATTTTTATATTATAAGTAAGCATATAATTTTGCTGCATATGCATTCATTACTAAGATTTAATTACTCAGTTTTATGTAGTATAAAAAATTATTTTTTGTATATAATCCAGCATGTTATTTTCTGGGATTATGCTCATGTGTATTTGGGATTTTTATTTTTATTCATGTTCACAATAAATTTTTCAAATAATGCTGTTTTTAAATAAAATATTGCTTATAAATAGTTCTTGAGTCACTTTGAATTTTAACCTGCAGATCTTTAGTGACCTTCGAACCTTATCAAATTTTACTGTTGGTTTTTTTCAATAAATAAAGCTACATAGCCAGAGAAAGACTAACAGTTTTTAACTTTTTTTAGGTTAGGATTTGAAAGATTCGAAAGATGAGAAAAGTGCGTTTTCGAATCTCGAAAATTTTTCAAGATTTCGAGGATTCGAATGCCCCATCTGTACTTAAAAACCTTTAATTTTAAATGGCTATTGTTATTTTTAAAACATGTGAATCAAAGCTGCAAGTTAAATCTTTTTTTTCCTTATATTTTTTATAGTTTAAAAGTTATGCACATTTAAAAGAAAAACAGTATTTCCGTTGTAAGTTGCTGTAGAGAATCTGGTTTGCAAATTATATCGTTGTAACACCCAGTAACTCCCGATCCCGCTAAAACCTTAGCCTGTGGGTAAACAACTCCTGCTTGTACCTCCCTCCTCTCTGACTCATACTTCTGACTCATGTCAAAGTGGCAGATTGATACTCTTAGGACCATGGTGACTTGGACCTGGTTACACCTCGTAGGTGTACATATAGGTCCAAGGTATAAAAGGACAGTGTTCCTCTTTGTTCATCATCCTTACTTGCTCAACTTTTCTATTAAGAAGATTTCTGTATCCGTACCACATCATGGGCCCGAGGAGGCACCTTTAATATCACAATTCATTCTTGTATTCTTGATGTTTCTGAGCAAGAAAGAATAAAGCGTTACAATGAGAAACTGCGTTGTCTTTCTGTCTGGAAACTAATCCTTCTCTAGGCAAGCCGGAGACACCACAAGGCAAGGATACATACAGATCCTGGAGTAGCTACAACATCTGGTAACAAAACTATAAGAGTCACGATGTCAACCTTGTCTTGTTTTTGCATTGGTTGAAGCACGTTTTTTCTTATCCTGATTTTTTGGCTATTTTACTAATTTAAACTTGTCATAGGAGGTGTTTATAATAGTGTTTTGTCTCCTGAATACAGTGGTGAAATCGGATTCTAATTTGGATAAGTACTTTTTGAGTTAGCGATTTTAGTTTAGGACGCCACTTAATTTGTCTCCTTTTTCTTTGTTTTCTTTGTTTGTGCGCGTTTTTTACACAAAACAACAAATTCCTTATCCAAACTTGGTTTCCTTATAGAATATTGTAGAACGCAGCGTGCACACGCTGGTGAAAGCAGAATCAAAATCGGACTTGTAGTTTCTGAAATATCGCATTTTCAAATCAAAACTCCACTTTAGGCCCAAAAAGTTTTAAAAACGACGCTTAACGTCGATGCTTTTTTCTTCTCTAAAATTATTAGGCTCTTTCTTGCTTTATTATCGTTTTAACTATGCCTCTTAAGACTTTGACCCCACCTGGTGCTCCTTCCACTCGTTCAAGTGCACGCATCCCGTGATATTGCCTGTTTGCGGAAGGAGGTTGCTGAGTTGAAGGAATTGTTCCTTCGGCATTGCAATGCTCTCCCTACAGTGACTCATGAGATTGCATGCCAGATGAGTGATGTTGTGCCTGGCATTTCATCCAATGTATCTGTAGGGACTGACTTGGTAGTTAAGAATCAGGTAGCCCAGACAGGAGACGGATGGATGGTGGTTAAAGGCAAAGGATCTCGGCCACAGAAAAAGCTTTGCCAGTGTCGTGGCTAATGGTAGTTCTGCTACCATGGGTGGATATTCCTGCCTCAACATCCACTAATTATAGCCCGCAAACTGGTAAGCCTATTGCTGTGCACCTCATTGGTGACAGTATCGTTCGAGGTGTTAGGGTCGGCAAAACTGGGAAGTCAACTACGTGGTGCTATCCAGGCACACGTGTTGAGCATTTAACTACTCGAGTTAAGGCAGTGCAGAACAAAGCTAGCCTTAACCTTTTTGTAGTTGTGCATGCCGGCACTAATCTCAAGATGGATGTGCCAAAGGGGATAGCTGAGAGACTTAAACACTTTTCTAGAGAGGTAAAACGCATCAGACCTCGTGCAAGGATTGTGATTTCTACTGTCCTGCCACAGTTTGAGCGTGATGCTAGGGTTTTTTTTATCCAAACCCTGCAGTTCAGCAGATTTCTCGGGAGCTTCTTAAAGCACCTGATAAGTATTATCTGCGTGATGGCCTTCACTTGACTGCAGCCGGTAAGGATGTATTGAGCTCTGTTCTCTGGAAATCTGTTTGTAGTCAAGTCCAGGGAAGCTTCTAATCTCTAAATGCCCTGATTCTAGGAAGAAATCAAATCTAGTTACTGTACCTAAAATAGTTATTCAAAAAGAAACCCAACTTTCTAACAAAAAAATTTCTTCTAAAACAGTTCCTCTGACTAAAAAAGAAAACAAGCTTATAAATAAGTCTTTAAAAATGTTAATAATCAATTGCAGAAGTATAAAAAAATAATGTAATTGAGTTTAGAGAAGCTATAGAAAGCTATAATCCCGACATTATCTTTGGTAGTGAATCATGGCTAACTGAAGATGTTTCATCCGCAGAGGTTTTCCCCCAACAATTTAACATATTCCGAAAAGATCGGAACTTAATCAAAAGTGGAGGTGTATTTCTTGCTATCAATAAAAACCTTGCATCAAAAAGAGAACCTGTTTATGAAGGTGATTGTGAGGTAGTTTGTTGTAGCATTTCACTTCATAATGGGAGAAAAATTTTCTTATTTTCGTTCTATCGCCCACCTTCAAGTGACGAGGAGGAATTACTCCAATTGAGAAAATGTTTAGATTCCTTATTTTCTACCCACAAACATGCATCAGTTCTCATTGGTGAGGATTTTAACCTTCCAGAAATAAATTGGAAAAATTATACTGTTGACTCCCAGTGCTCTAGTAATAAATTAACAGATATACTGCTTGATAGTGTATGCACATATTCTCTGGATCAACTAGTGCAAACCCCTACATGCTGCACCAGTACAACAGCTAATATTCTAGATTTAGTTTTTCCGAACACCCCAGAAAATGCCAAATCAATTGAAATTGCTGATGGCATAAGCGATCACAAAATGATTTACTTAGAATTTGCCGCCCAATTCGAAAAACTCCAATCAGCTCCCCGAAAAGTCCTACAGTACAATAAAGCTGATTGGGCTAATTTTAAGCTCTTTCTAACAAATGAACTGAAAAATAAAAATAAAAGTGGACTATCAAAAGATGTAAACCAACAGTGGTCATTGTTTGTCAGTATCATTTCTAATGGCATAAATAAATTCATCCCATTCAAAAATGTAAAATCAAGCTCGGAACCCTATTTGGTGCACCACTGAGATACGCCGCGCTCTTCGTAAACAATGCAAATTTAGATCTAAAATGAAGATTAAAATGAATGATACTATTAAATAGCAGTTTAATTCCCAGCGATTTCTTGTGAAAAGCTTGCTTAAAAAAGAACACTTAAACTTTACTAATAATGTCTTGGGGGCATCACTCCATAAAAATCCCAAGTTCTGGAAATATGTAAAAAATCTCAACAAAATTCAAAATAATATAACTTCAATTATAACACCATTTGGTGATGTCTGTACTGACAAACAGGTTATTGCAAGCACACTTAAAGATTATTTCCAAAGTGTCTTTCATGCTAATGATGGCAATGAGGAACCACAACTTGGCACCTTATCTCATGTCATGCCTGATATAATCATAAACCCATTTAGAAATAATCTAAAACAAGAAATAGAAATGGTGCAGCATAGGGCTGCAAGATTTGTAAAGGGACGGTATGCGTATACTGACAGTGTATCGTCTATGCTCCAAGAGCTAGAATGGGAATCATTAGCAGGCCGAAGAAATGAGCAAAGCCTAGCTCTTCTGGGACGTTTGCTGTCTTGTGATAACATTACCCTGCTTAATGGTTTACTAACTAGAAATCCTCCTAAAGTTCTTCATCGGCCTTACTTTTTATAATAATTTATATAAAAAATCCACCTATATAACTACAAAATGAACTCGTCCAAAGTTTGACTTTTGATATTCATGTTCATATACCATAGTTCCGACGTCACGACGATTCAAAACTGTCCAACACAATTTCGGGAGTTGCCAGTCCAATAAAGTAATAGTCTAAGCTAAAACAACATAGGAAAGATTACACATGTTCATTCAAATGTTACATTCTCTTGTTACAGCATTACTAAAATTACTGTAACTCAGGAAATAATTGGCCAATCTTATCATTTAAATAATAAAAATGTTCACAATGAATGTGTTTTGAGGTAGCATTTAATGTTAAAATCAAGTATCTGTATTCTGTACTGCTTAAAATAATATAAAGTGAAATATACAATTGTTAAATGAAGTTCTCTAAAAAACTCATCATATCTAAAAATGTGGACGTTTTATGTTAATTATGTATGACATCACTGTCATACATATTTAGAGACAATCCGCATATCAATTGGCCTTGTGGTTCTCAAGATATTAAGAAAACATGAAAGTCAGCCATTTTTCAAGATGGCCGCCAAAGTGGCGTCATGCCGAAGTGCCTCCATATCTGAAATCAAGTCTTTTACATAGTTCTTCATATTTGCCAAGTTTGATGCTTTTATCACAATGTGCACAATTCACCCCTTTTTTGTATCAAGCTACCTGGACTAGCGTGGGATTTTTTGAATTTGTTATTCTATATATACACTTTGTTCCACGTGTGTACAACAATTACTATAGATTGCATGCAATCGTTTTAATGAATAAATGTTTTTTCAGGTCAACATAACTCTCAAAAAGTCTGGGTTAAAACTGGAACATCAAGGAGTCAAAATTGAGTTTATTGGACAAATAGGCAAGTGTTTACATTAGGAATTCTTGAATATGCTTGAAATATGTTTAATACTACAGTCCAGAGAGGATTGATCAGGGTGGCTGATTTTTTTTATTTTAAAAAAAAAATCAAATAAATTGATTTTTTTGATTTAAATCAGATTTTTTTGATTTTTTTTTTTCATTTATATGAAATATTAAATTTTTTTATGATGATGTTTGCAAAAATGAGTATTAACAACATTGTTAATTGTTAAGTTGTTAGTGAAATAATTGCAAAATAAGAAAATAAAATGTTAAGAAACATTCAAATTTGAAAATAATAAGTTTCAAGCACTTTTAATTTCACATTCTGAACATAAACACGAGCTTTGTAGCCTTTTCAGTTCCCAGAGCAAATCAGTGTCTCAGAGGTAAACTGTGTTAAGTCACTTTTTTTTTAAAAAAACACGATTTTTTACACCTTCATGCAATATAAAATTCGTGTTTTTAAACAGATTGTCAAGTTTTATCAGTGGTGAACAGTGTTAAGTCCAAAGTTCTACACATCGGCTGCTAGATGGTTTTATACCATGTTAGGTCCTATTCCTTCAATGAAGAGGAAAACTTTCAAATGACTCATGTAAAATATAGGTTTGGTGACAACACAGTTTACCTGTGAGGCTCTTAAATAGATTACTATTGCTACTTATTAATGTGTCCATATAATGATTTCCACCAGTCATTTGGGGATACTTCCTCAAGCATATCTTCCCAAAAATAATGCATTAACAAAAGGACTACCACCCGACTTTATTTTTATAAACATAAAGAAAAATGCTGGGAACTGTTTTCTTTTTATTGTATAATTTAAATGTATAAATAAATATGAATATTTTTTTTAAAAAAATCAATTGATTTAAATCATGATTTAAATCAATGGGATTTAAATCACTGCCACCCTGGGATTGATCTAAATCACTTGATTTTTATAGAGGTGGGATGAATCCTAAACTTTCTTGAGTCCGAATCTGAATCCTAAAAGGTTGTCGAATTTCTCAAATCATCCGAATCTCGGATCTCTCGAATCCTTCATATAAGAGTGCTATATTATTCATTAAGAAGATACAAATAAATGTAATAATATTAAATACTAGTGGGGTAACCAGTGATAAATGACGAGAGTCAAATTCTAGTTTAATCTTGCTACTAAACTTATTTAACTATTTTATTCAAATACTTCATTATAAATGGGTGTGGAGCATTTGCCCTAAAGGGACATTTTCTCTAAAAAAAAATTGCACTAAAGGGACACTTGCCCTAAAGGGACAATTGCCCTAAAGGGACAATTGCCCTAAAGGGACAATTGCCCTAAAACTATTTATCCTAAAGGGACAATTGCCCTAAAACTATTTGCCCTAAAGGGAAATTTGCCCTAAACCACTTGCCCTAAAAGGACATTTGCCCTAATCAGTAGTGTAAATTTTCATCATTTGGCGTTTTTGGGCACCTGTGGCATGCAGAACCCATTTAACATACTCCACCGAAAGACACTAAACCGTATGAAAAGAGAACAAAAGTTATTTGAGGGCAAATGTCCTTTAGGGCAGATGTTCCTTTAGGACAAGTATCCTTTAGGGCAAGCATCCTTTAGGGCAAGCACCCTTTAGGGCAAGCATCCTTTAGGGCAAATGGTTTTAGGGCAAATGTCTCTAAGGCAATGTAAAGTTGATTTTTAAATACAGTCCGACGTGCTTAAAGGTTTCTGTTTTCGAATTTACTTTCTAGAACTTTATTATGATAGAGGCAATCATCATGAGTTCACATCACTTGTCAAAGAACTAGCTCGTCCAGGTGACTTAACACAGAATGTCAGTTACGATTTTGATTTTAATCAAGTTGAGAAAGCATATGAGTCTTACACAGGATCTAATGTTAGGCTGAGGTAAGATTTGGAATTTGGAATATAAAGAACGTATGAACCACGGATTGTTGGGGGGGGGGGTTATTCGCTGCGCATTTAATTGCTGTTTTTTTTAATTTTAGGTATTTTCTACGTGTGACGATTGTGAAAAGATTGAGCGATTTTGTAAAAGAAATGGACATTGCAGTCCACACATTGTCGTCATATCCAGAAATGAACAACAGTATTAAGATGGAAGTTGGAATAGAAGATTGCCTTCATATCGAATTTGAATACAACAAGTCAAAGTAAGTTACATGATACGTTCTAACTTAATCTTCTAATTTGTTTTTGGTGAAATTAATAATTTTTATTTGTCTGCTCATGGCTTTTGTGTATAATGTAATTCTGAAGGTTATTTTAAAACAGGTTTGTCCACTTCATTTTACCCTTCTCTTCTCTTATACATGTATACTGTAGTGGGACTTCATGATACTCGCATTCTGCAACCTACTGTGCGTGCCTCGCCAATATACTAAATAGCTAATTTGTCATATATTTGCTTCAGAGAACCGATACAAACCGGCAAGTGCGGTCCCGAGGCACCGACTTAATATGTCACAGGTCCTCAAGCACCCATTAAAACTTTCTAAGGCGGTGTTTCTCAAATTTTTTCCTATGGCGGACCAGTTGATAAAATGGTGTTGAACATGCAGAAAATACCCAACCTTAATAAGGCATTCTGTGTTTTCAGTAATGCAACTTACCCCCCCCCCCCCAGTATTGCGGTACACTTTATTGGCCTCATATTAAAATACAATGGCGGTTATAATATCGGTTATTGTTGACTTAGTGGACTATAATCTCTTTCTTGTTATATGTAACTTCCCTTCTGAGAGTTAGTGTAAAAATGTTTTTTTCTTTATCGTCCTTACTGCGGACCATGTTGGACACTGCCACTGAAGACCTGTAGTCTGCAGACAACACTTTGACAAACACTGTTCTAAGGTGTGCTGAGCATTGCTTGGAATTTTTGTCACGACCTAACTTGGGCCGGACAACACCTTAAAACGATTGGATGTTCCTCTGTGAACTATTAACAGGACGACCATGCAAGTTGTTGAGTCCCACACCGAAGTCAACGGCTGAATTACCGCGTGACCAAGACGGACTCAATCGCAGGTGCGACCGTAGATTTTTTCCCGGTATCACGGCCCAAATTCGACCCCAGATAACCGAAAGCAATTAAAGTCCCCATAACAAGGCATGTGACCCTGTTGTAAAGTAATATCTAAATATGTTTATTAATAACACTTACTCAAGTGGTGAGGGCAAATATTTACAATAATGTTATCCAGACTTTGGCCTCCTGGGCTTCCACTGCAGGCACCTCCAGGAATTTAGGGTGTCCCAAAAAATCAAAGTTTGAAAATTAGAATGCGCATACCTTCTAAAACATTTCTTCCTTGTAAAATAATAATACCTGTAAAATTCCAGCTCATTTGAGCTATATTTAGATGTCCCCCAATGGCTCCCAAATTCTATATGGCTATTACCATAGTTTTTATATTATTCATGAGTCATGACAAATTTCAATTTAAAATAGAAATATTCACAAAAACATATGTATTATTTAATGTTACAACATATTACTTATGTCAAGTGTATAATGTATTGAAATTAAAATAATAATTTTGAAAAAAAATTAGTAATTTTGCCAAAAATGTACTAACTTGGAGACCCTTGGGGACCTCTAAATATTGTTCAAAATATCAGAAATTTTAATAATGTTACTATCTATTAAGCCTAGTATACACCGGTTGCTTTCTTGCGATACACTGTTGCAGAACTGCTCTGATTCAATGTTGCAGGACAGAATCGCAACTGACGCGATTCAGACCCGCACCATTGTTCTGTGTCTACACCTGCACTCAGTGTTTCTTCCTCCTTCTTGCTTTCAGTATGTAAATATTACCAGTGGAAGTGGCCTTGCAATATGGGCCTACACGATGATTTATAAAGAGGGGCAAATAAAGCAGAAACGGTGGTGGACACACAAGCTCTTCTCAGCTGAGGGCACATTCGGTTTAAGCCTTTTGGGCACCCTGAAATTGGAAGATGGGGCAGGATTTCTAAATTTTATTTCTTTTATTTTCCTTTGTAGTCAGAAGATCATAACTCCCCACAAACACAATTCATACAGAAGGTTTTCAATTAGTTTTAAGAATATTTTCAGTGGTGCACATATTTTTTTAAGTCTAGTTCTATAGACTTAAAAAAACGACGTGGACCACTGAAAAAGACTCAAAGGGCTCAGTTTGCTTTTAATTATTAAAGACGTCTTTTATAATTAAAAGCAAACTGAGCCATTTGAGTCTGTGTTCATGTTTCAAAAGACGTTCACACCATGAAATGTCCAGCAACAATGTTGAAATGTTTCCCATTTCGATGGGACTCAAAAAACATGAATCTGAGCTGATGCGATTCAGCCCCAAAACATTTCAACATTGTTGCGGGACAGAATCGCAACAGACGAGATTCAGCCCCGCAACAATGTATCGCAACAAAGAATCCCGGTGTATTCTAGGCTTTAATAAACGTTTCAGTGGGTATGCATTCACGGATTCTTAACTTTCATTTTTAATTGACATTTTCGGGACACCCTAATTGACACCATAGGTGTCCCTGTTGAGAGGCTCGATTAGACACAACATGATGGTCGCCTGCTGGCCACCACAGCCAACTTAACAGACCGTCATTAGGATTTTGTCTACTACCACCAGTTCCTTTCCTAGGGAAGCCATCTTCTTGGTGGGTCACACCCGGCTGTGATAAGCCTCTCACCTTCCCCATTACACCTCATAAGTGGGTTAGTCGATCTAATCCTCAGCTTGCCCCTGGCTACTGGGACATCCTACTTAGTAGGATCCTGAATTTGTGCGGACCCACCAGCAAAGCAGCATACTGGCGTGCCCACCACAGGCACACTCGAGTATTTGGTGTTTCGCCACCCAAAGCCAGGATCAAACTTCATATGACAGAGCACATTCTCTTCAATGCATCGAATCTCCTCACAACAAAGGTAGCGATGGGTGAGGTCCACTACGCACACTGTGGGATACATGTCGCTGCCTGGCACTGCATCAATAATGTAACGACCCAGCCTCCCTAATACATGGTGATCGCCTGCTGGCCACCACAACAGACCGTCACTAGGATTTTGTCTGCTACCACCAATTCTTTTCCTTGGGAAGCCATCTTCCTGGTGGTGCAGACCCGGCTGTGACATTTTTTAAATATGTGACAACTTGTTTTTCACACACCTGCCATAGTTTAGAACGAAGACCTAGGATGCTGTTTGTGTAGCAGTGGCTGCACAGATGGCCGCCATATTGTGTCCAGTTTAGTTTGCCACTAGATAGCTGCATGTCCTCTGGTGAGAAGGATGTTCTTGACTGCTTCTAGATATTTCTTGCAGGGTTTTCATGAGCAGTGGTGATGTGAAACCCTGGCAACCTGTATCAGGTCGATCAGGATGCAGTTTTCCGTAAGAAACTTGGGTGTTGGCTGGTGGCTCTGCTCCGACTAGAATCATCTTTTAGTTTTAACACTCGCCTAGTGTCTCATCGTTTTGTGGTTCATTTGTTTTCCTAAGCGTGTTTCATGACATTTCTTGCGTGGTTCATCGTCGTTGTTCTTTATCAGTTTTACAGTTCAAGGGTACTGTATATAGCAGATGGAAACCAGTCATTGTTGTCCAGTATCAATCTACAGTCGTAAATCCGAGTCGCAGTCTCCTGATGTAAGACCATCAGGAGACTGCGACTCGGACTCAAAGGTTTGCACAGTTTGTTATTCACTGGCACATGAACTGCTATGCGTTTCTCATTTGGTAAAAATTTTGTTCTCGGCAGAGAGTAGTGTTTTTATACAAAGTTTGTGTAATGCCTGTGCATGGGTCATTAGAATTGGTCGAGTTACTGTTACTGTGGATCCTGTGCTACTGTCAAACGAGCCTTACCGCTTGTTGCCCAACTAGTGATATGATAGACATCGGTATGGTCAGGTGGTCAGAGCAACTTCTAAGAGTTGGTGGTACGACCATTGAAACTCGGGTTTAATGGTTGGTTCATGGGTAGTTTTTTATTCTTCACAGTTCTAACCGTTATCCTCCATTTGTGAGCATTGTAACTTGGTTTCTACTGGTGTTTATACGTGTTCTACCGTTAAAACACGGTTTTGACTGTGTTTTTTCGATTTTATTCTTTGAATCACTGTTTTATGTTAAGGTAACCATCAATTCTTCATGTGAAACAGTACCGTAGTCGGCCGGTGTGGCCGGACATCTATTGTAACGACCCGACTCGGTCGCCACAACACCCCGGTAAAACTTACCCATCTTACCGCCTCTCGATCTCCCTTGGGATGGGTCGAAGCGCGGGCTAACCCTCCTCTTGTCCGTCCGCGTCCACGGGTGGCGCTGGTCGAGAGATCTCCCCACAAGTCGACGGTCGAATGGCTGACGAAGATGACGGTGAATCCCCGGTGGATCTCACCATGGATGCCGATGCGAAGCACCGGCCGACAAGCTGGAAACAAGCCAAAACAGGATGGTGAAGTGCCGGCGTAACCCCACCCTCCCTGTGGTGGCTGGTGCACTCCACCAGCCAAGCTCCCATGAAACACAAAAGCACAAACTCCAAGCAAAAGATCCAAACAAACGATAATGGAGTCCACCCTGGCCTCCAGCATGAAGATGTCTTTCCTAGTCTGTGGCCTACAACACACTGCCCAGAACAAATGGCTGACTAGGCCATTCATACCTCCAGGCAACTCCACCTGGAGGGGACAGTGGTCACTTCTGACCTCTCACCCATTGACTTCAATGGTGAGAGGTCTGCTGGCACCAAAATGGCGTCCGACCTAACAGTCTACTGCAAGCTGTCAGGCAGACCATCATAGGAAGTTCGTCTGCTCAATCAAAAAATTTGATTGAGGAAACCAGGTTGAAACACTCACTCAATTTGAATTTGAATTTGAAAATTACTCTGCAAGCAGCCATAAAGGCCTATGGCAGAGGGACAAGAGTCCAAGTGCAGCATGGAGAATGCATTGTCAAAACCAGAAAATATAAAACCCCATTGATATAAACCGAACAACAATTTCAATATTTTTTTTATTATGCTGCAAATATATGCATTGTCAAAACAAAACAAAATTATGAATCCCATAAAATACGTTTTCCCTGCACAAGATCCCCGGCAAGCGAGTTCCATTGTCGAATCGACCTAGGAACAAATGACCAGTAATAAGAATCTGTTCATGCATAAATCTCTCCAACCTTGTTAGAGTGGTCACCCTTACCCAAATATAATGCCCTGCAAAGTTTACTTGAAGTAGGTTTAGGGCAAGAGCCTTCTAGTATTCGATTAAAGATATTAAGACTAAAATCTGAACGTCTGGCATGTAAACTATCCCAACCAAGCTCTGAAAGCATTTTAGTTACACTGTCGGCATATCCATATTTACCACAAACAAACCTAGCAGAGCAGGAGCTAAGTCTGCAGTGGGGGGATTCCACACTGAGCTGCAGTATTCTAGATGGGGATGTACTAATGATTGATATTCTATACATTTTACCTCCCTGGGACACCTTCTTAGAACGTGTTGACTAAACGTTATCTGCATAGACTTGGAAATATCTATTCGACATGCAGCTTCCAAGAATGTTTAGCTATAATCCTTACCCCCAAATATTTATAAGAATCTACGTTAATAAGTGGAATGGCCCCTATTCTATATGGAAATATTACTGGATTCCTTCCCCTAGCTACCCTCATTACACAACATTTTTCCTTATGAAGTTGTTGTTGCAGTTGAAGTTGCCATTTAGAACACCATGCCTCTATTGCTTTCAAGTCTATCAATATTATGGCAATCATTGTCAGAGGTAACCTCACGATAAATTATTGTATCATCAGCAAATAGCCGGCAATTGCTGCTAACTTGACTGCTGAGGTCATTGATATATAAAAGAAACAGAAGCGGACCCAACCTCAATAAAAGGCAATAAATCTCCTGGCTAGTCCAGCCAGGAGAAAAGGTGGTAAACACCCAAAACCAAACAAAGAAGATGATGAATGGTGGCCATCTTGGCCACCTTTTGAATTGGAGCACACAAACACATGCACCCAGCATCTAAGGGTTCAACACACTGCCCAATATATAATGGCCGCCGCCATTATATACCCCCCAGGCTGCTCCATCTGGGGGTTGGCAGTGACCCTTGCTGGCCTTTATGTCATCTGCTGGGCAGCCTATTTTAGCCAGCCTAGCAGACAACAACAGGAGATTTAGTTCTGCTCCAGAAGGAGCAAAACTGGGTCGTCACACCATCAAGTGGATGAGCCGAAGCACTCTTGGCCCATACACAGCCTGAGGGCTGAGGTGCGAGATGCTTCCTAACGCAGTTTGTGGTGTTGATGATTTGGTGCAAGATGCTCCCTTACACAGTTCGTGGTGTTGATGCTGTGGTGTCAGGTATCGTTATGTATGTATTTGTGGGCGACCCTCTGATCCTGGCTCAAGGCTGTCTGGTTAGACTGCTCAATAATCATGGGTGCAGTGAACTCATTGAGTTAATGGACATGTGGCGAGAGATGGTTGCCCTCCAGAGGGAGGGTTGCATTCCAAGACTTGCCACTACTGCCTGAGTCTGCAGTCGAGATGTGTGTGATGGACTGCAGTTGGACGTATGGGTCTTGTTCACATCTGAGCCGGAGTTGCAATTCAACCATAGTTGGGGAAGAGGTTGTTATGCACTTGTCCGGGACACATGCTAGTTGGCGGCCTGCTCCAGTTTTACTGCTCAACTTCCAGCCGTTTGGGTTGTAGAACACTGTACACACCTTCTCCTTGTATGAGGGAATGTTCCATATCTATTATCTATCCTTTCATTAAGTGGCTCGAGGTAAGGGCTCGATCCCAGAGTAGGATAGAAGGCACAGAAAAGGCCGCGTTTTTAATACAAGGTTTCAATTGACAGTGAAAGAAATTGAATTCTGAGATGCCCAACTAGCAGATGAAGAATGTCATAAAATTGAAGTCTATGAAAGAATCAGGAAAATGTACCTTTTTCTATCAAAAATGGCTTGTTGACCAACCAGCTAGACAAATTCCAACCTATTGTTCTTCGAAAATTGTTCACACTGACCATTACTGTATTGTTTCATGATAATATTGAAAATGTAGACACGTAAAATTGTTTCTTAAAGTCAGAAATATACATGTATATTGGTTTTAAAGGCATCAAGAAAGATATTCACTTTTATATCAGAAAGAGGCTGCCTCTTATGTCAAATGAGTAACCAAAATGGGTATACTTTTTAGTTATTTATTACTACAGATGTTGTTTGGTGGCACATCAGTCTATAATAGCGGTTTTTGTGAGTAGTCACTTAATTTTAAAGTTTTTCTTATTCTATTAGTGACTTATTTTATTTTAAACATTATATAGAGAATTTTTGGTAAGTATTGGCATGATTTTAAAGTGAAATTTAAGGTTTATGGTATCTTTTAACAGGCAAGTGTGCCCAGCACTGAAATTTTGTTGGCCCCCGCCCTTTTATGGCCATAAGACCAAATATCAACCAATTAGAAATTGAAAGGGTGGTGCATGGGACATCAGACCAAGTAATAAACCATTTAGAAATTGATGACGCTCATAAAAGAGCGGGGCCAACAAAATTTTATTGCAGGGCACACTTGCCTGTTATCTTTTAAGCCTAGTACACACCAGGATTAATTGTTGCAATACATTGTTGTGGGGCTACCCCGGTACAATGTTGCGGGGCAGAATCACAACTGACGTGATTCGGACCCGCAACATTGTTGCGTGTCCACACCTATACTCAGTTTCTCTCCATCCTTCTGGCTTTCGCCATTGTCATTATCATCTGTTGAAGTGGCCCTTTCCATATGTGCTTACACTGTCATTGATCAAAATGGGCGAATAAAACAGAGGTGGTGGGCACTGGGCACACATGCTTTTCTCAACCGAGAATACATTCAGTTCACTCTGAAATTAGGAGATGAGGCAGGAGTTCGAATTCCTAAAAACACAATTTAGTAGTGAATTTACACAGAAGGTCCTCAAGTAGTTTAACAGTATTTTAAAAGTTAGTCTTTAATAATTAATAGCAAACTGAGCTCTTTTGAGTCTTTGTTCATGTTTCAAAAACCATCCACACTATGAAGTGTTTTGCAACAATGTTTAAATGTTTCCCATTTCGATGAGTCAAGAAACATGAGGCTGAGCTGACGCGATTCAACCCCGAAACATATGAATATTGTTGCGGGACTGAATCGCAAAAGACGCCATTCAGCCGCGATTCAGAACCGTGCCATTGTATCACAACTGACGAGATTCAGCCGCGATTCAGACCTGCAACATTGTATCACAACAAAGATCCTGGTGTGTACTACCCTTAACTCATTTTAGCAAAGTTTCAGCAGTTCAATTCAATGTCTTTATTTTTTATCCTGTGTATTTGCAGTTACTGTAGGTGAATGGAGTACATGTCACCGTTAGAACAAAAATACATGAAATATATAAAGAGACGCACAGTGAAACTATATGTGACTTTTTTATTTTGCATAGATATCATCTTAAAGATGTTATTGTTGGCAAGATCTACTTTCTGCTGGTCCGTATCAAAATAAAACACATGGAAATTGCTATTATCAAACGTGAAACAACAGGTTCAGGTGAGAATTTTTTTTGAAGTTGCAATTCTGTGAAGGGCAAATCAAATCAAATATCTGGGAGGTATCTGGTAAAATATCCGTCGTAAAGTAATGTAAAGTAGTGTAAAGATACGATCTTTAAGATGTTTGTGTTGGCAAGAACTCGTTTTTAAATCGGATGAATTCAGTTCAGGACACATGCAATCATATTGTGGCAGCCTTTGAGAGAGATTATACGACACCATTTATCCCAATAGATGTATCGATGCATGTTCTCTTATGCAGGCCCCACAACTAATGCTTATGTAAGTTTCACTTCACACAACAATTTGTTTAGTAAAAGTGACGTGATTATTTTTTTTTGAGAGTTTAAGTGGCGAATACCGTTTGTATACGGTAACTTCTAACCCCTGCATGGTTTACACGCGAGTTTCATTATCCGGATAAGGTTTGCCCTCGATGCAAACGAATGTATAATTTTTATTTTTTCCAGTCACGTTCCTTTAATTCATAATGTTTAATATGGAGCTTACCATAATCAAAACGTTATAGCCCCATGCAACAATTGGGGGAAAATGGGAGCTATACAGGACTTAAATGTGATGTTGTGTATTCGAAAAAATAGCTTCTTATTTTTCCGTAGTTTATATTTTAAAGTGGGAAGCCTGTGTAAAAGAACATACGTCGACACTTAATGTAAATAGTCTCGTACTAGAATCACAAAATATTCGTTACACTGTATAGTCTTAAATACGTTTAGGAAAAAAAAGACCAAAGCGCATGGATATGTGTGAGTGAGCGTGTTTGTGTGTGTGTGTGCAATGTTAAGCAAAACATTTGTGCTGTCTGTAATACCCATTCGTATTCATTCTAGGTCCCAACACATTCAATGAGAATGAAACGATTGCCAAGTATGAAATTATGGATGGAGCGCCTGTGAGAGGTGAGAAAAATTACTCATCGTGAATTACAGCCTAGCATAGTCAAAACTAAAGTGAGTTTAAGGTGATCGAAAATACAAACGACGAGATAAAAAGAATTAAGTCGTTTCTAGTTGAAAGTATTAATTTCTGCTACTCAATTAACCATATACATGTATAATTATCTGTATATTTATCTATTTTTATATTTAATAATACTTTTAATAACCCTTTCATGATTACATGTAATATCACTGATCATAAATTCACTTTAGTTTTGAACATAACGCACCTCGGCTCGAAAAGTGGCACAATTAAAAAACACCTTTTCATGGCTTACTTGGCTGAGCTTCTCAAGTGCAAAAACCGTTTTGACTATTCACAAAATTCAACTCTTTTTCCCAAAAACAGTGTTTTTTGAGTTGTGTCAATCCTATAGCCAAGGTTCGATAAATATGGACGTATGTCAAGATTTTTTTGTAGTATTATGATTGTCAAAATGTATAATGTTATATCAACGAAACTAATGCTGCCTGAAGGTGGACATGTTGCAATTTATTGGGAATGAACAGTGTTGAAACCAAACATATAAGAAAGTGAACATGTTCACATACATGGGAATACATATGTACATTAGGGTGTCCCAAAACATTTTCAGGTCATTTGGAAAAAAATAGTGGTCCCTCAAAGGCTCTGAAGGCAGTTAGATATTTAACTGTGCAAAAGCAGTCGAAAGTTGGCTAGCTCTTGTAAATCAATTAGTTGGACTGTTTAATACATAAAAGAAACGTTAAGAAACTGTGTGCTTAGCTGATGTGACAGTAGTGTCTTTCGACTATTTCTATTAATCTTAATCTAATTAATCTTAACAATAAACAAGCTATTATAGTTGTGTACTTTGGTCAGCATTGCTTTCTTACTCATCAAAATAATGACAAATTACACTGTCACAAGATCAAGTACCAATATCTTTTTCAATTCAATTCAACTCAGTACACTTGCAATCAGCTTAAAAGCCATGTGGCAGGGGGATTGCTCCCGATGACAAACGATTGTCATTCAGATAAAATAAGACATCATTGTTAAATTGAAATCGTCCTAACAATGAACTATCAACTGGAAGAGAATTTCATAGTCTAATAACATTTAAAAAAGACCAACAATTTGCATCAGTTCTAGCCATTAATTCTTTTAAACTCTTTGAATGCCCTTGTCTTCCCTTATGAGGATGTATACTTAATAAGTCATTAAGTAGAGCAGTATTATCACCTGCCAGTAAACATCCGAAAAGGACAAGGCTTTGGTCATTTCTTCTAAATTACAGATTTTTCTTATCACAAGAAAGCGCATCTAAACTGTGCATTTTTGAACTTCAAAAAAAAAACAGTGTTGATGCCAGTTTTATTATTGTGCCGATTGATTTCTGGTTAGAATAACAATTTTTCTTTCATTATTGACTGTGATGAGCAGGGCATAACTCTCAGGCAAAGTTTTACTAGTAAAGTACGGAGCAGAAATCCATTGACTTTTTCTTATATTTTGAATATGCTAGAATGCAGAATGTTAATTCTTATAAACTAGTGGGGTAACCCGTCATAAATGACGGGAGCAAAATTCACAGGCAATTGTGTCCAGCATTAGAATTTCTTTTCCTCCGCCCTTTTATGACGTCAGACCAAGTAACAAACCAATTAGAAATTGATGACGTTCATAAAAGGGCTGAGCAAAAGAAATTCTAATGCTGGGCACAATTGCCTGTGATAAATTCTAGTTTAATTTTGCTACTATTATACCCTCCCCTTTTTATATTTGAAAGAGAAAATGAGTTTTTCATTTTTTCTGGTTTGCGCATGCGTCGTTTGTTCCTTTTTTACTCCTTTCATTTCAATTTCATGTCACCCCCCCCCCCCCACTTTTTTCCCCTCCACGTTTATCTCTTCCCCCCCTTCTACACTTTCCAACCTTTTTACCCTCTCCAATTTAATATCATGGGGTTCTTGGATGGAAAGAGTGCAACATATAGTTGACCTTGCAAAAAAAGCGGTTTATTTCATTTAAATTTTTATAAATTCCAACGTGCTTCTAGGTTTTTGTCCTTGTTTGTACAGCCTAAGGTCACACACACACAGACAGACGGGGCGTAGTATATATATAATACTTGGGGATAATATTGACAAACAATCTGTCTTGGCAGTAGCATGTTGATAATGTCACTAGCAATGCAATGCAAGTGCTTCGTTTTTGTTAACAATCATTGTGGACTTGCCCTGGGCAAGTTTCAAAGTTGTTGCTTACGATGTGCTGATTCGACCTTATCTGGAGCATTGCTGCAGTGTGCGGAATTCCCACTCTGTATGGTTAACTCATGCAGTGGAAACGATGCAGCTTGGGCAGCGAGATTTGTCTGTGGCAGATATATAAGTTTACAGATAGTGTTACTGAAATGTTGGTAGGGCTTTATTGGGATATTTTAACTCATCATAGATCAGAAATTGGTTTATGTATGTTTAATAAAATTGTACATGGTCAATGTCCCAAACTGCAGTTTAGTTGATATATGTAAAGCATTGTATGTGGGAGGGGTGACCACCACTCCAGAAAAATTAGAGATTTTTGCCAAGACTCTTATTATTGGTCTTTTTTCCTAGATTTATACGACAATGGAATGCTCTTCCTAAACAGACTATTAATGATGTTATTAATGAATTGTGGATTTACATTTTCATGACTGGATTTATATTTTTTTTGTATTTGCAATGCAGGTTATTTTTTGTAGTTATTAAATATTGACACTGCATCTAGTAGCACTTGGATCTTAAGATCCCTCTGCCATAGGCCAACCGGCTGTTTGCAAAGTATTTTTTTTTTGTAATTGTAACTGTAACAAATAAGGACGAAAACCCAAAACAATGTTTACTTGAGGGGACAGTGGTCACTTCTGACCTCTCACCCATTGACTTCAATGATGAGAGGTCTGCTGGCACCAAAATGGCGTCCGTTCTAACAGCCTATTGTAGCTGTCAGGCAGACCACCCATTTTACCGGGAGCGGGTACTGGAGGCTGAGCAGCCTTCTTCTCCTCTTGCCGGTCCCGTTTCGGATTGTCCGACTGCCAGCTGGAGCATCCTGCAACTGCTTCAGGCGGGCCTGTCACAGTAGCGGACTCCCCGGCCAAGCAGTCCCTGGACAACTGTCAGGGCGGGCGAGAGTCTAGGCTGGAAGCTCCACAGCAGGCGTGAACTTCAACGCCTCCTCCTGGACTTTCAGCTTGGCCTCTCTGAGAGAGCCTTTGCTCGAGCAGTGATCCGTGCGGCTCCGGACTTTTTCTTGTTCTTCTTTGCGCCGTCCTTCCTCACCTGCACGGTGGGAATCTCCCTGATGAAATATCGGCGGTCACCGACCAGGAAGCCTCCTTCCTGGACCATGGCCCACCTTCATTCAAGCGGTCTTCTTCTTCGGCCAAGGTCTCAGCCACGGCCTCCAAAGACATTGGATCAGCGGGAAGAACTCCGTGGGATCCTGTACGCCACGGTTTACCCACGAAGGTCGAACTACTCCCGTCAGACTCCGAAGAGCCCTCTGAAGAGGAGTTACGACTCCGCCACTGCTTCGAGGTGTCCACCAACGAATCAGCGGTGGTTTCTACCTCCATCTTCATGTCAATGACTAAGGACGCTCCCAGGGAGATGTCCTCACTGTCCTCCGTCACCCTAGACCAGTCTAGGAGGTTTCGGACAGACGGAGACCCGGGTTCCGGTGTACTAGCGGTTACCATACCGGTAGCTGCCTTCCCACCATCCAAACCCACCTCTGCAGCCTCCCCAGCCAGAGGAACTATTGCCGCCACCGACTGAACGGTTGTAGCAACCGTTTCCCGGGCGGGGGACTGCAGGTATTTGCCCCAGAAGGCTCCGACACCGGTCGGAGTTGACTGGGCAGATCCCGGACCTTCCACGGCCTCTGCCACCTGAGAATCACCTGATTCAATGGAGGTGTTAGCCGCTTCCAGCCCGACAGGTGTTGGGGAGCCCTCCGACCCCGACTCCAACAGCCTTGCATCCCCAGGATGCAGCAGGCTGAGGGAGGCGGACCGTCGGCAGCTTCCACCACCGTCGTCCTTTTTCTTCGTGGTGGTGGACCTGTAACACAATGAGCACATGGTTAAAACCCTTCTTTCACCGTGAAAAAGGGAATTACACGGACTTTCACCATGCAAATTACCGTTTACCGAATTACCGGAAAAGTGCTTTCCCCAGTGGTTTGGCCACCATGACAATAGTCATGGCGGTGAACCCACTTCCACCACTTGTGTATACGGTCATTGACCGTAAAACACACTGTCAACAAGTAAAAAAGAACTGCCAACAGGCAGGAGAAAGAATTTCCTTTGTAGGGACTTACTTTATTGAGAGTTTCCTTTCCTTCCAGTTTTTTTCCGCTTCTACGATGGTGAATTTTCATTTTTTTAACCCCACGTGTGGCTGGCGTCCTTTGTTTATCTCTTTTGTAAACAATATGGCGCCTAGCCACAAAATTCACCATCTTGGCGGCTAATGGCCAAGGCAGTATTTGATTTTGAAAAATTACTCTGCAAGCAACCATAAAGGCCTATGGCAGAGGGACAAGAGTCCAAGTGCAGCATAGAAAATGCATTGTCAAAACCAGAAAATATAAAACCCTATTGATATAAACCCAACAACAATTTCAATATTTTTTAATGCTGCAAATATATGCATTGTCAAAACATAACAAAATTATGACTCCCATAAAATACGTTTTTCCTGCACAAAATCCCCAGCAAGCGAGTTCCATTGTCGAATCGCCCTAGGGACAAATGACCAGTAATAAGAATCTGTTCGTGCAAAAATCTCTCCAACTTTGTTAGAGTGGTCACCCCTACCCAAATATAATGCCCTGCAAAGTTTACTTGAAGTAGGTTTAGGGCAAGAGCCTTCTAGCATTCGATTAAAGATATTAAGACTAAAATCTGAACGACTTGCAAGTAAACTAACCCAACCAAGCTCTGAAAGCATTTTAGTTACACTGTCGGCATATCCATATTTACCACAAACAAACCTAGCAGCCCTGCGTTGGACCATTTCTATAGAGTGAGCTAAGTCTTCAGTGTGGGGATTCCACACGAAGCTGCAGTATTCTATATGGGGACGTACTAATGATTGATATGTAGCGGATAAAACTTGATTAGCTGCCTCATGCCTGGTCACCATGGAGATTCTACCGTCGTCTGCCTTTATAGGGGCAGACACACGGTAAATTCTCCTGCACAAAGACTGGAAGTGGTAAGGATAGACATTTACTGTCAATTCTCTCACATTGACAGTAATGGGAGATTTATTGGAGGTTTTTGCGGACAGATTTCTCTGTCCTCGGGTCCACTTCGGACAACCAGTGGTGGGTCACCCATGGCTTTTTATAAAACCGCTGCGAGACCCAAACACTGCGATGTCTGACCGTCTTCTCTCCCAACCGTCCGCCCAAACCAGCGGACGACCGGCTCTCTCACCAATGCAGAGACTTCAAAAGGGTTCCCCACAACGTTGGGGTACCCACCATGTGGGGGTCCTCACCCGTGGGTCAAACTCACTATGTGGGGGTCCCCACCCGTGGGTCAAACCCACTCACCTCATACACCCTCAGTCTCCGCGGACAGAGATTATACCGAGGTGGAGGGGGTTATCCACCTCGGAGTCGGTAGCCTTCTGCGAAGAAACAGACGGTGTCTTTGGCACCGGAGTCACACCACTCCTCGCCAAAGCCTCCGTAGCATCGCTGCCTACATCGGAGGTGTCAGAGACACCAAGTCCATCTTCCTCCCTCATGGTGCAGCTGGGTATGTACGGTTTCAGATTACGTGAAACCTGTCTCGCACCTTCTGACCATACTCATGTACGAATTCTACCTCGTAGACCAGGTCGGAATACCGCGAGACCACCGTACCCCTCTCAGCTTTATAAGCCAAGCTCTATTTCTTCGCCTGGGAGAGCTTCCCAGCTTGGTCTCTGATCCACACCTGAGCTCCAGGCTGATACAGAGGTGGCTGCACTCGGCCAGTCATACCTCTTTTTCTGCCTCTTCTGAGCAGCCGTCAAACGTTGACGAGCCTGCTCCTCTACG
This sequence comes from Brachycybe producta, assembly GCA_036925085.1. Lineage (NCBI taxonomy): Eukaryota > Metazoa > Arthropoda > Diplopoda > Playtdesmida > Andrognathidae > Brachycybe > Brachycybe producta. The sequence continues at coordinate 6,640,232 of JAUPFP010000003.1, forward strand.
GCTTGCTGGTCAGGCAAGTCCAGGATGAAACATCCGGATGGAGGTTGTCAATCCCCATCCGAGGCTCACGGCCAAACAACTGTTAAGGAGAGACCTGCGTACTCTCCTGGACAGCTGTGTTGTAAGCCCACATGGCGGGCCGTAACTTATCCCACCAATCACGCTGTTCCTTGAGGGGATCAAGGTACCGCTTGATGGTTTTCATTCGGTCTTGTTCGTACGCTCCGTAAGCCCATTACCTTGTGGATGGTATGCCATCGTAAAGTGATGCGCTGTTATAGCGTTCCCGGAACTAAAGCAGGACTTTGCTGGGGAACTGGGACCCACGATCCGAGACAAGAGCTTTCGGCGTGCCATGCACCAAAAGGATCTCGTCCTTCAGGAATTTCACAACACAGGCGGCCGTGGCCCTTCGTACCGCCCTTGCCACACCGTACCGGGTGAAATAGTCAACCATGATAAGCACATAGGTGACCACCCACGGACGCAGGAAACGGCCCAACGAAGTCCATTCCCCGGGTATCAACTTGGTACTCTGGCACGATGGGTTGTAAAAATCCCTGACTACGTGCGAACTGTCGTGCTCGTTGACACATCAAACATGACGTAATGTATTCAGCTGTGTCCCGCTTCATACCGATCCAGTAGAAGCATGAGCGCAGTCTCTGGTAGGTCTTAAACATCCCAAAGTGACCAGCTTCGGGAGTGTCCTGAATGGATCTGATGGCATACAACAAGTCGTCTGCCACCACAAACTGGAACTGAAGGTTCGAGTTGGGGTCACGGAAGATTTCACGCTTCACCTTGGAGCACCAGCCATCGGCTTCTTGCTCCTCGACCCAATTCACCTCTGAACGGATACGGTAAATTACCTCACCTCAGGCAAGAATAGGTTCGAGAATACCGACTCAAAGCGTTGGCATCCACGTACAGTGTTCCCTTCCTATACTGAACCTTAACCCGGTACTCTTGAAGTTGCATCTGCCAATGAGGATATTAAAGATAGCAAAGAGGATATTAAAGAGGTAAGGACGTAATTTACCCACAGCAAACATTTACCCCCAAGCACTCCTGCTCGGTGACAGAATACCGTGTTTCCGCTCCTTTCATGAGCCGGCTTGCATAGGCCAGAACACTGGGGACCTTGCCCTCCGGCAACTTCTGGTAGATTACGACACCCAAGCCGTACCAACTCGCGTCGTTATGGATCATTACCTCACCACGAGGATCGTACATGGTGAGTACCGGCGATTCGGTTAAAAATGCCTTTAACCGAGCAAACGCTAGTTTGCACTGATCTGACCACCCGAAGGGCGCATCTTTCTTCGTCAGATCATGCAAAGGCCTTGCCACCTTGGCAAAGTCTTTGATGAAAATCTGATAGTAACCAGCCAGTCCAAGAAAACGTCGGACGCCTGTCACTGTCGTCGGTACATCAAACTCCTGTCACTGTCATCGGTACATCAAACTCCTGGACTGCCCATACGAGATCCGGGTCCGGAGCAACTTTCTCGGCACTCACTACGTGGCCGAGATAACGCACTTTGTCAAAGCCAAAGAAACATGGAGTTTTAGCTCCGCCTCTCGTAACAGTCCAAGGACAGTTGAGTCGAGAAACTGCTCGAAAGTGTTCCCAAAGATGATAATATTGTCCAGGTACACCAGACAAGTCTCCCACTTATGTCCTGCCAACAAGAGGTCTAGCGCTCTATTTTTCGAAACTCGACCTTGAGAGCAAATAAATGCCGTTTTCTCAATCTCTGGCTCCGCCATCCGAACCTGCCAGTAACCACTAGCCAGGTCCAACGTTGCGAAGAACTTTGCACCGACCAACGAATCGAGCGCATCATCGATGCGAGGCAACGGATACTGATCCAGCTTAGTCTGGGAATTCAGTTTCCGGTAGTCTACACAAAAATGAAAGCCACCATCCTTCTTGCGAACAAGCAAGATATGGCTCGCGTAGGGACTACGCGAAGGTCGGATAACCACTGCATTCAACATCTTTGCCACCTCCTCTCTCGATCGCCCTGGCCGCTGCAGCAGCGCACAGCGCGGTTGCCCACCAGTAGCAATCATATGATTGACAAGAGAGGTTTCACCCATTTCCGTATAGTCGAACGTGAAATGATCCCGGCTTGCCAGCAGGAACTCTCGAAGCTGTCTCGCCTCCTGAGGCTTCAGATTGGGACCAATTTTAAGACGGTAGGGGGTTCGAGGGTAGGAGCCGTCGTCACATTGAGCACCTGGCGTCCGGTTCCGGACGCCCCTCTCAACTTAGACGAGACCTCTCCTGGTCAAACCGTCGCCTGAGTGGGGTCTCTCCCTCTCAACTCAGACGGCTCATCCAGCCCTACCACAAGGGCAGCCTCCACCGCTTGAGCCGTGGCCACACCCTCCCCTGTCTCCAAGGTTATGGGTGCATTCCCCACGTTCTCAAGCTAGATATCGTATGTACCCAGCCGGTTAGCTTTGGCAAATCCTGCCACTGCCAATACACCATGACCACCTAAGGCCTTCCATCGCCCGATAGAGGTTCTGGTCTTGGGCAGCTCTGGTGAAACTATGTTCACCCACCCGTCAACCTTCTCGAGTGCTACTGGGACATCTGGGAGTTGCTGTCCCTGAGGCAAAGCCTCTGGTATCGGCGGCACAATTGCTTCCCCCTCCCCAGGTGTTCCAAGTGCTCAATCGGTGAGTGCGGCTTGAAGGGCATCTGAATGTGCGGTCCAGACATCCTCTCGGAACTAGACTTTCCAGTGCACAATATCTACCATCAAGCCGAAGCAAGCGGCGTGATCAACGCCCAACAACGCTTCGAACTCTCTTTTCACCAAAAAGAGAGCAACCTTTATGGTTCTCTTGTGGATGGTCAATTCCACATTTGCAACCGCTATGACCTGGATGGAGTGCCCACTAGGGTGGTCCTTATTTTTTAAGTTTTTAAAAGTCTTTGTCTGACCCTCTCATGTTGTTCTACTATGTATAAAATTATGTTGTGCAAAGTTATATTGCAGTCAAGCAATATTTAGGGGTAGCTCAATGAATATGAAATTCTTTCTTTTTTAAGATTTTTCTCTATTATTGCAGGTAAAGTGAAAAATTAATAGTTATGGCTACTGCAACCAGAAAGACCAATACTTTGTGGCTTATTGGGTCAGAAGAGACCTCTATCAAGGGATCCAAGTTACCCTCTAATAAACAAGTGCTCAGCGTATTTTTTTATCACCACCGAACCTTAAAAAAGACAATCCGTGAAAGTTCCCGTAGTGCTGTAAAAGAAGCTGCAGTATTTTGGGAAAAAGCCCGAATTCCCATAAGACATGAACAGGACTGTGTTAAGAAGACAGAACAGCTTCATGAGAAGTGGGTCAAACTGAAAAAAAATTGTAATAGGAAAAGTGCTGTTCAGCAAAGTCATGAGAGTCAGTTTAAAGATGACCTCGATAATTTATTTGACATTGCTCATAAGGATGCCCTCACAATGATTACTATTCAAGAAGACAAGGATTTTCTACTTGCACAGAGAGAAAAAGGTCGGCGAGGATGCTTTGGTCAAGTTGACAAAGTTTTGGCTGGAAAGGAATTGAGGATTGACAAACGGAAAAGAAAATTCGAAGAGTTTAAGCAGAAGTGTGAAAACCAACAAAAAGCGTTTGTGGGAAATGTCTTAGATTTCAGCAGTGACAGTGATGATCAAGCTAGTAGTAGTGGAAACAAATACAATGTAGTTCCAAATCAGAATGTCACAATAAGGAAACAATCCACATCAGAATCACCAACTAAACAAAATAAGAGGGCACATATAAACATTGTCACGCCATCAGTAGCATCGGCATTGGATAGAGCTAAGTTGAGTGACCGTAAAGCTACATTTCTCTTGGCAGCAGGAGATCAGGGTCTTGGCCACAACATAAAAGATTTTAATCTCAATAGGTCATCAATAAGAAGACAGAGGTAGCATACGTAAAAAAGTGGCATTAAGACTAAAAAACGAATTCCACACTTCTACACCACTCGTTGTACACTGGGATGGCAAACTTCTTCTGGATCTAACAGGAAATGAGAAAGTGGATCGCCTTCCTGTGATTGTTTCAAGTTTAGGTGTTAACCAGCTTCTAGGTGTGCCTAAGTTGCAGGCAGGCACTGGGGAGTGTCAGGCAACTGCTGTTGCAGATTTACTTAAAGAATGGGATGTTGTCGATCAAGTGAAAGCTATGTGCTTCGATACCACATCTAGCAACACAGGTCACAGAAATGGAACTTGTATTCTGTTAGAGCAGAAATTGCAGAAGGATCTTCTGTACTTGGCATGTCGTCACCATATCTTAGAACTTGTTCTTGCTAGTGCATTTAATGAAGCCATGGGTTGTACCTCTTCTGGCCCTGATGTAACCATATTCAAGCGATTCAAGCAGTTCTGGGTTAAAATAGATCAGTCATCTTACATGTCTTTAGACAGCAGTGAAACGGTACAGCTTGTGATGAAAGATGAAAAAGACAATGTCATTGAATTCTGTACTAACCAGCTTCAACAAACTGACACTAAAATCAGAGATGATTACAGAGAATGTTTAGAATTAGCTATTATCTTTCTGGGAGGTACACCACCACGAGGTGTGCGATTTTTAGCCCCTGGGGCTGTACATCATGCAAGATGGATGTCCAAAGCAATATACTCACTAAAAATGTGGCTGTTTCGTAACCAGTTTACTCTCGCTGCAAGAGAAGAAAAAGGACTATGCAACATATGTGTCTTTCTTGTTTATGTCTACATCAAGGCTTGGTTCACTGCCCCACTTCCCATTACTGCAGCTTTCAATGATCTACAGCTTCTACAAAAGCTTAGAGATTATAAAAAATCAATCCTTCAATATCCAATGTTACTTGCAAGAAATTTGAGGGACATCTTTGGTACTTAAGTGAGGAACTAGTTGGATTGGCATTTTTTGATGACAGTGTGCCAATCAAATCAAAACAGGCAATGCTAAAATATCTTTATGAAAAGGATGGTGCAGATCAGCCTCTGAAGAGAATCCAAATGAGTGGCAGTGGCTCCGTTAATATGAGAATAGAAGACTTTGTATCGAAGAACTCAATACACTTATTTGACCATCTTGGCATTTCCAAAAGGTTCTTAGAACATGATCCAAAGATATGGCATCTGCGAGAAGACTACAAGCAAGCTAAGGATATCATAAAACATTTACAAGTTGTGATTGACAATGCTGAAAGAGGTGTGGCATTGATGAAAGAGTACAATCCAATATTAACAAAAAATGAAGATCAGAAACAGTATTTGCTTCAAGTTGTGAAAGAACATTCTAGTCGTTATCCAGATTGCAAAAAGACATTAGCTACTTTGTAGTCATTACTTGTTTGGTCCAATGTTAATAAAATGTGCATAAATTACATTGTTGTGTTTTAATTGTAACTTATGTATACAAAATAGTTCATTCTAATTATTTCAATATTAGTGACACTAGATAAACAATGGTATATAATTTTAGGAGAATACGTAATGATTACGCTATTACGAAAACTTTGAATTCATTGAGCTACCTCTAAATATCAATTAAAATTTATAAACTTTTATGTAGACTATTTTTTTGGTTGGGAGAACAATTCTGGGGGGTCAGAACATGAAATATTTGAATTTAAAAATTACCATATATATCAAAGGACCACCCTAGTGCCCACCCATTCCCAAAAGGAATGACGGAACCGCTAGTTCCTCCATCGGCATCTCCATCACTCGTGCCACTGTCATGCTTAGGACCGACACATCAGCCCCGGTGTCTACGATCTTCTCCAGGAGACGATCGCCAATCTACACCCACACTCGTGGTGAACCCACGGGTTCCCACCATTGAACTTCTGCAACCCGTCCACCTTACCATCTACACTGGACGGTAATCCCAGACGTGCAGAAGTCTGGGAACCTGTCTCACAAACCAGAGACTTCCCAGGCCCGGCAAGAGGTATGGGCGTATCAACCCCTCTCGCCTGCTTGATGACCGCACGATCCAGCACTTCACCACTAGGCATGTAGGGTGAGGGGGCAAACCAGCTATCCAACTGGGCCACCATGGCCTCCAATGTGGAGCATGGCATTGGAAATACCCAACTGGTAATTTCTGGGTCCGCAGACCTCGCCAGAAGCACCCCTGCCTTACGCAGGACATCCACATACTTGGAGACCGCCCGGAGGTACGTCCGTCGTTCAGAACTCCGACCATGACAGGCATCTGAGTTTTGAAGCATTACCAGTCGCCCACCACTGTTTGGTGGCAACCGGCAGCGGTTTAACGAAAATTTCTCATCATCCACGAGTCGGTAGTAGAACTGGCCATCACAAATGGTGGCCAGGTACTTGCGACCCTCCAGCCACACTGGCGCTAACCCAGGCGTTGGCTGGAGCATCTGGGTTTCACCAGGCAACAGTCTGGTGACTTGTCCTTTGGCCAAAGCCTTCGGACAATCCTTTTTCAGGTGACCCATCTAGTTACACCCATAACAAGGACCTAGTCGCTGGAGCAAATCTCCCGAGCTACGGTCCGCACTCCGAGGCGTTGCCGCTGGCTGGCCTCCACCGGAACCTGCCCTCTTCTTCTTGCCTCCGGTCTTGGCTACTGCCTTGTCTGACTTGGACTGAGCAGCGGCCTTCGCACCCGTTTGGCTTGAAGACGAAGCCTTGGCAGAGCTCCCAGAGCCAGCCATGGAACCAGAGGACTGAGCAGTAGCCCGGTCCTGAGGAACCCCTCTAGTATGGGCAGGTAATCTACCTGCCATAAGCAAATCGGCTTCTACAAGCCGTGCCCTACGGGCATATGCTTCAACCGTCTCGGCCCGACACCCGATCAACCGATCAGTGATATCTGGCAGGAGCTTCCGTTTAAAACGAATGAGCCGACAGCTCTCGTTTTCTCCCGGAGAGACACGGTCTGACAGTTCCAAGAACCGCCAATAGAATGCCTGCACAGACTCGGTTGACCCCTGCTTCATTGTTTCGAATTTGGCGAAGTAGACACGAGCCTGGTTACCCGAACTAAATCGGCTACGCATAGCATCCTTCAGTTCCGTCCAGGTCAGGTCCGGAAGAGTTTCCACCAAAGGGGCGTAATACTCTTCGGCCGGACCGTCCAGCAGAAACGTGAAGAAACTGCACCTGGACTCATCCGTCTAGCGCTGAGCTTGGGCTTTCGCTTCGAACTTACGGAGAAAAGGCACCATACTTCTCTGCCGTCGTAACAAGCAAAAGAGTGGACCGGGTTGAAAAACCCGAATGCCTGAACCTCCGTCGGAACCACTGGAGTGGGCGTCCAAGCAGCGGCACTAACCCTGCGAGGTAGCCTTCTCCGAACTCGGACTCAGGACTCAGCTTCCGAGGGTATCGTCATGCGAACCCTCGGCTGCTGTCCGGGCGCTGTAGGAGCTCCCCGGCCAATTCCCCGAGGAGATGGCCTGGGTGCTTCCCATGGAGGTACCAGTCTGGCTTGCACTGGCGGCACCTCCCTCCGTGCGGTTTCCCGCACAGGTGACTGACAACCGAGGATCCACCCCCGGTTCGATCACCGACCGGGATAACCGTCTTTCCAACCGAAGGACATCTATCCCGTATGCAATCTCAATGAGCTCCTGCTCAGAGAGCCTGGCCAAATAGGCTCGGGCTGCTCGAGCAGTCTCATCCGGGACTACCACCATCTCCCGAAGGAGTTGACCGCCATGTTCATCCGGACGGGTGGCGGTGTTAGTTTGGACAACCGGCCACGGCCGATCACCATTCCCGATGAGATCACTGTCAGATCCGGCGCCTCCACCAATTTTAACGTCCCGACTGGACCGTTACAATACCTGGTAAAATTAAACGTAAAAACTTACCGTCAACTGGCTCCAAAACAGGGACGGGACCGTTCCCGTAGCCGTCTCCACATGGTAGACCTTGGGATGTGTCGGCTCCCAGGAGCCACCCACGATGGACATGACGAAAAACCATGTTGCCACGCCGAAAAACGTCCTTTTTCGGCCGATAGCAAGACGGTGGAGTTTCCCCAACCGGAAATTCCACTCCCCTCGCGGTACTCCCCAAATAAAGTACATGACACAAGTATAAAATAAATAAGTGTTTATTTACACTTACGGTGTATTAAGATGAAAGCAGTGATTATTTACACATTTGGCTGGTCAATTCCGATCAGCCAAACTCCATAAAACAAACAAAGGCCTAATGGCCAAAGGCACAAAAGAAGATGCAAAAAGCTGGACAATGGAGGTCCACTCGACCTCCACCCACAGGTCTGATCAGGTCTTTATTTAGTTCACAACACACTGCTCAGATCCTATGGCTGACCAGGCCACAGGAAACCTCCAGGCAACTCCACATGGAGGGGACAGAGGTCACTTCTGACCTCTCACCCATTGACCTAATGGTGAGAGGTCTGCTGGCACCAAACTGGCATCCGTCCTAACAGCCTACTGTATCTGTCAGGCAGACCACCATAGGGAATTCGTCTGCTCTATCAAAAAATTTCAAAATAGAGCAGACCAGGTTGCCACAACTACTACATTTTCGGTGCACATTTATTTTTGGGGTCAAGTATGAATTGAAAGGAATGGAATTTTTTGGCATTAATGACATGCTGTTTTTCTTCATGTTCCTCTTCCTATCCAGTAGGTACCATCAGCATCTTCATTAACCCACATTTCTATGTAATTTTCATATCAACAAAAGGTTGGAGCTGGAATGGGGTTCATTTTTGTCATGTGGCTGGTAGGGTTTTCGGTAGAAAGATTGGTGTTTTTGATAAGCATTTTTACGGAAAGCTTTTATGGTCTAGGTATTTTATGTTATAGGGGAAGTTGATACTAATATTTTTGCTCCACTGCTTGATGCTGGGAGCAACAGTTATTTGGATTCAAGAAGTATTTATTTGATGGTAGTCAAACATGACGTGTTTGGGATCGCAATGGTGTTGACATATAATTTTTTCCACAGGTTTGGACATGGCACTTGCAAATAAAGAAAATATAAGTATTTCCAGTAGCAAGAACTTCTGAAGTTTATGAAGTAATGTACCTGACTTTTTTGTTGTAATTGAAGAATCTGGTTGCAATGTAAGAATTCTGGAAACACAGTTATGTGTAGGTGACACATAAAAATTTGAAAGTTTCCATGTGGCTTTGAAGTGTATTACAGTGACAGGGTTAGTCGTACTGGGGAGAAGTATTTATTACTTCAAAGGTATTTTAATACTTGTAAGAAACCATCATTTGAAGCAGGATGTGAACTGGTTTGTTGCATATTGTATCCTGCAAAATGGCAAAAAGATCTTGTGTTAATGAAAGTGCTGAAAAGTGCTTATGGAGCTTGGTTTGGACAGTTTACTGGCAAGGAAGACATATTTTAGTGTTAACATTTTTAAATCGAGGATAGAAGGTTGTCGTCCTCAAACAACTTGAAGAAAACTGCCGGGCATTATATTTGAGATAGGCGGACCACTCTAACAAAATCAAAGATTTCGCACGGCCCGATTTATGTTAATGGTCGTTTGTTCCTAGGTTGGTAAGACATTGGATTTTTTTTTCAGAATACATTAAAATTTTTATTGGGTTTTTACAATGTATTTAGCATGCTAATATTCGACTTTTTTTCCTCTGCCACCAGCCTTCTTGATTGTTTGTACATTCATTTTTCAATTTTAAATTCAAAGTCCTGTTAACATGGTTTGTGTTCGATCTTCGTCTACATTCTCCCGTTAGTTGTGAAATGCAATTTAAAGTCCACTAACCACTGAAATACACTGTCCATCCACTGTCACTGTTGTATTATCAATTTTTGATTTTTATTTTTAAAAAATATTCCGAAAAAAACCTACTGTGGCAACCTTGTTTGCTCAATGAGCAGACGAACTCCCTATGGTGGTCTACCTGACAGCATGCAGTAGGCTGTTAGGTCGGACGCCATTTTGGTGCCAGCAGACCTCTCACTATTGGAGTCAATGGGTGTGAGGTCAGAAGTGACCTCTGTCCCCTCCAGGTGGAGTTGCCTGGAGGTATAAATGGCCTAGTCAGCCATTTGTTCTGGGCAGTATGTTGTAGGCTAGTGACCAGGAGACTTCTTCATGCTGGAGGCCAGGGTGGCCTCTATTATCTTTTGTCTAGGATTTCTTCTTTTGTTTGCTTTGTTGTTCTCCATGGGGGCTTGGCTGGTTGAAGTTGCCAGCCAAGTTGTGCGGAGAATATACCACTGTTTTTATTTGTTGAATCTGCGACGGTCGATCTGCTGCCACAATGAGAATATCGCGGTGGGACCTTTCCCATCATGATATTCTCGTTGTGGCGGCGGATCGACCGTCGTGTCCGGCGAGGGAGCCTTCAGGGAGAGTTGACGTTTCCCACGTCAACCGTGGAGAGGGCTGCTATGGGTACGATCCTGTCTCCGTGTGGAGTCTGTGTCCGGGTAAGTTTTGCTAAAGTTCTTTTGGACGGGGCAAGAGTTGCCCAAGGTATTGTGACGAACCAGGCGGGTCGTTACACTACATGCTAATTTCCATAGACAATTAATTCGTTTCTAACCATGTGTGGTACTTAGATTGTAGGCTACTTTCGAAAGTTTTTTTTTAAATAGAAAAAATGATAAGTAGTTTATGCAATTTAAGTATCGGTGAATGGGAATTATCTCCCATGCCACATGGCTCTCAGTTTGAGTGCAGTGATCTGATCTTAATCGAATTAAAGTGTTATAACAGAATGTAATCTTCAGTTTCAGTGAATCAATATTTATATTTTAAGGTAGCCATGATTAGCTTAAATTGCCATTGTTTGCATATTAATAGTTGGAAGTTTTGAGAGTTCATTGCTTAATTCCTGTTATCTTTTATATCCAAAATATCATTCCTTCTAATTTTCAATGTCTTGTTTTCATATCTTGTAGTTTTAATTATGTCATGTGTAATCATAGGTGAATCTATTCCAATACGAGTGTTCCTTGCTGGTTATGAATTGACTCCAACAATGCGTGAAATCAACAAGAAGTTCTCTGTACGGTATTACCTGAATCTTGTTTTGGTTGACGAAGAAGACAGACGGTACTTTAAGCAACAAGAGATTACTCTTTGGCGAAAGGGAGAAAAAGGAAGGAAACCAATTCAACTAGATGGGAAGAATTAACTTTTGGCTGATTGAAAAATTGCAAATGGTGTATTGATTGTTTTCTTACATAGTATATTTTGAAGAAAAAAAATGATTGTGAGGATTTTCCGTTTGTTTTAGTCTATGTTTTTCTATGAACACGAATAAATAAATAAATCATTTATTCGTTATGTGATTATCGTATTCTAAGTTGTAACATGTCCGAATTTGTGACGTTTCTCTAATGTATATTCTTTGTTCAGATAAAATTTATATGTATCATGTCCTTGACAATGTTTAAAGGACAATAAAATATAATTAAACAAAAACTGTATTTTCAAATTCGAGCCAATTACGCAAAGAGTTGTTGGTCTGGGGCATATTTACAGAAAGGTATTAAGGCAGTCATAGTCGTATCTATCTCACATTCACAGCATGTCATGGAACTGTTATATCTTTACAACATAAATAGTTGTGACTCTGATACATTATGTTACCAATCCATATTAATATTGTAACCAATGCCATTTATTTCCTAATTGTATGTTCATTACCCACTAAGGTAAAAACTTTCCTCGTCATAATGTGATCAATTTGAAGTTGTTGCTTCTTCATTCTTATTGCCGTCTATGTAGGTGTCACATTTAAATGAGTTACGGATTATTATATGACTTCTCTAGACCAGTCATAAATATGATGGACATAATTATGACAGTATTTGATATTAATAATGTTATGTAATTTGTTTTAGTTATTGTTACAAGGTCATATGGGGATCTGACATTTTATTGCAACTTGAGAAATCTGACTTTCTTTAATGTCCTTTAATTCCCAAGATAGAATGACGGAAAATTATATATCATAAGCATAGACATCATAAAAGTATGACTGTTATACATTGATATTTTCCCAGAATATGAATAGTAGGTAGTGGACACAGTGAACCATTATGATGTGGGTTAGTCCAAAAATTAGAGAGAAATTGTGACGACTAGTCCAGTAGCTTGGTGAGTTGATTGTGCACTTTGTGATAAAAGCACCAAACTTGGCATATATGAAGAACTATGTAAAGGACTTGATTTCAGATATGGAGGCACTTCGGCATGACGCCTTTTTGGTGGCCATCTTGGTAAATGCCTGACTTTCGTTTTTTCTTAATATCTTGGGAACCACAAGCCCAATTGATGTCCGGATTGGTTCTAAATATGTATGATAGTACACTGCACATATTTGATGTCATACATAATTAACATAGATCGTTCACATTTTTAGATATTATGACTTTTTTTGAAGTATTTCATTACAAAATTGTGTATTTCGCTTTATAGTATCTTAAGCAGTACTGATGCATGATTTCAACATTACATGTAACTTCAAGACACATTCATTGTGAACATTTTTTGTATTTAAACGTTAAGATTGGCCAATTATTTCCTGAGTTACACTAATTTTAGTAATGCTGTATCAAGGAAAAGTAACATTTGAATGAACGTGTATAACTTTTCCTATGCTGATTTAGCTAGCATTTTACATACACAAAAATTATTTCATGGAAGTCCCTTTATCTGCAGGTTGATTAGTTAGGATTTCAACTTAATATATCTAATCTGGGTATAGGCTATCTGCTATTTTCTCAGCCATATCGCTAAAATCGCTGACTTTTGTGCACATGGTCTTAAAATATGCATGGCATGATAATGTACATATTTGATGTGATAGATAATTAGCCTAAATCATCCACATTTTGAAGTATACTTTCTTTTTTTAAGAACTTTTATTTTAAAATGGTGTATTTTGCTGCATGTTTTTAGATACAATGCAGATAAGTGGCTGAGTGGAGATAGCCTCTGCTTATCGTGCTTAGGGCCGGCCCGGCTTCAAATCCTGACCTAGGGATTGTTGTGTTTGTCATAATTTCTCATTCAATGCAGAGTTAATGTTAGGCAGCCAGTCATAAAACACATTCTGCCCAACCCGACTCATGTTGCATCTTTCATCATCATCATCATCATTTGACCATCCCCATCCAGTGTGGGATTTCGTCCAGGGGAAAAAGGAGACAGTACAAACAGTACTTAAGATATTACATTTTTATAATGTTATACTGTTAATCATGTACATTAAGTCAGTGCACTGACCACAACAATATCACACTGCAGTGTACTTTAGCTCAGCACTTCAGTATGCATATTGACTATGGATACTGCTACCTTATTAGGTATTTTTGCAGTTACGGTAGTCCAAAGATTTAAATAATTCAAATTATGTATAGCGTTTGTGGCCTGAAATAATTTACAATATTGTGCCACTCATAATAAAGCACTTTTGCTTGGAAAAGAAAAACCACTGGCCTTACATACAGTATATTCCAGGCACATACTGTTTCTGACAGTGCTGGCATTTGCTTGATATGGAAAAAGCAGTACCACTTTACTTAAATACATTTTTACTCAATCTTAACTGCTAGAACGGCTTTTTTTGATCAAAACCAACATCATACGAATGTTATTTTCATTTATGATAAAATAAGCAGATGTTTTGATATAAATTAAGCAAGGAAGCTCTTTTCAAGAATGTTGTAGGCCTACTCTGGAAAACATTCAACCATCACATGCTGCACGTTTACATGTGAAAAAAGCAATTTTCCTAGTTGGATTTGTCTGGGCTTATGCAATGCATCCAGAACCTACAATACAATTTCTTCCTGCCATGGCCAGCACACCATGACCACCCAAGGCTTTACAGTAGTGCTCCATGAGATGCAACTGGCCAGGGCCAGCATGCTTTACCTGATTCATGGAAACTACCTTCGGTTCATGGGCTTCTAACTAAACATTTTTCAACAATTGCAGGGAACACATGTTCCTGCTCATTATTGAAGAACAGGTCTTGGACAGCTCTGGTGAAACTACATCCACCCACCCATCTGCCTTTACAGGTTCCTCTGAGATAATCAACCGGTGCTTGCTGAAGTGCAAAGACTCCACCTTTTTTGTGGAGGATCTCCAATGCCTCCAACCATGGCCCCGGTAAGGAATTTCTTTACTCCTGGTTTTCCCAGACTGGTTGGTTTATATGGCCAAAGGGCATCTGTTTATGCAGTCTAGACATCCTCCTGGAAATATATCTTCCAGTGTACAAAATCAAACATCAAAGCCAAGCAAGCTGCTAGGTCCAACTCCCAGCAATGTTTAGCCCTCTCCTTCTACCAGGAGAAGAGGGTTCTTTATAGTTTTCCTGTGGATATTTATCTGCTCCCAAGACCAATGTCTCCATGAAGTCCAGCTGCTGGGTGGCCAGGTTCTCCCAAGGCTGCGGATAAATGAGATTAAGTGTTCCGGGCTCAGGGCTGTTGTGGAGGACAACGACGGGTCAGTGGTCCAAAACCTGCACAACTGCCATCCAGGGCCAGTCCAATCTCAGACGGAGTCAATCCTCTCGAATTGCTTCGTCACTGACAAAAAAGCCTAAATAGTGGAAGACATTTCTCCCCCAGCGTCACCCAAAAAACACTAAACCATTCTTTAGCAAATGGAATTGCTGCCGATTTTGACAATTTTCCGTCCGACATGTCCAATCGCTTATTTGGCCATTGTTGAGGGGCGGCAGTGAGGGGACCTTCGGGATTGCTCCTCTGTCTGGTCCAGGTTCTGTTTGGCTTGGGTGGCCATGTTCTCCTGTGAAGATCACACCTCTCCACTGCCTCCTCTTCTCCATAGCACCTTGTTCCTTCCTTGCCTGTCTAGGTACATGTGGATGATGAAGCGGCTGGATTCGGGCTGCTTCAAACCTCCTAGGTTGGTCCCTTGACTAATCTGTTCCTCTTGAGGCCGACTCCTGATGATGTCTTCCTGGCATCTAGGATCCCTGGGTCTTTTGTTGAAGAACTTTTTCTTCTGGGGCCGATTGGGATTGCTCACCGCTGGCAGGCAAGCTTCTCTTCTCGGATCTATGATTTTCAATGCGATGGAGACCTCCATCACCCCTGGCAAAGTAAGTGGTTCATTAAGCCGATGAACAGACCCTCTCATGATCGGCTGGGCCACAGTAACCCAGCTGTTGAAAGGTCAGACCTATCGTGGCATGGTCCATTTTAGAAGAGCTGTTCCGACCTGTGGCACCTTCATTGGGGACCGTCCCCTAGCTACCAGTTCCCTGTTTTGTCCGTCAATCCAGGCTTGCATCACTCTCATCTGCATTCCTTTCTCCTGTTGTCCTGCCACTCCTATGAGACCCTCCTAACTCTGCCGGCAGACAGCCATCCAAATTCCCCACCCCCCCGGAGGAGTATCCATTACTTCGGGTGGTCTTGGAAATTGAAGGGACAGGTCCCTTTCTGGCCCATCATAAACAATATCTGGCTCCGGATTGACATTCTGGCATAACTCCGGAGGGGAATGAATAAGTGGAACGAAATTAGTGGTTTCACCTTCGGGTTGTTTCCTTTTTTCGAAGGTCCTGAAGCTTTTTTCTTTGCAGGTGACGAAGGCACGACATTGCTGCCAGAAGGAAGCCCTGCAGCGATGGCATTATCGTCGTCCTCCTTACCAAAACAGCATCCTCAGCCATTTTGGCGTCATCTCACCGGCTTCTAGAAACTGCTCCACATCGGATGTCTCCTCACTTCCCAACTTTCCATTCCAATTAGATTCAGCCATCCTCTTTTTGAAACTTTTCAATTTAGATGTTGACACTTTTTCCTTCGTGAAAAAATTTGAACCGCTACTATTCTTTGCAGAATTATATAAAGTGGTGTCTAAAATGGCGGTTGGTCTCTCACGTGATTCTGTGGGGCTTAACTCCTGTTCCCTTAAGGGCTTAGTTCTGACATTTTTTCTTAATGTCTCGACAGCCCCACTTTGCAGTGGTTTCTTGAGTTGACCTCCCCCTTGGATGATGCGACTTTCGATTCCAGTTGCAATTTCCTTTTTCGATGTCAGTCTTGCTGAGGCTTCTTGTTGGGCTACAATCTGGCTTTCTTTTTGTTTCTTTGCAACCGCCGTATGTCGGTCATCTTGGCACAGGTCTTTGGGTTCCCCTATAGATCCCTCCTGTCAAACCTTGATGCACATAACACGTGGTATCTTACAGACTTCCTTTTGTTGTCGAATTGCAGCTTGGACTTCTTGATGACTGACTCTCCAAGTTGACTTCGTTCTTTCCGTTATCCTTTTCCTTAGTTGTTTTGGCTTTGGGCATCACTACTTTGTGGCTGAGTGGTGCCCTTAGAAGTTTAAAGCCTCAAAAAAGCCTTCAAAGGAAAATAGTGCATCACTCCATTTATGTGAACAGGCACCATCTTTATACCATTCGGCAAGATGTGAATTTCATCAACCTTGACAGTCATAAAATTTCGTTGCCGTTGTTGCCAACGGTTCGTCAACTCTATTTACAGGTGTCGGTGTAGCCGTAGCAACGCTCCTTCCATTGTCCAGGTTTTGGTCTTGCAAGATTTGGGCAGTCACATCCCACGTGGCCCGCCTCCCAATATTGGTAGCAGATGAGTGGCCCCTGTGGTGTATTACAAGGGGTTCTTTGTCTGTTTTGATGTTCTTTGTTTGTCTGTTTCGTTTTTTGGTTGTCAGCCTTTTCAGGCGAGTTCGACTTCTTGTCTTGTCCGCTTGATGCCTTATGTTGACTCTGTTGGTTTGCTTGACCCCCTTGATTCGACTGGCTTGCGCCTGTGTTGGTCGTAGTCCCAGCCGATGTCTTGTAAACCAATTCCTTCTCATCCTCTGCCCCTACAGGTGTTTTCGAAGCGGTAGCAGACTCTTCCTGAGCGTAGCTCTGAGCAAAGGTTACAAGGTATAAGAGTATGTACTGCCATAAAACATCGATTCCGTAACATTAGCTTAGTTTTCCAGCAAGAAAATGCCCCAGTTTCCTCCAATAACCTAATGAAGGAATGGTTACGGAACCAAAATATCACCACTCTCGAATGGCCGGCGTGTCCCCCGGACTTAAATCTTGTAGAAAACTTTTGGGACATCATCCTACGTGATTATTAAGCAGATTACCATGATTATACTGCAATATCAAAGCTGAAAAGTGCCATTTTAGCTGCTTCGGGACAGAATTTTTGTATATGAGTTTATAAATCTAGTTTAAAGTATGTAGAAAACAATGTTTTAAAAAAAAACCTTATAAATTTTAATGTTACTGTTGTGTTCTGAATGTTATTTTGTCACGATACTTAATTAAATTGAAAAGTTCATTAGTGCGTCTATAATTGTGAAACGGCCATTTTCCAGTTTTTAGTTTTTTTAATTTTTACCTTTCTAAGAAAAAAATTCTGTTTAGGAGAAAGTTTGTAATAAAAGAAGATCTGTTTATGGTGAAAATTTCAGGCGAATCCATCAAGTTTAACTCGAGATATAAACCACTTTTGGGTTGCGTCTATATATATGAAACGCACTGTATGTATAAGATATATATATAATATATATATATATATATATATATATATCTATATATATATACTTATATACTTATATATTAAAAAAAATAATTCTACTTATATAATTATTTTATACATATTTTTCTTTGTTTTTATACTTATGATACCTCCGCTTATTATTTTATAATTTAATTTAGTTTTTATATAAAATTAAATCAATTTGTACCAGGATTAGCGGTTATACAACCAATTCAAAGATATTTTTTTAAAAACTACTTGTACTTTATTTTGCTTTTAATATGTATATCGCTGTTTAAATTACTTTTAAAATTAGTAATTAATAAAACTTATTAAATTTTATATTTCAAGTCATGGTGCAGTTTATAATAAAGTTTTATAAAAATTAATGTACATTAATAATAATTATATGGATTAATTTATGGAATTATTTTATGAAAGTGGATTTAATAGTAAATTAAAATATATTATATTTTTTTGACTATGGAATTAAAATATGTACATATTGCCCGTCATTCTAATTTAAGACTAGACAAGTCGTAACATAGTTGGTGTACTGGAAAGTGTACCTTGATACAAAATAAAGCTTTATAGCAATTCATTTACACTGAATAGATTTTATGTTTAAATATTTTGATAAAATAAAATTAATTAAAATATAAAAAAATAAAATGTATTTTTTATTTGGAT
Organism: Brachycybe producta; assembly: GCA_036925085.1. Taxonomy (NCBI): domain Eukaryota; kingdom Metazoa; phylum Arthropoda; class Diplopoda; order Playtdesmida; family Andrognathidae; genus Brachycybe; species Brachycybe producta. Next base: position 6,658,467 of record JAUPFP010000003.1, read on the forward strand.
TTATTAGATGAAATAAAATTATGTATAGTTTATTTGTACTGTAAAGGTTATTATTTTATTAAACTAAAAGATAAAATAATATTTTGTATCTTGTGAATTGTAGATTTTTAAATTATTTAATAATTTATTATTCTCGAGTTATTAAGAGCTAAATAATTTGTTTATACTGTATCACAATTATTTAGAGATGAAATATTATTCAATTAAAAAGATTTCTTAAGGGGTTGGCTAAGCCGCTTATTCTATCCTGGTTCGGGAGGAAGGGAACAAATTAATCCCTATCCATTTCCTTACAAGTTCTTCCTTATTGAACTTTTACAGTAAAATGGATCTTTTAGCTGTCTGCTACCCCTCGGGCTTTCGCCCATTAAAAGCTGGTTGATTTCGTTGTCCCTTGTAGTTTCATCTAGAAGTGATGATCTACGTTTACACCTGGATTGGTAGTTCGAGTTGATGAATGCTGAGAACTTTTGTTTTTTTTCCAATAAGTTTTTAAAAAATAAGACGTAGCAACTTTTTACTCTTCTTAATAATTTATTTCCACAATATACAGAATTTGGCCACAATCTGGCATAATTTCAGTGTCAGAGTAAACAATTCTAAAAGTGCTTAATAAACATGAAAATACATGGCCGTTTATACCCAAAAAGAGGATAATGAGAACACTTTCTCAGTATTCCCTGATTGGGCAAAAACGAAAGACAAAACCGAACTGGCCAATCAATGTGATTGACCAGTGGTCACCAAAATATAGTCAGCTGATAGAACTAGGTCAATCCTCTGTAGTTATTACAGATGGTTGACAAAGTTTCATGCCAATCAAAAATGAAAACAAACGATCCACTAAAACTAAGCGAGCCAGGATCGCTCTTGGACTTATCTTCTCATAATATATAATGGGATAGGCTTTTATATATAATTATTATATTTTTTATAAATTTTATTTTATTTAGAATTAAAAGTGTTTAAATTAAAGTGTTTTATAACTTATATAAAATTAATAAATAATTTTTAACTAATTAATTTTTTATTCAGAAATTTTTTAAACTTTATAAAAAATTATTATGAAAATATTAGTAGATAAATATTATATATACTAGTGGGGTAACCCGTCATAAATGATGGAAGCAAAATTCACAGGCAATTGTGCCCAGCATTAGAATTTCTTTTCCTCCGCCCTTTTATGCCATCAGACCAAGTAACAAACCCAACAACCCAATTCATAAAAGGGCGGAGCAAAAAAATTCTAGTTTAATTTTGCTACAATTATCCCCTCCCCTTTTTTATATTTGAAAGAGAAAATGAGTGTTTCATTTTCTCTGGTGTGCGCATGCGCGTCGGTTTTTCCTTTTATTACTCTTTTCATTTCAATTTCTGTCACCCCTCCCACTTTTTTTTCTCTCCCTTTCCACTCCCACACCACCTCCTCGAGACAACCAGCCTAGATAACAAAATGCGAGAAAATCCTACACTGCTCCGCAACATAAATCAGGGGGACCCCAAGCTCCAAGAAGTTTGGCCCCGGCCCTCGCTGTGATGTGCCGGTAATGACCGTCGACAAGAGCAAGGCCACCTGTTACCAATGTGGACAACTAGGACACTTCTCGCGCAAATGCAAGCAACCAAAAATAAATTTGGAAGTAAAGCAGTTTGGAGGAATCGTGGAACACGTGGGGGGGACCTGGCTGAGACTGATATTATCAGCGAGGATGGTATCGAATATGCCCTCATCAGTTTGGGAAGACAACTTTGCAAGATCCCACTTGAAGCTCTGCCACCAACCTCTACAGGAGACGACAGCAATGCCGACGATTCTGAAGACCACTTACCCATCGCAGTCATCAACCCGTCACATCATCCCAAGTTGGAATCCTAGACTATTATAGACCTGGGCCTTTGGAATGAAATAATGGAAGCCTTCGACTCCGCCAACTCTACTTTCGGTTGCCAAGAAAATAGGACAGTCGCGATCATCATGCCTGGAGGCAAAACCCCTAAACAAGGGTGCGCTTGCTGCCGGGACATGATTCAAGACCTCTACCAGAAGTTGTTACCTTGTTACCATCATTAGAATGAAAGACACTTTGAAAACCCTAGGGGTGTCATAATTGAAGTTATGGTATTTGGACTTTTGTTGAGACTTTTTACATATTTCCAGAATAATTTAGGGTTTTTATGTGAGACACCCAACACATTATTGGTCAGAGGCGCATCCTGACTGATCTCCTACACCAGTGTAGAGATGTTTTCACTCTTGAAAATTCAGAGCTAGGATGCACCAACCTAACTGAACATAGAATTGATAAGGGAGACAATGCTCTGGTGCGGGAACCGTTCCGAAGATGTGGTCCTGAGCAGACTACAGGAAATGTTAGACAACGGAGTGGCATGTTCCTCGAAATCTCCTTACGCTTCACCAGTTGTCCTGGTAAAAAAAAAGATGGTCAATGGAGATTCTGTGTGGACTATCGTCGTCTAAATAACATCACAAAAATTGACAACTACTACTTACCTCGTATCGATGATGCTCTGGACTCCCTGCGAGGAGCCCGAATCTATGCAACCTTGGACGTAATCTCAGAATACTGGCAGTTCGAAGTAGTCAAAGAGGATAAAAAAAGACTGCGTTCATCACCCCTGGAGGACTTTTCAAATTTAATCGGATGCCCTTTGGACTGTGCAACACACCTGCAACAATGCAACGAGCATTGGATATCCTCTTGGCGGGCTACAAATGGGAAACTTGCCTGGTGTACCTCGACGACATCATAGTCTTCGGAGCGACGTTTGAAGAGTTCAACGATCGACTAAGTTTGATTCTGGAACTACTTCAAAGTGCGGGACTAAAACCTCATCCCGAAAAATGCTTCTTTGGATATGAGGAAGTGCTCTATCTTGGGCACATCATCTCCAAAGATAGAGTTCGTCCAAACCCTCAGAAAGTAGCAGCGATTTCCGAGTTAGTGGCACCCGTTAACTTTAAAGAAGTACGGCGAATCCTTGGAATGGCCGGCTTCTACTGACGATTCATTATCAACTTTGCTGACATTGCAAAGCCTCTGACCGATCTGACCAAAAAGCAATTGCCATTCGAGTGGACAGTAGATAGAGAAGCTGCATTCGAATTGTTGAAAAAAAGACTCACCATGGCACCTATTTTGGCAGTATACAATCTAGAAGCCGAGATCGAGATGCACACGGACGCCTCTGGATATGGCATTACCACCATACTTTACCAGAGGGGTCGAAACAAGGCCCTACAAATGTTGAGCTGCGTTTCGACAGTTCTCCATGATGCAGAGCTCAATTACTCCACCACAAACAAAGAATGACTAGCGGTAGTATATGGTGTGGTTAAATTCCGGCCATATCTTTTCAACAAACCTTTCACCATAGTCACTGACCACTATGCTCTGTGCTACCTAAAACAGCACAGAGATTACAAGGTCGACTTGGTAGGTGGCAACTCTTGCTGCAAGAGTACAATTACACAGTGGTCTACAAGGCTGGATTCACCCATGTAGATGCCTACTGTATCTCTCGCAGTACGATTGATGTGCCAGATGATTGGAGATTGCAGGCAACCCCAGATGACTTGGATGACAGCGTGATCTATGCTGTCACCCTTCGATGGGATTGGGCCATGGAGCAAAGGAAAGACCTGAACTAACCAAGATTATTGATGAACTCTGACAGACACCAGAGTCTGAACTCCACAAAGTTTACGTTATTGTGGAGAATTTTTTGAGTGCTGTGGTATACCACGACAGCATCATGCCCAAACTCGTGACAGTCGTACTGCAACAGCTGGTACAAGAGGTGCTTCACCTCCTGCATGACAGTCCGGAAGCCAGACACTTTGGAAAGGACAAAACCTTGGATAAAGTCTGTCAGAGATTTTTTTGGAATACCTGGAAGAAAGATACAATCGATATTGTATGCACCTGTGAGGTTTGCCAGAAGTGTAAGGCACCTCAATCCAAACTGCCTGGTTTCTCGCACGAGATGCTGGACCTGGGTGAGTGCTGGGGGATTGACTATATCGGTCCCCTGCTCAAGTCGCTGGGTGGTGTTAAACACATCATCCTAGTAGTTGACTATGCCACCCGATTCTGTTTTGCAAAAGGTGTTCACAGCCAGACAGCCAAGGTGATAAGAAACTTTGTCAAAGATACCCTTGTTCACCTTATTGAAGCTCAGGTGCATCATCACAGATCGAGGAACACCTTTCACAGCCAAGGAAACCAAAGAGTTTTTTGATGAAATTGGTATACAACACTCTACGACGACTGCAGAAAGAACAAATAAAACAATCATGCAAATTGTCAAACGACTCTTGACACCTGAAAAGGCCAGAGAGACAAGCAGCCGTGTTTGCATACAATAATTCACTGCATGGATCAACGAAATACACTCCTCACAGACTGATGTTCGGAAGAGAGGGACGCTTGCCAGTCGACAACCGAGCCCCCTACTACCAAAAGGCATGGACCCTAACCAAGACAATCCATCTACGGTAACCGCTGATGAATTGAAGACTGCCAAATCCAATCTTCATGAGGCAAAAGGGCAAAAGAAATACTCCAATGCCAGGAGGAAAACGCCTCATGAATATCAAATTGGGGACAAAGTCCTGATTGGAGACCATAGGATCATACCAGATGAGACCAAGAAGCTTTGGTACGCTTACAGAGATGGCTATACTGTGTCTAAAATTGTTAGCGACACGGTTCTGGAACTTCAACACGAGGACACTCTTAGAAGGATCATTCGAGACACTGTAAACATCGTACATGTCAAACCCAAACACTCGAGGACGAGTATTTTAGGGAAGGAGGGGGAGAAATAGATATGGACATCAGCCCACCTCTACAACCAACAGAACCCCTACAACCTACCATACCTCAAAATTTTACCAAACAAGCATTGTCTGAAACCCCATCTACAAAAGAACCACCCACCGAAACTCCTACTCCGTCTGAGCATTCGAAACTCCACAACAAAAAGAAATGATTAAAATTAAAAACAAAAATCCATCTTTAGAATCTACCAATAAAAAAGCAGAAGTAAAAAATGAAGAAATTAACGATGGAATTTCACCAAAAATCGAAAGAATACTCACTATTAAGACCATCCACGTGATTCAGGACAGTAAACCACGTGTGCATCACATAGATTCAACAACGTTAACGTCCTCAATTATAAACAAACCAAATAGTAGCGGTAACTACTACCCATGCTTGGAAACACAATAAAAACCACGTGGACCTGAGAAAAAACTAACACATCGTAATCCCCCTCCCATGATGTCACAGCAAGAAGAAAAAGTGAACTTGTTGACCCACTTAAAGTTTCAAGTTCGAATTTTCCGTGGAAAAGTCAAACATCTAACTCTTCACACCCTAATGCAAGAAATGGAGTTACATCATCACCGATGGGAATTAAATCACAAGATAGGGTCCATAAAAGATATCAAAACAAAGCCATACGTCAATCAAATCCAAAAAAATAATTGGGCCAATCAGAATGCCTCCTACATCACCAAGGGGCCCAAACATCAAACAAAATTCACAGCAACCCCACTAAAGGGGCTGACCCCACAGTTATCTCTTCAAATTCATTCCGAAAACCCCGTTTTTCAACAATTTGTTTGGAAAATTTTGATGCCACAACAACAAAAGAAGTTAGTGTCGTTTGAAAAGTGGAGAAATCTTCAAGAATACTCTACAAGAGATTCCTGGAAGAAAATAGGAAAATTGATAAATCTCCATCCACAGAACTATGAATTGTAAGTTTTGAAAGAGGCGGTGTTTATACCCCATCTAACGATATTTTTTCATCCTTTTTAGTAACCACCATGCCACAATCCAATCGAGGCACGTGGAGGGGCCATCACCAGCATCCTAATGGCTTCTCCAGTTAAGAAGAGCCTATGGAAGTGGGTGGTGAACAGGCGGAGACTGCCCCACCACCCACTGAGACTACTGAAACTCCAGTGACTGTGCAGGCTCATGCGGGGACCGCTAGTGAGCCTGCCAGTAGACCACCTTCACCCGGATATGATACCAAGCGTCGGCGCCACTCTGTCCCAGAAAACGTCCACCGGCGAGGGGAGAAGCGATTGAAGTCCTCATTTCGACGGCCAGCCAATGTGGGCCATGAGGGAAAGCCGGAGGAACCTACTCTTCTGTTTCCTCTCACTGCTGCCACCTCTAAACACTGGAGCGAGGAGAGGGAGGATAAGATCGATGTCTCCACAAGGCCCATGGGACCTCCCAAGGACTTCTGGAAGAGTCTGGCCGCTGGCCATATGATTCCAGGGGAGCTGGGCCTTGGGGCAAATTGTCTGGACCTGCGCTACCGACCGCTATTGAAAAAGAACAACGAGGAGCGGTGTCAATGACTCAATGCAGAGGCTCGCACCGAAGGGGAGCAAAACAAGCGCTACCTCCAGCTGGCTTGTCATTGCCTCCAGGAACTGGGCCTTCCTTACACTGGCCAACTTCCCCAGGAGGAGCTGGACAAAATTCAAATGCAGCTCGACACGGAGGAGCAACCAGTCGCGGTGACCGCATCCGGAAGTTCCTTGCCTCCGACACCGCCTCCTTCAGTGACAACACCAACCTCCGACCTGACAACATGACGAAGCGAGCCAACTTCAAAAAAACGACCTCCCAAAGACCACCACGGGTCGAAACGAGATCTTTCTTGAAGGCGACCTCGTTCTCATCAATTAACCGACACTCAACACCATCAGGGCCTCCGGGAGTATCGCCTCAGGACCTCTACACCACCACCGGGAGGCCAAGGCCCAGGGGCAACATCAACACACTCCACAAGGTCCTACTCATCATACGGCCAGGCCTCTGATGGAGACCCTCGTGGTTAAACCTATACTGACTCCTCCACCTGCAAAGACCACCACAACTATGCCATCACCTGTCTCCAGTGAGAGGGAATATTTCCTCTCTCAACAGAAAAAGATGACAGACCTCGTTTTAGACTTCGCTAGGCTAGGATGGGATCCTCGCGAGACTCTGGAGATTCCTCCCCTCGAGGATCGACCACCTCTTTTGGAGAAAAGCAAGAAAAAAAAGCCCCGTCAGCATGCCCGTGATATGACCCGGGCAACTTTGTTCGGTGCCCAACGTGCCAAATCTTCCAGAGGTGTGGGGGCCGTGCCTCCTGGTTCCTGCTTTTACTCCGGTTAACAACTCTCCAGCTGCTGATGCGGGGACTGTGCCTCCAGCTCCGGCCAAGGACTCTCTGGCCCCAACCATGACTCCGCCTACTCCTCCCGTGGTGACCACTAGGAGGAAGACCCTTGTCTACCGGCCAACATGCCCGGAGTCTCTACGAGAGACTCCTCAACAACCGCTGGGCATTGTGGCAACAACAGACAAAGCCTAAGCAGACCTTATATCTTGGACATTTCGACCTGGAGGAGGGGTTTCCACATTTGGAAATCCTGGAGCGAGAACGGTACATCATCGGGATGATGCGTGACACCTCTCTTTTCTCTGCCTTCATTGTGCCCCGGCGAAGACACGTAGAGGTCTTCCAGTTCGCCGGGGAACTCACCACCGCCGCCCTCCAGGCCATAATGAGGGCCTTCCATATCACCATCTTCGGGACTCCAACATAAGGGACACTCCGGATCTCCAGAAGCTACCTCCGAGGTGCCGCTCCCAACCATCAGGCCGCCATCCTCCATGATGCAGTGTGGCAACCTGGTCTGCTCCAATTTTAATTTTGTTGGAGCAGACGAATTTCCCTATGGTGGTCTGCCTGACAGCTACAGTAGGCTGTTGGGACGGACGCCATTTTGGTGCCAGCAGACCTCTCACCATGAAGTCTATGGGTGAGAGGTCAGAAGTGACCTCTGTCCTCTCCAGGTGGAGTTGCCTGGAGGTTTCCTGTGGCCTAGTCAACCACAGGATCTGGGCAGTTGGTTGTAGGACTTGAAAGTGACTAGACCTGTGGGTGGAGGTCAAGTGGACCTCCACTGTCCAGCTCTTTTTCATCTTTTGTTTTGCCACTGTGCCTTGGCCTTTAGGCCTTGTTTGTATATTTATGGGGGCTTGGCTGGTAGAAGTTTACCAGCCAAGTTGTGTAAATATTATTTCTGCCATCGTTATCATCTACTCGTCGTAAGTGAATAAATACATCACTTTTTATCACCACTTACCTTGTGTCGTGTCATTTCTTTGGGGAAGTACCGCGGAGGGTGGGTTGTCCGGTTAGGGGAACAACACCACCGTCTTTCCGACTTGTTTCGGCCGGTCTTCGTGTCGGCTCGCGGTAGAACTCCGGTTCTACCGCGGTTCTCTTGGCGTGGCGGCGTGGTTTTTCGTCGTGTCCGTCGTGGGTGGCTCCTGGAGCCGACACAACCCGGGGAGCACCGTGTGGGAGACGGCTACGGGTACAGTCCCGTCCCTGTGAGGAGCCGGTTGAGCGGTAAGTTTTACGCCGTTTTTGGGGTGAACTTACTGGGGTATTGTGACGGTCCGGCGGGACGTTACACAGCGTTGGCAACTCTTTTCAACCGCCTGCCAACCCGAGCCACCAGGCCAGACCGAGAGGTTCACCAGGCGTTCTTTGCGGACCTCCAAGGCCACATGGATGGCTGGGTCACCGCTTGTTGGGAGAGACCCCGTCTGTAAGGTCATCCATCAGTGCCTCTTCCAGTGTTCTTCTCGTGAAAAACTGCTCGCGAGTATTCAAAAAAAAATTAAAAAAAAATAAAAGAAAAAGAAAAGAAAAAAGTCAAAAAGAAAAAAATCATTGTGCTTTGTTGTTTCGTTCAACACGAGGAATTGCTCACGTTTCGTTATTGTATTATTCGCGAGGAAATGCTCACGAAAATTATGTGCCAATTCGTCCTTTTTTATTTTTCTTGCCCCGTTGGGTTTTTTGTTGTTGTTATTATTATCCCCTTTGTTCTAGGGGATATTCGTGCTGATTTGTTTTTCTCACCTACTTTTGGGTTTATATTTCTTTTGTTTTTTTGTTCATTGTTACCCCGTTGGTTTTTCTTTGTTGTTATATATCCCTGTCGTTCTGGGGATATCCCTTTCTGTTACCCCATTGGGTTAATTGCTCGTCCGTTTTTTTTCTTGACTTGTTGGGGGAGCAGTTGACACGAGTGGTGTCAACTTCTCTCCCAGCATGTACACATTTCATTGTCGTAGTGTGCCTAGCCATTGGGCCACTTCCCATAAACTAAGCCATGTTGCATACCTCCTGGCTCTGAAGTACGAGGACGTACTTCACGCCAAGTTGGGGGATCCCTGGGGATGTAAGGGACGTCTGGGACGTACTTCTGTAACTTCCCTCCCTTCTGGAAACCCCAAAGCTCCTGAAACATCCTGGTTCCGGTATTGGCGGATGGCTACATGCCGAAGCATGGTCCCTAGGGCATGGGTACACCCACAAGGGTGTACACAGGCCCTAGGTATAAAAGACCATGTTTGGAGACACTCGTGGTCCATTCTCTGATTATCGAAATTATGAAATAAACTCATATTATGGTCCAGTGGTGATAGCACACCACAGTAACTATTCTCTGTTCTATTATGTATTAATGGTTGGTCATAATAAATAAGTATAACATCGAACTTACATCCGTCTCGCCTGTCTACATGATTCTTTTCAGTGCAGCTACGAAACAACGAAGTATCTGAGAGAACGACCCCGGCACCATTGGACTCATGTGGTACATCATTGAATAATAGGAATTTTTTATTTTATGTTTAAATATTATTAATTTTCTAGGTGAAATTTATTTTTAATGACTTTTTTAACATTTATTGCATGTGAAGGAAGATTAGGTTTAAGAATTATTATTTTATTAAATCGTTCATCATCATCATGTCCTGTACCTTATCCCGCAAGCAGCAGGGTCTGCCTTGCTGGTTCTAACTCTCCACTCGTTCCAATTTTGCACCAAGCCACCAGTGACCCCACATGCCACCATATCCCATTTTACTACCATGTCCCAGGTTTGCTTGGGTCTTCCTCTACCCCGTTTTATTTCCAGTTCTAAGTTCATTGCTTGCCTCAGCAGGCCATCTTCCCCGCTCCTGAGGACATGCACAAGCCACAGCAGCCTATTTTCCTGCATCTTTTCTACTATATTTGTTACCCCTACACTACCCCTAATAAAATCATTTCTGATCCTATCCCTTCTGGTTACCCCACTCATAAACCTTAGCATTCTCATCTCAGCTACCTGCATTCTATCCTCATGCACCTTCTTGATTGCCCAACATTCTGACCCATACAACATAGCTGGTCTGACTACTGTCCTATAAAACTTTCCCTTCAATTTTATAGGTAACTTCCTGTCACATAATACCCCACTAGCCTGCCTCCACCTATGCCAACCTGCTTTTATCCAGTTTGTGATGTCCAAGTCTAAGCTCCCATCATCTTGCAGCTCAGATCCTAAATATTTGAAGTCATGCACCTGCTGCATTAAACTGTCCCCAAGTCTAATCTCCTCATTCAACTGTTCTTTCGCATCCCACTGAAATTTCATGTACTCCGTTTTGCCCTACTTTTTTTCAACCCCTTTGATTCCAAGGCATTCCTAGTCTCCTCTAACCTTATCTCGAGTTTCATTTTGGATTCCCCAACTAAGACTATGTCATCTGCAAACAGCATACACCAGGGGACCTCCTGCCTCACCCCTGCCAGTAACTCATCCAGGACCAAAATGAATAGATATGGACTAAGTGCTGAGCCCTGGTACACACCAATCCTAACACGAGAACCCCCAGGCAGTCTTAACACTTGTCCATGCATCCCTATACATGTCTCTCACCATATCTATATAACTCTCACCCACCCCTTCTTCTGTAAGTCCTCCCACAGTAACTTCCGTGGTACTCTGTCATAGGCTTTCTCTAGATCTATAAATACCATGTCTTACTCTTTCTTGGCAGCCCGAAACTTCTCAATAACTTGCCTTACAGCAAAAATAGGATACATTGTGAATTTTCCTGGCATAAACCCAAACTGACTTCCTCAATTGCAGTTTTACCCCGTAGTCGAGCTTCAATTACTCTCTCCCACAGCTTCATCGTATGACTCATCAATTTAATACCTCTATAGTTCCCACATTCCTGAACATCACTCTTCCTTTTGAAAATAGGCACTAACCAGCTGTCCCGCCATGCTCCTGCAATTCTATCCCCCATAGCCAATCCATTGAATAACTTTGTGAGCCAGGAAATGGCACCATTCCCTAAGACCTCCCACACCTCTACTGGTATCCCATCTGGCCCTAAAGACTTCCCTAGCTTCATTTTTCGCAATGCCTGAACAATTTCCTCAGCCTGCTCCACTCCTCCATCATTATTTCTTCCAGTGAAAGGCTCATGCTCTACCCCCTCATTCATAAGCTTACTAAAATATTCTTCCCACCTGTTCCGTACTGGCTCCCTACCCCACAATACTTTGCCCCCATTATCCTTGACACTCAACACCTTTTCAACATTCCTGCCTTTCCTCTCCCGAGCCCTAGCTATTTTATATACTGCCATTTCCCCTGCTGTGGTACCTAACTCGGCATACATGTCCGCATATTTCTTATGTTTCGCTAAGGCTACCCGGTGTTTGGCCTCTATCTTGGCATGCTTGTATTCTATCTGGGCTTCCCTGCTTCCATTGTGCCACCAAGTCTTGAGACCCCCTACTCGTACTGTCCCTAGTACCTCGTTTTCACAATCACGGATCTGTTGTGCTACCCTTGTCCACAGCTCTCTTGCAGTGCCATCTAAATCCTATGCTATCTTACCTGCCATTTTCTTAAACTCTTCCACCTTGTATGGTAATGCCCACCACCTAATTGCTGTCTCTCCTCTATGTCTGACCACCTGTTTTGCACCCCTAGGTTTTAGGTCTAACACTACTAGCCTATGTTGTCCCGCTAGGTTTTCACTCGGTATCACTTTACAATCCTTGCACTCGTTTCTATCCTCACTCCAAATCATAAAAAGATCAATCTGGGATTCTCCTGCCCTGCTCTTAATGTGCCACTGCCGCCTCCAAGATACTCTCCCCTGCTTTATTTCGCTCTCTATAGCCCCAACCACCAGGTACCTCTTCATACCCTTTCCTACCTCTACCTACATGTCCATTAAAGTCCCCACCAATTATGACCCGTTTCTTCCTACTCAGGCCCAATATCAGGTCATCAAACTGTTCCCAGAATGCTCGTTTCCTGGCTGTATCTAATCCAACCTGGGGGCCATATGCACTAACTACATTTATAAAAATGCCACCCCAAACTACCTTTACTACTAACAGCCTACTATTTATCTGCCTAACCTCAACCACACTATGTCTGAGTTCCTGATCTAGGACAATTCCCACTCCATTTCTACCCTCCTCACTACTTGCATAAATTAGTTTATACCCATCCCCAATGTTCCTGGATTTATCTCCTTTCCATCTTGTCTCCTGCAGACAGGCAACATATACCCTCCTAGCCTTTAGCACACCAGATAATTTCCTAGTCTTCCCTGTCAAACTCCCTATATTCCAGGTGCCAAACCTAAGTTTAGTACCTTCACTTCTACCATTACTTCCAAGACCTCCTTGTTGTTGATGCTGGACTCGCTTCTTAAACCCCACCCGTCCACTGTGGGGTAGCCCTCGCAAATTTATCACAGCCACCGGGCGTTGCAGCTGCGCATCAATTATGGTGGGGGACGCCCTAGCCATATATTCGGAATACTATTTAGAACCAACATCATTTGTTTTGGCAAATCTTTACAACCGGCTGCCAACCTGACGTCGACCCTCCACTTTTGCACCCGGGCTAGGGGACCGGCAATGGCGTGGTTTGGTTCTGGTCTGCCCTGAGGATTTTATGCCCTCAGTACCCTCCATAACTGGTGGGCATTCCCCTATCTGCCACCTGGGGAGGCACCCGATAGGGGACCAACAACCCTCTCGGGTTAATTAAATCGTTCATATGGAAATGATTTTATTTTTAGGTAAAAACAAAAGTGAAAACCAAACTGACCAATGAACATGATTGACCAGTGTTCACCAAAATATAGACAAAATGAATCATTGCAATTAAAACAAACTTACAATAGAAAGTTTCAACCCCATAGCTAGACCTAATGCTGAGGCTTATCAGGGCGATCTCTTTGTATTAAGGGGTGGGACTGAAAGTAAAAAGGACCCAAGACCCATGGTGTGATCCAAGACAGGATATTGGTACCATCAGCTGATAGAACTAGGTCAATCCTCTGTACATGAGTACAGAGGGTTGACAAAGTTCTACGCCAATATACAAACAAAATAAACGAGCCAGGATTGCTCCTGGGCTTATCGTTTCAATAATACAATGTGTAGATTTCCAACAAATAATGCATTAATGTTGTCATAAATATGTATCTTTTTTGCCTCATTTAAAGTAAATAGTTTTCTTTAAGAAATGAAGAAAATAACACCTTAGTTCTATCTTAGACTATTACTTTACTGGACTGGCAACTCCCTATCTTCTACATGTTAAAGCGTTAAATGCATGTTCATAGGCAATAGTGACGCCAGCTCTGTCTGGTGGCATTATTTTTAAAGAAAATCGCAAGTGAAAGTCTGTTTTTTTTTGTGGTTCGACGTTGATTGATGTGACGTCAGAGTATATAACCAACCAATTCGAACTTGCGTTCGTCATAAGAAGGGCGAAGCCCCCTATAGATAGTATCCAAAAGAGGCTATGGTTGTGTATAGACTTGTGCACCGCTGGGCGAAACCGCCGCCGCCGGTGTTTTTGAAGCAAAAAACGCCGCCGCTCGCCGCTTGTACTTTTTTTTTAAAAACCCGCCGCCACTCGCCGCCGGTGTATGACTGGCGGCCGCCGAATTCAAATTTGTTTTGGTTGGTTTTGTTTCAAAAACTGCCATAGGAATGAAATGATACCATAGTCGATATTTATCGATTTCAATTTATATCGATAATTACCACATTCAATATATCGATAATTCGATATATTTGTTCGATATGTTCAATTCCAGACGCCGGTAGTCGCCGCCGCCGCTGCTCGTATTTACCGTCGCCGCCGATCAATATGCTACGGCGCACAGGTCTAGTTGTGTAGTTCTTCATCGGCCATACTTTTTATACTGATATATAAAAATACACCCTACACAGCTACAAAATGAACTCGTCCAAAACTTGACTTTTACTATTTAAGTTCATATACCATAGTCCCGCTTGAGGCGCCACTTGAAAACAACGATGCATTACTATCAAACACACAATTTCGGATGTTGCCAGTCCAGTAAAGTAATAGTCTAAGGTTCTATCATGATACTCAATAAATAAACTTTCTTCAGGGTTTCAAAAAGATGGCGGGTAAGACATACCCCACCATTTCTACCTCACAACTTGGCTTCGCTCAAGAACATGAGTGGAAGTAGCAAATGTTGTCTGCCCTTTCTCCCTGGTGCACTCCATGAAGAAGACAGGTATGTAAAGACAGCCCCTGGATATGCAGAAGTTTGCTCCGCCCTTTTATGAGTGTCAGACCAAATATCATATATCAACCAATAAGAAATTACAAAGGGGCAGGGCATGTGACGTCAGACCACATAACAAATAAATTAAAAGTTGCCTGTCCTCATAAAAGGGGCGGAGCAAACGTCTCCAATTTCTTGTCTGTATGAAGGTTGCACTCGATCTATATAGAGATATAGAGTGCACTATTTGGCTGGCAGTTGGGCGCAGCCAGTAAAATTCTGTTAGCTCCGCCCTTTTATGAGCATGAGACCAATAACAAACCCATAACAAACAGAATCAAAAGTGTAACAAACCTAAATAACCAATCGGAACGACTTTATCTGGCTGTGCCCAACTGCTTCTCATATTTTGGAACAGGCATTTGTAGACAGCTTCAGAACTTATTTGGCTCCACCCTCTTATGAATGTCATGAATTTCTTATTGGTTTGTTATTGAGTCTCATATGTCACATGCCCCGCGTTTTTTTTATTTCAAATTCGTTGATATTTGGTCTGAGTCAGAGCGTCAGACCGTCTGACGCTCCTAAAAAGGCGGAGCTAAAGAAATTCTGAAGTTGTCTACAGATGCCTATTATTTTGGACAGACAATTAGAAATCGGGGCATACAGAAGTTGGCTCCGCCCTTTTTATGACGACCGGCAACTTTTAGTTGGTTTGTTGTGTGGTTGGGCAATAAAAAGGGCGGGGTATGTGACGTCAGACTACATAACCAACCCAGTGGCGTAGCTAGGCTTGGTTGCGCCCCCCCGCCGCGTAAAACTTTGCGCCCCCCCCCCCCCCGGGCTGCTTAAAACGTTGCGCTCCCTTTAAGTCCCCCTCCACTTAGCCTCATACTGGGGGGAGGTGCTATTTTTATGAACGGCGGATCAGTAAGAACAGTCGGAAGGTTAGGTTTAGTAAAATGAAGCTTGTTGCAGGGGGCCTGGGGGGCGCAGCCCCCCATTTTTTTTAGCGTTATTAAATCAAATTTGTCCATTTTTCCGACCGTTCCTCCCATTGAACAAATTACAGAACAGTCGGAACAATGGACTAATTTGATTTAATAATTCTTTAAAAAAAAAGTCGGGGTCTGCGCCCCCCAGACCCCCTGCAACAACTTAATTTTACTAAACCAAACCTTCAGACTGCTCCTACTATTTTTCCGACTGTTCGTACCGTTGTTCGGACCTTTCCGCTGTTCATCAAAATAGTACCCCCCTATAAAAATTTCTAAGCACAATAAACGAAATGAAAGTCGATTTATATTTGAAAATAACTGAATAAATTAAGCGAGTGATTCGGAATCACTTGCTTGATTTATTCAATTATTTTTGAAAATACATCGACTTTCATTTTGTTTTTTGCGCCCCCAAACTTCCTGCGCCCCCCCCCCCCCCCCCGCAGTTGCGGGTCTGGTGGGTCTCTAGCTACGCCACTGCCCGCCCCTCCCATGAATATTTACTAGTGCAACTATGTAGTTTTAAAAGTAAATATTAAATGAAAGTCGATTTATTTTCGAAAATAAATCGACTTTCATTTTGTTTTTTGCGCCCCCAAACCTGCTGCGCCCCCCCCCCCCCCCCCCCCCCCCGCAGTTGCGGGTCCTGCGGGTGCCTAGCTACGCCAGTGAACCAACCAATTAAAAGTTGCTGGTCGTAATAAAAAGGGCGGAGCCAACTTCTGTTTGTTCCGATTTCTAATTGCCTGTAATATTTGGAGGGTAGTTTGCAGCGCCACTACAGTAGGCCTTTTACTTCACTGTTTTTCGCGAATGGGTATTCCTTCTCTTCTATGAGACATATGTATGTCGTGACCCATCCATAACGTTAGATTTACTTTTTAACGGTATTTGATTTTATTCAAATTATTCCATTATTTTGTTCGTTTGCAATCGAATGCAATCTTGCAGTAAATAAGTATGTCTGATAGTAAGGTAAACTTCTTTTAAACTACGATTTTTTCATACAGTTTTATTTCGGTCGTATTTAATTGTTTTTGTATGTGTTTTGGAAATTGTTTTCTTCTCACAGGAAGATAATGCTCCAA
The DNA here is from genome assembly GCA_036925085.1 of Brachycybe producta. NCBI lineage: Eukaryota > Metazoa > Arthropoda > Diplopoda > Playtdesmida > Andrognathidae > Brachycybe > Brachycybe producta. The sequence goes on from JAUPFP010000003.1 coordinate 6,675,030, forward strand.
ACAGTCCGGACGTTCATTTCGAACCCGTAATTCGCCTTCCAGAAGTCGACGTTAAGTCGTGCGAAGAAGACGAAGAAGAACTTCTTAAGCTGTAATAATAAATTTTTTTGTTTTTTTCTGGTCACATTTTCACCTTAAAGGACCATTCAAATGGTTGTGGTAGTGAAGAGGTGAAGAATTTATATAAAAAGAAAAGTTAACGGTTAACGTGCATAAATGTTTCAAGTGTACGTTGGTCCTTATGTAGGGATTCCATTAAAAAAACCGTGAGTTTGTTAAAATTTCTGTGTATTGGGAGTAGATAAAATTGTGGCGGGGGGTGCTATTTTGTTGAAACGAGTCGGAACAGGATTGCTGGAATAGCAACGAAAATGAATAAAAAATGAACCTGAATAACATCAAACTGAATTGTGGAGAAAAGAATATAGAAAGTGAATGTCAATAGAAACTGAATAGCACAGAAACTGAACAAAAGCAAAACTGCAACTAGATCGAAAAATCCCAACACATTTGAAGAACATTGAAACTGAACATTTGCGAATCTGAATTAAAGAGAATCTGAAAATAACAGAAAATGATTAGCATAGAAAGGGAACAACATCGAATCTGAAGAACTTGGAAACACAAATTTCAAGTCAGCCCGGGTGTGTGACAGTCTAGTGAGAGGGGTAATCAGTAAACGCTTGTGCGGGCTCCCTATACTTGACGGAAACCAAATATCAACCTCCCCAGCCCAAAACCCTCCCACTTTTGGTGATATTCAGATTCGAGATTATTCAGTTTGTTTGCAGTTCAGTTTCTGCTTTATTCACTTTCGATGCAATTCCGTTTCCATGTTGTTCAGATTCACCATAAAGGTGAATCTGAACAACATTTAAATTTTGTTTTTGTTCGTTTTCGATGTTATTCAGTTTCGAGGTTGTTCATTTTCAATGTTATTCCAATTCGACCTTATTCATTTTAATTGTTCTTCAGTGTCTCCAACGGAACAGTAGGGAGGTTAGGTTTATTTAAATTAAGCTTGTTGACCCCCCCCCCCTTTGCAACAATCCTAATTTAACTAAATCTAAAATTCTTGTGGGTTCTACTATTTTTTGGACTGTTAATATCGTCGTTCCGCCGTTCATCAACGTCTACAGCATCTTCCTAAAATTGTTGCATAATAGTAGCATACGAAATTGGCGAGGGAGGCCCCTCGCAAATTTCAGTGGACATTAGAATGTTCGAAAGAATTTGTGCTGAGTACTGAGCATGCTATGTTATTCGGTATACAAACCAAAAACGAACAATATATTTTGCACGTGTTTGGTATTTCCGCCCAAAACAAATTTGTATATTCGAATTCAGCTTGATGTAACATCTTTCTAACGATTTAAATTATCGATGGGTAGCTATACTATGATTTTGATAAACAATAAAGCCCTGTTTTCACGATGATTGTTGTCACGAGAGCAACTATCAGGAGAACTATCATCGTGAAAACCACATGATAGTCACTATCGCATTGTTGACTAGATAGTTGATAGTACAGTCGCAATAGTAATAGTTGTTGTGTGACTGCTTGTAGGAAAATATCCACTTTCGAGGGAAATTTGGCTTCTGGAGGGAGAGGCAACACTGTTGTTGACTCAATGATATCTCTGAAGTAGACGTCACACTATCGTGACAGAACTATCACGTTACTTCAAGACGTGCAGACCGTTGCTATCATGAGAGTGAACTATCACAACTTTCATGACAGCTACTCTCAACGATATAACTATCGCTGTGAAAACGAGGCTTGACGAAAATTATTTCTCAATAAAAGCAAAATACTTTAAATTTCGACTTAACATGAAAACACATTTGATGCCAGCGGCCAAGTAAAATCTGGAAGTAATTAGCATTTTAAACTTAATTTGTCTGAACGCTGGCACAGAGGTCTAACAATATTGAAGAAGGGGATGCCTACAGCTATGCCATTTTAAGTTAATTCTTAGGCCATTGCCCTAGAATAGAGATATGCAGAAGGAAAATCAATAGTCTTCAGTAGAAATGGGCAAAAAAAATCGATGCATCAGATGAATAGGCTCAAAAAGTCGATTATTTTGAACCGATTTTTTATATTTGTAATTTTGTAGTTCTATTCGTGTAGAAACTAGACTACACAGCCTAGCCTAGAAATAAAGACACGGCATTAAACTATTAAGATTCTATTAATATTCAATTTAATGAATTTTATTTTATATAAAAAAAATGTTGTGCCAGTTGTTAACACGTCTTTTTTTTATGTACCGCCATCCACTTGATCGTTTATGAAGACGTGCGAGCGAATGTTTGCTCGCTTCCTAACAGGTACTCACCAGACGATTATCGATTGTCAATGCTTATTCGTTGTTGCTCGCGTTTTCGGTGAATACACGGCTTAAGAGTCAACAACTAGTGGCGCAAGCAACAATAAAAATTCGGAATGTGATAATCGATTCAGCTGATGCATCGAAGTGCCAAAGTCGAAAAAAGAATCGATTCATTATCAATAAAGAATCGAATAATAATCGATGAGTCGCCCATCCTTAGTCATCAGTAGGGCTCGGATTTTGATGGAATATCAACCGGAATGTTTCTCAATATGTGGCAATAAGTGCCAATTGTGAAGTGACAATCTCGTTTAGATAATAATAAAAAAAATTCTTCTTCCTAATTAAAAACAATGGTTGGAGGCTAGAACTCTAGTTGACAACCGATAGTAACCAGACATCCAGCCTCTCTACCCAGCTTTTTTGATTAGAAATAACATAATTGCAGTTGCTCTAATGATTATTTCACAGTTGGCTCTTGGGCCACAAATTGAGAAACATTCCGGTTGATATTGCTTAAAAATCCGAGCTCTAGTCATCTGTCTGTGTCTTTAGTTTGTTTTGTGTAAGCGCATCAGCGACTTTCGTACAAACAAGATGGTCACAGGTAACCTGACGATAAATTGTTGTATCATCTGCAAATAGCCGGCAATTGCTGCTAACTTGACTGCTGAGGTCATTGATATATAAAAAAACAGAAGCGGACCCAACACACTACCCTGAGGAACCCCTGATGTAACCCCTATCCAGTCAGATTCAGACCCACCTGCAACAACCCTTTGTTTCCTATCACTCAAAAAAGAATGCACCCATTTATACACCTGTTCACCCAATCCATACCCACTAATTTTTGTCATTAGTTTTGAGTGAGAAACTGTGTCAAATGCCTTGCAGAGATCAAGAAAAACCAAATCTGACTGCCTTTGTCTAAAATTTTCTGAAGGTCATTAACTAAAAGAATAAGCTGAGTTTCACATGAACACCCCCTAAGAAACCCATGCTGGTTATCACACACAAGATTGTTTTCCATAAGAAAATTCATTGAGGAGGAATATATAATATGTCCAAGCACCTTGCAAACTATCGAGGTTGAAGACACAGGTCTGTAATTAGTTATATGAGGCTTGTCTCCTGATTTAAAAATTGGACTAACGTTAGCTAATTTCCACATATCTGGTACAATACCTACATCTAAACTCTGTTGAAAAATTAACTGAAGGTATGGACTCTTGTGCAAGATTTTTTAAAATGATAGCATACATTCCATCTGGACCACAGGTTTTATTTGAGTCTAATTTTAGAAGTTGCTTGACTATCCCATCTGCAGTTATTACAATTTGATCCATACAAAGAGATGTTGAAAGAAAACCCTCATGTGGTATGCCATCATCACCTGTGAAGACCTTCTTAAATTGTTCATTTAATAAGGTAGCTTTCCTTACTGGATCTGAAACAAGCTTCCCGTTTGTGTCAACCAGAGAAGGAATAGATTCTCTACTTCGCCTAGAGTTCTTGATGTAATGCCAAAATAATTTTGGGTCCGTTTTTAACCATTCTCCAAGCTTTTCTGTTTTATTGGATCCCTTAGAGCCCTCACAGATCCTGGCTGTCCCTGTCTCACTCGTATAATTTTATACAAGCTTATAAAGAAAAAAAATTGAAAATTAACATTTTCATGGAATTGTTGCAAAATGGACCCCAATTTGCAGGAAGAATAACTTTTTTAATGAAATGTTAACTGGTATATCTGCTCATGCAACGAGTTTTCATGTTGATGGAGTAGGCGTCTGAAGAGTGCATTGGGGTGGGCTGCACAAATGTTATAATTTACAAAAAGAAATTAAAATTCCTAAGAGCTTTTGAGTTAATTCTCTTGACAAGTTTTTAGTATATTCCCCCTTAGACTTTTTGCACAATTTGTGGCAAATTCCTCACTCTTGAATACACCTATTGTACCCAACCATATGCATAGTATTTTAAAGTCCCATGTTACACGTTTTATACTATTCTTTAGCGTTTTGATTCGTTCTTTTCTTTTAAAGTCGAGCAAAGTTGTATCGATATGCAGCGAACGAAGTGCCTCCGGAGTGGAAGGAGCGGGGAACAGGTTTCGTCAAGCTTTTGAAACACAATGAGAAGGGAACGGTTCGTCTTCTCATGCGTCGCGACAAGACCCTGAAAGTTTGTGCAAATCACAACAGTAAGCCCACAACGAGATTTCCATTAAGATGTTTTGTATTATTGATTCGGCTAATTTTTCCAAACTTGATTCAGTCACGCAATGGATGGACTTGAAACCAAATTGCGGCAGTGATCGGGCTTGGGTCTGGAGCGTAGTAGCAGACTTTGCTGATGAGGTTCCGACGGAAGAGATGCTCGCTATTAAATTTGGAAATGTTGAAAGTATGTTCTTTTAATTGTTAAAAAATAGATTTTTTTTACGTTTCGTATTTTTTAGATGCAACTCTGTTTAAGAAGGTATTTGAAGAATGCAAGAAAATCGCTAAACATGTACAGTCGGATTCTGAAAATGGTATTTGTGAAAATTCTAAAGGAAAAACCTCAAAGTACAAGTTATTAATTTTCACAGACGAGTCACAAGTGGAAGATTTGGCTGAGGACCTTGACAAATTGGCTGTCAAGAGCGATGAGAAAAGTGAAACTACGGGGAATGATGACGAAAAATCCAAAGAAACGGAATCTCCGACCGTAACGGAACCATTGAAAAGTGATGTAAATAACGATTGATTTTTACCTGAACGAAATGAATTTCTAGGCATATCAGCAAAAAAATATTGCAACGATCGTAAGTTGTTTTTTTAAACAGCCGCGTAAAAACAAATCTGTGGTCCACTGTTTAATATTTTTTTTTCTTGATGAAGGTGGCCATTTTGTATTGTTTATATTTTGAAGTGTAGCCTAATGTTTGTTGACATGTGGTACTATGACACATGACAAGTTATTACCAGAAAAGCATTTTTGATCAGAATAGAAATTATCTAAAGGTATATGGCATGCCAAAATATTATTGTTGTTTTCTACAAATATCCATAGCAAAAATGTTTGTATTCTTTTAAGGAATCTGTAGTTTTTTTAACAAAAAATGTGTGGACTTAATTCCTAAGTTTTATTTTATTGCCTTGGTTGGCTTCCAGTCTATAACATGACATTTACGTAAAAAGTATGCCCACTTTTGACGTGAACGGCGCCTCATACACTGCGAGCTCCACAATCAGCCTCAAAACACAAAGTGTTTACATTATTCAAAAAATTATTATCCCTGCGAAACAAATGTTTTTAAGTGGAAATCAGGCCTGCGTACTCTTTCTATTTGTTGTTTTTGCTCTTTTGGTTTCATTCCTCCATTATGTTCAGTTCAACTATTTTCTTTATAGAAATATAAATAAAAAAGAAACACCAAAATAAGTTGTTGCATTTGATATGAATGTTGCAGGCAATGGTAGTTTCACAGGCAAACAAATGCGTTGCAGCATGGGAATGCAATCCCGGGACTTTCGTCTGACTTTGTAAAAATTATTGATTCTAATGAATATAAAAAGTAAGCTCTCAAAAAGCAATGTTTCCACTGTTTGATCGTTCATGCTGCTACGTAGGTTGCTGCAAATGTAATCTGCAGTAGAAAAGGCCCGCTCAGCTTCTACACTAGTTGGAGGAATGGATAACAACCTGTCAACCCTCCATTTTCAAACAGGTTTTAACACTTGTTTCCTTTCCCCTTGTCTGGTGCAGGAATATTAGAAAGTGTTTTTTGAATAGCACGATGAAGTTCCTCTTTCATTGTAATTGTATCCGTGAGACTTCTACTAGTGCTAGAGTACAGGGTCATGATACAGATATAGGATTATCTGCTTTTCATTCATGCTTATCATTCTGCTTTCAAAATGTCTAAAAAGTGTTACTTGTAAAGTGAGAATCGAGATTCTTTTAACTGTTGACTAGTTATGAGTCATGAGTTTTATGACAAGTGACAACTGACTAGTTTTGCGCGTGCAGAAACACTGTTTAAGAAATTGATATTAACTATAAAAGATTTTGCGATGAATCCATATTCAGGCTCCAGCCAGTTGTTCAGTTTGTAGTCGGCTACTTTTCTGCGCACAACAGTTTACAGACTGCAGTATATATGTGGTAGAAATTTGAGCAGCCCAGAGTAATCTGCAGCGGCAGAAGCATCCTCTAGAACATGCTGCGGCAGCAATCTCATCCGAGTATCGTGCTGCCAGTCTCTCCCCTGTTTTAAACAATGGCGGTAAACGCCTTTAATCTGTGATGCATGAAGGGAGTGTTATACCTTGTACACACATGAGTTAAATGAATTCAAATTAAATGTTTTAGGTGAATTATACAAAATCCAGTTAAGGACATGAACCAAATAAAAATTGACTTTATTATTAATATTTTAAATTGAAATATTAAATCAATATATTGTCAATAGTTTATATATTATATTTAAGTATTAACTCAATATTTTCAGATTATTAACTGAATAAATTGAATTCGACATATTGTTTGTTTGTCCTTCACAGGGCTCTGTAGAACAATTTATTATTTAAATGCATTTAAATTATCAGGTTTGTTCTAGGTATTAGAAAGAAACGAAAGGAAGATAGGAGGTGGAGAGACAACATTCATCTACAGCTTTGAAAAGAAATTGAAACTGGAATAGCAAATGAATCACACATAGCATTTTAATTTCTTTTAAAATAAACTGTTCATACCGATTTAATGTTCATACCTGTTTTTTCATTCCAAATTTTTAGAAAAACATATTTGGCTCTCAGATTTTTCTTTTTTAACTAGGGGCAGTAAACAAAGCGAAGTACGGGGAGAACGTTTTTCTCTTTGAAAGTGAAAATGACTCAAATTGAAAAGAGAAACTTAATAGTATATAAACCTTTAATTAAAATTTTGCACATAAAACAAGAAAAGTGAATGTTTATAAAAGTATTTTTATGATGAAATAACTGTTGCCTGAGACCCCGGCAACACAATTAGGAATTTAAAACGGGGAGAGGGAGTATTTTTTCTATTGAAAAAAATTATTTAGGACGAACTAACTTTAAAAAAATTAAATTGTTATGGCCATGTGAAAACTAAAATATAAAAAAACATTTAGAAAGAATTGGAAAGAGACCCTCTAAAATGTCCACAACTTAACAATTTTTATTTACTTATAAATAAATTTAATTACAATTGACACAATTTGTCACATTCGGGTGACATTTTGTGCCACAAGCAATGTTTTTTTACATGCACACATTTTGGTTTTGAAGCAAGATTTACAATTACAAACACTGGTTCCTGAACTAGTGTATGTAGTGTGTTTTCTAAATGCAGTTATTAATGAAATTTCTTCACAATGGTTATCTGCAGATTGTGTTGATGTAGGTCCATTCCAAGGTGAAAAATGTTGAAGAGGAATTCTTTCTTGTACTTTTTCATGTTCTGTTATATTTTGGCATATTCTCCTGTAAATAATTTGTCGATTAAATGTTAATTGTCTCGATTGAACTGAATAATCATTCACGCCATTCAAATTTTCGTTTTATTGATTTCCTTATTTTGTAACTGATACTTAAACCAGCACAGCTTAGTATAAAGTTTTTAGATTGGCTTACCTGTGATTTTGCCTATTATTGCTGGCATATTTTTTTGCTAACATTTGAACAGTCAACTCTTGGTATTTTCATTGCAACAGGGCTTCCCAGTTCCAATGTTGTTGTCTGTTTTTAAATATTTTCCAAACGCTGCTATTCTTTTGTCAATTTCTTTACAGCTGTGCCAATACTCTTTGAAATGTTTGAGTTTTCCCATAATGTGAAGGAACTGGCTTGAAGCAAAGGGGATCGTATGGGTTGGTGATTTCTTCTATGACTTTTACTACTTCATAGCAGTGAAAATGTTCCAAAATTTCTAGTTTATAAATTTAAGAAAAGTAAAAAAGTAATTTTTATTAAATTGTGCATGCTACAAATTCAAATGGTTTTAAATTTTACGTTAGCCATAAACTTCATTCATTTCATGCTTGTGGTAAGCAATAGCAAGTGCTTTATATGTATCTCATATAAAGCACGACAGGCGTTTGTTTGTAGACATGTTCTGGTTTCACCTATTTTTGGAACAAATCAGATTGATAATTACTTCATAGTGACTGCAATTAGTTTTGTCTAATTAGAATATTTTACCATATGCCATTACTGTCGGATCACAAAACTGCCTTATTTCTGTGTCTTGTTTCTGTTGATGCTACGCCACCTCTTTGATATTTTCACCACGCTGTTGAAGAATATCTGGTGAACGAAATGGCCTCAGAAACAATACTTCAAACAGTGTTTTTCTGCGAGTTCATGTGACAGACTTGTTGATTTCACAAACAATAAATCCCAATTCTTTGGACCAGCTTTTGTTTGCTTTATTTTCCTGAATCCATGCTCCAATTCGATTTTACAACACTTGGTTTGGCGAGATCTGCTGAAAGCATGATGCACATTTGGAAACCTATGCAGCATTTATAATAAAGTACCTGAGGCAAATAAGGCCCAGTGTCTAATAAGGCCAATGTAGAAAACATCACCTTTACAATATTTTGTGTCAGTTTTTTTCTATACACACACACACACACACACACACACACACACACAAAGACAATACAACTCAGTGGCACAATATTGTCTAGTAATGCCATCTTGTGAGTTTGGCTGTGACCTTTGTGGGATTTAGTTGTTTTTCTTCATTTTATAAAATTATGCCATAACACTTAAAAAATCTTGTTCTTTTCACATTGTTTTTATATTTAAATTATTCTTTCAAATTTAAATTTTATTGTAAAGAATGTTTTAATTGACGCATACACATGTGTAAGAAGTCTGGCACTGCTCGGTACACTGCCCGGATGAAGGCTCTTGCTGAGAGGGAGGCTCAGCTGAAAGCCAAGAAGCTGTGGTGGCAAAGATTACGCCCACAGTAGGCCTTCTGACTGAGACTAGCTCATCCTGAGGGAGCCCCGGGTGCTGCCTGGCCTCCTACCTTGGGTTTGCCCAAAGCGGAGGCTGGTTGTTGGAGCTGGTAGTCCGGGACTCCCAAAACAGACCAGAAAGCGGAAACAGCCAATCAGCCTCAAGCCCACTCCCCAGAAGAGCACTTTGGCAAGTAATGGTGGTGGTGATCAGGGACAGAAACATCCCTGCCCTCTCACCCCAACTGTGGCCAGTCATCCAGAGTAAGAAGGCCAAGACATGTGGAAGTTTGGCCAGCTTCCCCAAAGGCAAGGTCCCTTAAAATCATGATTGACATCATGATTTAAATCAAATGATTTTTTTAAAAAAAATTGTTTAAACAAAGGCGGATTTTTTGCCACCTACATCCCTACATCAAAATACTTTGTCTCCCACGTGAAAATGTTTTAGCAGTGTGTGTGGATAGCTATTTCCTGTCCAGCTCAAATTACCATTTCATAGCAAAGGTAGAAAATAGTTATGAGTTTATTCTTTGGTGAAGGAGGAACATTTTGTAATGTATAGCAATAATACTAACAATTAGTCAAAATAGAAAGAAACATCACTACTACAAGAGTAAAAGCTGAAGAAATTTCGAAAAAAATGGCATCTTGTGGACAAAAAAGATCCAATTTGGGATTTTTTGAAGATTCAAAATCCACATGGCAAAAAAGGAAGTCGAGCGCAATGCAAAAGATGTCTTAAGGAAATTCAAGGAATTGTTTCACGGTTAAAATCTCATTTTAAAATACAATCAAGAGGATCCTGTAAGTAGGGACATCAATGACCAAGAAGTTTATGAAGATCTCATACAGCAAACATCACAAAGTAAAAAATTTCATTCTAACCATATTCCATCAAATCTCATAAATGACATTAATTTAGGTGCTGGCACATCTTTGTAACTGACATTGCAGGCAATGTTTCCAAGATGAAGCATGAATTGGAGAAAACAGACAAAGTACTGGCAACATATAGCTGCACTGCCCACCTTTTGAACCTTTTGGCTAAGGATATCAAAATTGCAGGAGTTAAGGAATTTGTAGTTGATATCAAATGTTTCTGAAACAACCACTTTGCATCTGCAGCATTTAAAAGTGGGAAACTAAAACTAGTTCTCCCACAAGAAGTCAGGTGGAATACCTTTGCAGATTGTCTGGAAAGTTATCCTAACTGTTGGGCAACATTATTTTCAATTTGTGAAGAAAATCGTGATACAATTGATGACAATATAAAAAACTGGTCGAGAATTTGAATCTTAAAAAATGCCGAAGACCTACTCCACCATCTTAAACCTATTGCTGTGGTGCCGTCGAAGCTTGGAAATTGCTTCATGAAGATCTCTTGGCAGCAAGAGTTCCAAAACCTGTAATTGATTCCTTCCAAAAGAGGATTAAAACTGCCTTAACACCAGTCCACTTTTTGGCAAATATATTTCATCCAAAATATTGTGGACAAAAGTTAACAGATGAAGAAGATATGGCAATGACCTGGATTACAGATCAAAATCAGCAGATACCAACATTTTTGTCTGCATTTATAAAGTACAAGGCCCGTGGTAGTCCTTTATAAATGCATTGTTTTTTTGAAGATTTTTTTTTTTGGAAATCATTAAAAGGACGCATAAATGATGTTTTGCAAATTAATTCATTTGCTTTCAGCTTCAGCCTCAACAGCGGCCTTGAACGCTTATTCTCTTCATTTGGACTGGTTCACAGCAAATTGCACAACCGTCTGGGAACTGAAAAGGCTGCAAAGCTTGTGTTTATGTTCAGAATGTTAAACTAAAAGTGCTTGAAACTTTTATTTTCAAATTTGAATGTTTATTAACATTTTTTTTTCTTATTTTACAATTATTTATCTAACAAGTAACAATGTTATTACTACCCATTTTTTGTAAACATTTTCAGAATAAAAAATCCAAAAAGCATTTTCCAGAACTCATACAGACCTTGAGAGCAAATGAATGCTGTTTTCTCAACGTTTGGCTCAGCCATCCGAACCTGCCAGTAATCACTAGCCAGGTCCAAGGTTGCAAAGAACTTCACACTGGCCAACAAATCGAGCACATCATCGATGTGAGGCAACGGATACTGCTCCAGCTTAGTCTGGGAGTTCAGTCTCCGGTAGTCTACGGAAAAATGAAAGAAACCATCCTTCTTGCGAACAAGCAAGATAGGACTTGCATAGGGACTACACGAAGGTCAGATAACCCCTGCATCCAACATCTTCGCCACCTCTTCTCCTTCGATCTCTGGCTACTGGAGCAGTTCGACGCAATCCTTCTCGCACCGGAGGTTGCCCACCGGTATCAATCGTATGTTCGACAAGAGCTTTCACCCAACTCCGTATAATCAAACGCGAAATGATCTTGGCATTCTAGTAGGAACTCCCGAAGTTGTCTCGCCTCATCAGGCTTCAGATTGGGACCAATCTTAAGACACTTCGAGAGTAGGCATCTGTTTCCGGATGCCCTCTCAACTTTGACATGGCCTCCCCTGGTCAAACCGTCACATGAGTGAGGCCTCCCCTATCAACTCAGACGGCTCTTCCAGCCCTACCACAAGAGCAGCTTCCACAGCTTGAGCCATGGCCACACCCTCCCCTGTCTTCAGGGCAATGGGTGCCTCTCACATTCTCGAGCCAGTTATCGTACTCGCCCAACCTGTTGGCTTCGGCAATTCCTGCCACAGCCAACACACCATGTCCACCTAAGGCTTTACAGTGCGGCTCCACGCGAAGCAGCTGGCCAGGGCCGGCATGCTCTACCACGTCGTACGTGGGGTGGTAGCCAGACATTTTCCTTCAGTCACAGGGAACAAATTTCCCCGCTCTCGATAGGAACTCTGGTTTCGTGCCGCTCTAGTGAAACAAGGTTCACCAACCCATCACCCGTCTCGAGTGCCAGTGCAATTTCTGGGAGTTGCCTTCCCTGATGCAATGACTGGTATTGGCGGTGGAACGTATTCCACCTCCACAGGTTTCCCAAGTGCTCAATTGGTGAGTGCAGCTTGAAGGGCATCTGGATGTGCGGTCCAGTGTGGATGGTCAAGTCCATGTTTGCAACCCCTACGACCTTGATAGTGCCCAACCATGCCGAGGAGGCATGACAGAACTGCCAGTTCCTCTGGGCAACTCCATCACTCGTGCCACCTTCATGCTTAAGACCGACACGTCGGCCCCGGTGTCTACGATCATCTCCAAAAGACGATCACCAATAGACACCGACACTCTTGGTGAACCCCTGTCATGTACGGCTCTGAAGTTCAGGAATGGGAACCCGTCAGTTTCCACCATCGAACTTCTGCATCCTGTCCACCTTACCGTCCACACCAGACAGTAATTTCATACATGCAGAAGTCTGTGACCCATTCTCTAACCAGAGACTTCCAAGGCCCGGCGGAAGGTATGGGCATGCCAAATTCTTCCGCCTGCTCGATGACTGCATGATCCAGCACCTCACCACTAGGCATGTAGGGTGAGGGAGCAAACCAGTTATCCAACTGGGTGCACCCGGCCTCCAATGTGGAGCATGGCATTGGAAATACCCAATTGGTAATTTCCGGGTCTGCAGACCTCGCCAGAGGCACCCCTGCCTTCCACAGGACATCCACATACTTGGAGACCACCTGGAGGTACGTCCCTTGTTCAGAACACCGACAATGTCGGGCACCTGAGTTTTCAAGCATATCCGTTTGCTCACCACTCAATTTGGTGGTGACTGACGGCAGTTTAACGAAGACTTCTCTTCGTTATCCTTCATGAGTCAGTAGTAGAACTGGCCATCACGGATGGTGGCCAGGTACTTGTGACCCTTCAGCCACACCGGCGCTAAGCCTGGCATTGGCTGGAGCTTCTGTCTTTCACCAGGCATCACTCTGGCAACGTGCCCTTTTGCCATAGCATTAGGACAGTCCCGTTTCAGGTGCCCCATTTGTTGGCACCTGTAACATGAACCTAATAGCCGAAGTGACCCTCCTGACCCATGGTCCGCACTCCGACGTGTCTGTCTGACTTGGATGGTGCAGCGGCCTTCGCATCCGTTTGGTTCGAAGTAGACGCCCTGGCAGAGCTATGACGTGGAACCATAGGTCAGGGCGTTAGCCCAGTCCCCTGGGACCATTCGAGCACGGGCAGGTAATCACCCTGCTGTCAGCAAATCGACTTCAACAAGCCGTGCCCTTCGGGCATATGCTTCCACCGTCTCGGAATGACACCCGGTCAATTGATTGGTGCTGGCCGTCAGGAGTTTCAGTTTAAAACGAATAAGCCCAACAGCTCTCGTTTTCTTCCGGAGAAACACGTTCTGACAGCTCAAAGAACTGCCAATAGAACGCTTGCACAGATTTGTGTGTAACCTGCTTCATCGTCTCGAATTCAGAGAAGCAGACATGAGCCTGATTGCCAGAACTGAATTGGCCATTCATAGCCTCTTTCAGTTCAGTCCAGGTGAGGTCCGGAAGAGTTTCCACCAAATAGCCGTAATACTCTTCCACTGGACCGTCAAGCAGGTACGTAAAGTAGCTGCACCTGGACTCATCCGTCCAGTGCTGTGTCCAGGCCTTAGCTACGAACATGAGAAGGAAAGGCACCATATCCTCTCTGCCATCATAATGGACAAATGAGTGGACCGGGTTAAAGAACACGAACGCCTGAACCGCCGCCGCGGGCATCCAAGCAGTGGCGCTAATCCTGCGAGGTTGCCTACTCCAGTTCCCCGAAGTGTCAGACATGGAGTCAGCTTCCAAGGGTTTTGCAATGCGAACCCTCAGGTGCTGTCCGGATGTGGGAGGAACACCCCAGCCAAATCCGCTAGGAAACGGCCTGGGCTCTTCCCGCAGAGGTACCAGCCTGGCTTGCACCGGCGGAGTCTCCCTCCGTGCGACTTCACGCAGTGAGAACTGGGGATCCACCGATGGTTCAATCACCGACCGGAACAGCCGTCCTTCCAACCGAAGGACATCTATCCCGTAAGCAATCTCTGAGTTGCTGCTTGGGGAGCGTAGCCAGATAGGCCTGTGCATCACAAGCCGACTCATGCAGGATATCCACCATCTACCTAAGGAGTTGACAGCCCCGTCCCGCACCGTGACGAATTCCCTCAAAGGAGTTTGGCCCTGTGGAACCTCGTCCACGACACTTTTCTCCAGGGAATCTTCGTCCACGCTTCCGTTTCGTACCCCTGTCTCGAGAGGAACTCCGCCTTCCGCCCCAGAGGAACGGTCGACTACGCAGTTGCATAACTAATCTCGCTACCAGACAGGTCTCCTGATTCGCCATCAGTACTACCGGGGTTTGTGCCTAAACCCACCGTGCAAACCACCCTTCCATGGTCAATTCTGGCCAAAACCACCAGAAAATGGAATTCCACCGTCGAAAACGGGATTCCACCGTCGAAAACGGTAAATTCATGGACCAAAGTCTGTAAAACACCGTAACAAACAGATGGAACCTTGCAAATTCTGGGTGTCACGGACAAAAGTCCATGTCCCACGGTAAAGAACGGTCAGAGTTCTTCTTTACCGGTTTCTACCGTGGTCCCACAGACAATTGTCTGTGCCCCACGATGTACTTGCGGTAAAACCTTGGTACCACGATACAATGGACCAAAGTCCGCACCCCACGGTAGAAAAGCGGTAAAACTAAGGTCACCAGCGTTTTCCGCCGCTGTCCCATGGATCAACATCCGCACCCAGCAGCGTACTCACTGCAGTGATTTGCCTGACTAATGGACAAATCCCCGATCTGTAACCGTACGAGGCTGGGTACAGATACCCGATGCCTCCACCAATTGTAACGTCCCGACTGGACCGTCACAATGCCCGGGCAAATTAGAAACAAACTTACCCACTTCCAGGTTCTGTTACGGGGACGGGACCGCACCCGTAGCTGCCTCTCACGGTTAACCCTCGGGTTGTGCCGGCTCCCCTGGAGCCTCCCTCTGACACAATGGTATAGTCGCCATGCCATGCCTCGCAGTGAAAACCGTGTTTCACCGCAAGCTGACACGAGTTATCGGCCGAAATAGGACGGATGAAGACGGTGAACATTTCCCCACCGGAAACCCCCACCCTCCCATGGTAACACCCCTAAATGACTGACACGACACAAGGTAATTAAATAAAAGTATATATTTATTACACTTACCCACAATAAAAGTAGGCAGTGATAATTCACACACCTTCGCTGGTCTTTACCAGACAAGACCCCATGAATACAAAAACAAAGGCCTAATGGCCACAAAACCAAACAAAGAACAATGGAGGCCACCTTGACCACCAGCAAAGATGTGGTCAGTCCTCCTGCCTTCAACACACTGCCCTCACTTAATGGCTGACCAGGCCATATAAGACCTCTAGGTAACTCCACCTGGAGAGGACAGTGGTCACTTCTGACCTCTCACCCATTGACCCTAATGGTGAGAGGTCTGCTGGCACCAAAAAGGCGTCCATCCCAACAGCCTACTGCAAGCAGTCAGGCAGACCACCATAAGGAGTTCGTCTGCTCAATCAAAAAATTAGTTTGAGCAGACCAGGTTGCCACAAAAACCTTTATCTTAG
Source organism: Brachycybe producta (assembly GCA_036925085.1). Classification (NCBI taxonomy): domain Eukaryota; kingdom Metazoa; phylum Arthropoda; class Diplopoda; order Playtdesmida; family Andrognathidae; genus Brachycybe; species Brachycybe producta. The sequence continues at coordinate 6,690,942 of JAUPFP010000003.1, forward strand.
TTTAGGTCATTTTCTATTTTGCTTAAGTCTTTCTAAATAATTTTTTGTATGTATGTCCACAATTTTTATATGTATTCCAGGTGTATTTTTTAAATTATTAGGAACATAACCTCGAATTTGAGCCAAAAAAGACAGAAAGCCTCTTTGCTTCATTTGGATTACTCCTCTCTGTTTGTGCTGCCTCATGGACCCATCAACTTAAACCAAGGATTGTCCATCATTCTGCTGGGCACTGTGTTGTTTCCCACAAGCTTTGAGCTAGTTCCCACTTGGGTTTTCCACAAAAAGTTATTGTTGGGTCTTCACAGTTAAAACCAAAAAAATTGGCTGGGAACCTTGCATTAAGTTCATCATGTTCCAGTGTTGCATTTTCATTTTATAACATGTTTGGTATTGGTAATGGGTTACTGTATATGTTTAAATAGGGTTTCAATGTCAATCAGTTTTCTTGTATTAAATGTTTAAATAGGTTTGAGGGAATGATAACATTAATAAAAGGTTTTATCAAAAAATTCTGAACTATGTATTATTTCAAAGTCTTAACTTACTTAAACGAACCTTTTAAAGTAATAAATTGCTTTCCTGTTAACTTAAGAAGAAATAGAAGCAAGTATTTACCAATCTACCAGTTAGTTAATAATTACTAAAAAGGGGGATACATTCCTTTCTTATAGGAAACCTTTATTTTGTGTTTACTTTGTTTTTATACATATTCTGAAATAAAATCTTTAAACTTTCATTATATATATAATTCGTTTGACTACTCAAATCTTGATTAAACTATTGCTAGAACACTGGCTATTGTAATAACCTGGCTTGGCCATTACAATGACCCTGGTAAATTTAGAACCTCCTTGGGACGGGACCCAAGCACAGGCCAGCCCTCCTCTTGTACCCGTCCGTGTCCACGGGAAGTGCTGGTCGGAGGTTGACTCCCACGCCACATGTCGACAGACGAAAGACCGCCAAACAGGACGGAGATACCACGGTAAATCCCCGATGGATCTTACCGTAGATAAACCGCGCGCGAAGCACCGGCCGACAAGACGGATAATATGCCGGACCAGGACGGTGAAGTACCGGTGACACCCCACCAGTAAACCCCCACCCTCCCCGCGGTAACTTCCCCAGTAATTTATAACAATAATCAAGAGACACGGACACAGTGGTTGTAGTAAAAGAATAAACAAGATAATTTATTCAGATAAATTAATGAAACACTTAATAGACAATGGCTCCCCTGGCTAATTCAGCCAGGAGCTAAGGTGTGCAACACCCACACACCAACAAAACAAGAGATGAATGGTGGCCATCTTGGCCACCTGATGAAGAGCACTTAGAAGCACACAAGACACATGCACACAGCATGCAAGGGTTTCACTCACTCCCCAGATATAATGACTGCCGCCATTAGATACCACCCCCAGGCTGCTCCACCTGGGGGAGGACAGTGACCCTTGCTGGCCATTTTGTCATCTGCCTGGCAACCAATTTGAGGTGCGTAGCAGACGACAATGGGAATTTAGTTTTGCTCCACAAAGGAGCAAAACTGGGTCGTCACACTATTGTCATCATTGATTGTGTTTTCTAGTGATTAAAATGAACTGATAATAAAACTAAAACAACTAAAAAGGGCTCTCAATACTTCTTTATATCTATCACCATCATCCATCATACCAAAAGAACTACATGGGACATTAAACAGGTAAGAAGGGGTAATATATTTGTATGGCCAGATTTTATCTTTTCTAAGTGAAAATTCTCCCATTATATTAAAACTTTCTGAAAAAATAAGTTTGGAGGTAGAACAAAACAAAATTTAGTTGTCTTCTTTATCTTTGAGTTTCTGCTCAATTTTCCTGAGGGGGACCACTAGACAAGGGCAACAGAACAAAGTGGCACAGTCAACAGGATAGAGAATAATTTCAAAATAATGTTTTTGTTGGTTGTGTTTGTTTATTAAAATAATTTTGTGGTTCATTACACAGACAAATTGGAGGAATAACTTTCCTTTTTCTTGCAGAAAATTTTTTTCTTGGAATATGCTGTTTTTTAAATTTATTTGTATGTTCTATAATTGTTTCGACTTATCTTTCTCAAGGCTGGGAATTACTTATTGTTTTTATTGTTTTAATTTTGTTCATGTTATTTTGCTTGATAGAAAATCTTCTTGTATTACCCTAAAGTCAATTATCCATAAATAATCTTGATTACATTTTGGCCAATAAGTAATTTTAGTGCATGTGCAAATATTAATTGTGTGCTTTCGATTTGCTTTCAAAAAAACATGCATGCTCCCAAACAAGAGTATAATTTGGGGGACTTATAGAAATTTTTTTGGGGATTGCAATAGTGTTTTTTTCTTCAGAATGAGGGATTCTGAGGACTAGTGAAAACAACCCACCAATAAATTCAACTGAGGCCGAATGCCGACCCTACAAGACGTCCCATCTTATCTGCAGTAAAAAGGTGTCAGAGGTCAAGTGTTAAAATTAATGAAGGACTTCCATCTGGATCTGGAGTTAGACCTGAATTTGACCAATGTTTATTCTCATCTGCAATGTCAACTGCATTCTTTGAAGTCGCTACAGCTTTCCGTAGAACAGAATATAGATACCCCCTCATATTGTACTGGGAGATTTGGTTTTCAACCGAATTGAGAAGGCCCACCACGACGTACATCTGGGGCAGATATATTCCTTCCACAGACCGAAAGAGACTAGGACCTCCAAATCATTTTAGGGAATCGTGTCTTGGACAGAATTGAACAAGGAGATCAAGATTTTGAGAAGCAATTGTGATGACCCAGTTTTGCTCAATTTGGTACAAGACTAAACTGGTGTCGTCTGCTAGGCTGCTATAGTAGACAGGCCGGCAGATGACAGAGAAGCCAGCAAGGGTCACTGTCAACCCCCAGGTGGAGTAGCCTGGGGGGTCAATAATGGGTGGTGCCATTATATACTGGGCAGTGTGTTTAACCCTTGAGCTGAGAGGATGTGTTTTGTTTTGTGGGTGGCCAAGATGGCCGCCATCATCGGCATCATCTCTTTTGTGTTCTTTGTGTTTCTCTGCTGGACCTTCGTCCAGCAGATGCATTTAATTAAATGTTATTTATTTGTATGAATAAATTACCATTTTATTTTAATTATACACACTGGTGTCCGTGTATAATTATTTGGGGAAGTTACCGTGGGGAGGGTGGGGGTTTCCAGTGGGGATACACTGGACTACATTGTCCTGTATCCGTCGTTTTCGGCCGGTACTTCGCATCGGCATCCACGGTAAGATCCACCGGGGATTTATCGTGGATTCTCCGTCTTGGTCGGTGGCCTTTCATCCAGCGACCTGCGGCATGATCGACTTCTGACCGGCATCACCCAGGACACGGATAAACAACAGGAGGGCTTGCTAGCACTTCGATCCCATCCCAAGGGAGTCAGAGGCAGGTGAGACAGAAGTTTCGCCTGTGTTGTGGCGACCAGACAGGTCGTTACACAATGACGTACAGACAATTAAGTGGTAATTAATATTGGTATTTTAAGCAGTAATTAGTTAGGAAACAAAGAAAGTATTCATCGTTACACATCTTAGGACAAATATTCTAACAGTTTTATAGGAGGAATGAATGCAGAGAATCACGAGGTTATGTGTTTAAGTGAGGAAGCACCTTGCCCCCTATTCTCAATTTTGTTATAGAATTCCCATAGTAGGAGAGGGCAATCATTGGATTTGCATCACTCAATTTCCAATTTAACAGGAGTGTTTACCCATTTATATGCTTTGGAAGACTAAATTCCACATGTGAGCGTGCCCAAGAAGAATACGAGTCATTACATAAGTATTTCGAAAAACTGAATATCCCAGCTCAGGTAAAGTAGGTTAGTTTTTACAAATTAAAAGATCAAGAGCATGAAGATTAACCTGATTTAGTACAGAATATGGACTTAGCCCATGTAGTGATGCCCTGGTGTCCAGTACGAAGAGACTGAAGTTATCCATCTGGAAACACACGAAAACCGTTTTGTGTCTGACGCATTTGCATGCTTTTGATGCTAAGGAATGACATTTTTGGTATGAAATAAAAATCTTGTGGCAATTATGTGGATACTATTTAATTTCATTTATTCTGCCATTACATTAGGAAGGCCTGGAGTAACAATTGAAGAGGCATGTTAAGAATACAATGACTTGCATGAATTTCTTGATAAATATATATTGCCGCCCTCAATAAATGAATTTCGGAATTTTTTCAATGAAAGAATGTAACTAACAGTTTGCTTATATAATGAATATAGATCCATTTCAAAAGACATTGTCCCTTTGGGCTGTATTGCTTGTTTGTTATATGAAGTAAAACAAAATTAGTAAAGTGTGTTTGTCACCATAACCTATTTGAATTAGAGGAATTTAATAAGAATTGCAAAATTGAGAATTTCGTTATTAACAAAAAATTAGTGAAATGAATACACCACTAACAGAGCATTACCAGGTATTATAGGGAAAGTGGAAAAGTTCACTGTATGGTGCATGATTTTTGGTATCAGACAGGGAATTATAAGATTAGACAAGTGCATGCTAGTGGTTATCCAATTTCGGTAGCCATAGAGGTATCCAAAAGATGTTCTGAAGAAAGAGCAAGACAAGTTTTGACTAGACAAAGGGAAAAGTGTCCATTTGCTTCAGATTGTGTTTAAAGTAATTAAGAGAAGTAATAACCCAAAATTATTTTGCTGCTTTGTTCGTGGAATAGTGGTTGATAAACATTTGAATGTATTTCAGGAAAACGATAAATTTTGGCAACTAAATAATTACAACTGCATTCAGGTAATTAACATGAGGTTATCATAGCAATACACATGGCCGTAAATAAAAATTCCACTCCTATTTTGAGTGAAGCTGACTCCACAAATTGTCCAGTTGGGCTGAGCTGTAATTTAGTTTACAAATTTAAGGAAAGCCATGTAACTTGTAAAGTGCATGAAAATAAAATTTCTTTGGCAGCATTTCTGTATATTTGTTGTAAAGAAAAGAGTATTACCCGTGTAATTTTCTATACAAAAGGGGACACTCCCACAATAACTGGACCAAGACTTTCTGAGAGACTTGGAGGACATTGTTCATACACCGGAAAATGTCAGTTTCCCTGAGAATTATATGTAAATTATCCATGGTACAATAGTTGATGGGCGAATGAATATAGTTTAAGAAAAAACTATATAAAGGGGAAAATAACCATTGTGAAAAAAACACTTAAAAATGGCAACCCCAGGGACAGTGAGAGAAGTTTCTGCCTCAGAGTCAGGAGGAGGACAAGGTAATAATATGAATCAAACTATGCATCATACAAATTTGATACCCTTCTTTTTTGTTGATGATAAAGGTCCTTTGGCTAGAGTTATTTGAACAGATAGAGGGGATGCAAGAATTGCAATTTGGACGGAGGAATTTCAAATTATTCTGATAAAATCCAAATGCCGGGGTGCTGCTGCCGAATTTTTTCGTGACCATCTATCAGTTAGACAGATAACAGTGGCAGAATTAAATGCCTTAATGATACAGCGATTTCAACCCCTTGAGCCCAAGGTAGTCCTGATGCAAAAATTTCTTGAAGAGAAACAGAGCAGTACAGAAAGCACTATAGAGTACATATCACGAGTGAAAACTCGGGGTAGAGCATTTACCGAAAAAAAACCTACAGCAGACCAAATTCTTATTACAGATGGAATGATTCAGAAACTTTCTCTAGACAAGCCGGAGACACCATAGGGCAAGACATAGAGATCCCTACGGTGCAACACATCTTCCTACCAAAAAGAAGATGATCATCAATGGCGGCCAGAAGTGAGTGTCACCACCCTTCTGCTAGATTACACACCTACACAGAAGGATTACAATCCATCACCATCCGACTACCTCTGTAGCTCGAATCTTCTCCGTGTGGCCACCGCACGATCAAAAGAAGGGACGAGTTACAGAAAAGAGAGCACAAAGAGTTGCTCGATTTGGTCAAAGGACGCCATAAAGCTCACAAAAAGGATGAGCAAAAAGTTAAACTTAGGTTACAAAATATTGATAGTGATAATTAGTTAAACAAGACTGAAATAAAACACATCTTTATTTAACGAGATTTTAATTATTATTGGGAACGATCAAGCTAATCAACGCATCAACGCAATTAACGATCTAGCAATTAATGCTACCATCATTACTACACATTTTCACTCACTTATTTTCTTCATTACTTAATGATGTTATTAAGTATACCCCAGTACGTTTTCCCCAACTTACCGCCGCTCGATCTCCCTTGGGATGATTCGAAGCGCGGGCCAACCCTCCTCTTGTCTGTCCGCATCCACGGTGGCGTCGGTCGGAATATCTCCCTGCAAGTCGACAGTCGAATGGCCGCCGAAGATGACGGAGAATCCCCGGTGGATCTCACCGTGGATACCGATGTGGAGCACCGGCCGACATGACGGAAAACAGGACGGTGGAAGAACGGTGAAATCCCACTCGAACCCCCACCCTCCCCGCGGTAACTTCCCCAGCTGATATTATTAAGCAATAATAAATAGACACGAACACAGTGGTTGAGTGAAAATACAAGATATATAATTTATTCACAGATAAATTATCAACTAAAAACAATTAAAGCAATATCTGCTGGACACCTTGTCCAGCAGAAACACAAGATATGAACAATAGATGCATGGTGGCCATCTTGGCCACCTGATGAAAACACGACGGAGCACAAGCACACAGCATTCAACTGTACAAACCACTGCCCTGGTTATAATGGCCGCCGCCATTATATCCCACCCCCAAGCTGCTCCACCTGGGGAGAACAGTGACCCTTTGCTGGCCATTATGTCGTCTGCCTGGCAGCCTACAACAGGCGCCTAGCAGACGACACAGGAGTTTTAGTCCTGCTCCACAAAGGAGCAAAACTGGGTCATCACAATAACTAAGGATCGAATTTGGGAAGACAAGATAAATTTATTTCAGGAGAAGCACTAATAAACCAGTGAAAATGTTTCACAAGATGGATGTTTTGAAGATAACTGGAATTACTGGATGCTTGTTGTTATGGATGATAACAGTGGTGGTACATGACATTTACGAGGTAGAAGTATTTAATTGGATGGAAAGACAGAAAATATGTTAACAAAAAATGTCAAACATTTTTCAGAAAACATTTGTCCGCAAAATGGTTGTCGTCAATGTATTACAAAATGGACAACTAGGATAAAAAGAAAGGATGGCAAATTGTAACACGTAATTGAGTTTCAAATAGTACAAAATGAAATTAAAAACAGTCAGAGCAAAATTTATGAATGCAAAAATGAAGGTTTTCCATGTAGTTGTGACAATAATAATTCATGTTCTGGAACAAAAGAGTATTGTGAAAGTATACAAAGGTGTACAGAACAGGAAACCAATCGTCATTGCAATATAGTAAAAGCAGATACAAGATTAATTCATGTGGATAAGAGTGGACATGAAATAGAACACTGAAATAATTTCATTTAGAGTGTTATTTCAATGTATTTGCTTTAGAAAAGGAAAAGCGACCAAATCGTAAAGGGCGAAATTTACTGGGTATGGATGTTTTCAAAATTGAGGATGGGACGAACCTTATTAAGTTTAATGATCCCGTCATAACAGTTAGTGCAGAAGGCACTATAATCCTAAAAAAAGACGGAGTAGAAAGAAGTTCGCATGTTGGAAAAACAAAACAGGTGATCATAAACCCTGAATTTGGTATGGAACAGTTATGATTCTCATCACTGTTTGATAGTGTTTTCTAGTGGTTAAAATAAACTGATAATAAAACTAAAATAACTAAAAAGGGCTCTCAATACTTCTTTATATCTATCACCATCATCCATCATACCAAAAGAACAATGTGGGACATTAAACAGGTAAGAATGGGTAAAATATTTGTATGGCCAGATTTTATCTTTTCTAAGTGAAATCCTCCCATTATATTAAAACTTCCTGAAAAAAATAAGTTTGGAGGTTGAACCAAACAAAATTTAGTCGGCGTCTTTACCTTTGAGTTTTTGCTCAATTTTCCTGAGGGAACAACACTTATATGTGCCTGTGGTATTTGTATCCCTTGAACTTTGTTAATGGTGTCCTGCAACTGCAAAGTGTAAATACTGCGCATGCTAGATCACCAGAAGACAATCTTGATAAAAAAACTTGTTACATGTAATTCAACTAAAATATATTTACAATGTTAATTAAATATAAACAAAGCATTATCAAAATCAAATATAATCTTATCATTGAAGACTTGTGCTGAAATACCATTTTGAATGCCTTCAAATTAACATGAATCGCCTCTAAGATTGAAGTTGTCTTTATTACTGTCCATCAGTCACTACCCATTTTGCAACCTAAATCGAAACAAAATTGATCAATTGTATTATTGCAAAGAAAAGTGAAACCTTCTACTTTGGCGCCCTCCCTCTCTAAATTTGATTTGCCAAATGCTATATTTGCATGTTAAGCGGCACACTATTAGACAGTTTGCGCCACACATAAACTGTGCACAACAACTGCAAATTACAACTACAAAAAAATAGTATCATATTTGTCGTTCCCATTAAAACTTCTACGATTGCTCGGAAAGTCATAGTCGTACGAATATTAGGTCATGAATCCATTTTGATGTAGTTTGTGAAAGTGGTCAAAAACGTTTGGCTCAAACTAAAAGCAACGACAACAACTTTGTGACATGAGAAAACGACTATCAACAAATCATATTTGTTATAAACAAAGTTGTCGTATAGTGGCGCAAACTCTGTTAGAAAATGAGTGATACAAAACAAACAAGAACTTATGAGCATAGTAGGCACTGCAGAGCTACACATGCTATGTGCAGTCTTCACAATCAAAACGTACATTAAATGCACAAACTTAAAAGTATTCGCATTTCAATAAGTTCCGAGGCAGTCGAATGGACACTAAAGTGAATTCCAATTGGAACAAAAGGATTCACGCATATTACATGGATTGCTGCAATACTTATGTATATAGATGTGATTAGGATCAACAAGGGGTGGTTTTAATTTGTTAAAGAATTTGTTTTTATGTTACTTATGAAGTTATGAGTCTAGTAAACTTTTCCAAAAAAATTACTTTTTGGAAAAGTTTACCTTATTACTATTATAATAATGCCTTTTATATCACAATATTTTGAAAACTGCATAGCAAACTTCAAATTAAGAAGCTACATCACAAAATTACTTCGAAAAATCTCCGCAAAGAGCGTTAGCATCGTTTTAATATTGAGCCCATAGATCAGATGTTAAAGAAAAAATGTTAATTTTTAAAATACACAGTCGCGGCAATATGTTTGTTTTTCATATTTAAAGTTGTCCAATATTAACTTTTCAAAGTGCAATGTGTACCTTAAACATATGCTGATCTCGTGATAGAATGACAAAAAATTGCAAAGTGCAGTTATATTTTTTTAAAAACTATTTCAAAATTGCACATTTCTAACTTATCATAAACTCCATTAACTCGCACTGAGTATGCCAAATAATAAGAGAAAAAAAACATCTTGTAAAAATGCCTAGAAATAATTAAAAAAACATATATATAGTTTTACATCAAACTAACACCGTACTGATGCACATATTGAAGGATTGCTATAATCGCAACAAAAGTGAATAAAAATGAACCTGAATAAGATCGAACTGAATTGAGAAAAAAAGCAAAAATATAGAAAGTGAATTTCATAGAAACTGAATAGCAATGAAACTGAACAATCGCGAATTTGAATTAAGGAGAATCTGAATAACATAGAAAATGATTAACATAGAAACTGAACAACATCGAATCTGAAGAACTTGGAAACAAGAATTTCAAGTCAACCCGGGGTGTGTGACAGATTCATGAGGGGTAATTAGTAAACGCTTGTGCTGGCTTGCTATGCTCGCCGGGAACCTAGTCCAAACCCCCAACCCAAAACCCTTCCACTTTTATCTTTCTCCATTATTCAGTTTCGTTGCAATTAAGTCTCCACGTTGTTCATATTCGCCTTTATTTATAATTTAAATTTCATTTTTGTTCATTTTCGATGTTATTCAGTTTCGAGGTTGCTCATTTCCGATGTTATTCAAATTCGTCGTTATTCAGAATCTGTGCAGCAGACGATTTTATTCCGCTCAACCTTATTATTCTCCTTGTTCTTCAGTGTCTCCATATTGAAAAGAAAAAACAATTCATAGTTTAGTTAAAAGCCGTAGAGCGATAGGGGATGTTTTTCACTTCAGTTGGCCTAACAAATATATAAAAACTAGTGGGGTAACCCGTCATAAATGACGGGAGCAAAATTCACCGGCAATTGTGCCCTACATTAGAATTTCTTTTCCTCCGCCCTTTTATGACATCAGACCAAGTAACAAACCAATTAGAAATCGATGACGTTCATAAAAGGGCTGAGCAAAAGAAATTCTAATGCTGGGCACAATTGCCTGTGATAAACTGTAGTTTAATTTTGCTACTATTATTCCCGCCCCTTTTTATATTTGAAAGAGAAAATGAGTTTTTCATTTTTTCTGGTGTGCGCATGCACGTCGTTTGTTCTTTTTTTTACTCCTTTCATTTCAATTTCAGTCACCCCCTCCCACTTTTTACCATCCACGTTTCTCTCTCCCCCTCAACACTTTCGAACCTTTTCCCCTCTCCAATTTAATATCATGGGGTTGTTGGATGGGGAGTGTGCAACATATAGTTGACCGTGAGAAAAAAAGCGGTTCATTTAGTCAAATTTATATAAATTCCGACGTTGTTTTTGTACAGCGTTAGATCACAGACAATAGGAAACACAGAAAGACGGGGCTTAATATATATATAATTATAAAGCAAACCATTATAGTAAATAGGTGGGACCACGTTTGTGCTGTTATTGCTTGTATCGAATTATTTTTTTCTCCTAATTGTCAAACTAATGAAAATACAATAAAACATTTCACAATATGTCAGTTGGAACAAATTTTAAAGGTTATTATACCCTCAAAATTCCACCAGATGCACAGCATTGCCATGTGCAAAAACCAGCCTTGCTTGACCACACAGGTCAGCCAATTGCCTGTGGTCCACTTCCTTTGTCAGGGTTAGTAGCTAAAAAGCAAACAGGGATAATCTAAAAAAAACATTTCTATTATAATACATATACAATTACTGTATATGCATGCCTGTACAATAATAACTAGTTAAAATGAGTCTACTTGAATACGTTGAATGTCTCAAGCTTCAACGCCAAAAAACGTCTGCTTGCCAAGCAACCTCTAACAACACACCAGGATTCCTTGCGGTGATACAATGTTCAGGACAGCTCCGATACAATGTTGCATTGCAGAATCGCAACTGACGCCATTCAAACCCGCAACAGTTCCACGTCTACACTTATACTCAGTTTCTCGCCACAATTCTGGTTTTCACCATGTCATTATTACATGCAGAAGCGGCCCTTCAATATGTGCCTATGGGGGCGAATAAAGCAGACGCACAGCAGCGAGAGCATATTCGGTTTAAGCCTTTTGAACACCCTGAAATTGGAAGATGGGGCAGAATTCCGAAATTTCATTTTCTTTTATTTGTGTTAGTAGTCAGAAGACATAACTTCCCACAAACACAATTTACACATAAGGTCATCAGTTAGTTTAATAGTATTTTCAGTGGTTCACATCTTTAAATGTCTAGTGTTTAATTATAGTTAAAAGCAAACTGAACCCTTTGAGTCTTTGATCGTGTTTCAAGAAAAGCCAACACTTGGACGTAATTTTGTGATGTAGCCTCTTAAATCTAAATAGCAGAATTTTCGTTTAATCCTTCGATTTGGTTCCACTAGCTTCCAAGCTGGGGCTTTGAAGTTGTTTTTATAGCTTGCGCCGAAAGCGCCAAATACTGCGGAAGATGCATATACTACATGGCTGCTAATGAAAAGAATTTCCGAATTTTCTGCAAAATACGTACTTTCCGTATCTCCGTGCGCTGATCCAAACTTCGTCCCAATAACGACCGTATTGTGTTGATCTCCATGACTGTTAGATGGTCAAGTTTGGCGTGAACCTCATCGCTCTTGATGAATGCGTCTATGCTCCTCCTTATCTTAGCTGTCCGCAGGTCGCAGATGTCTTTAATTAGAACTCGAATTTCTTCCGCCTTTGGAATGTCATCAGCCATGTTTTGAAGCACCAGGTGCGCCACTTCCATGTAATTTTCGCAAGGCATCTGAGTGAAAAGTTTCGATTCTGTTTCTTCTTGTCTTTTTTCCTCGAGAAACACCACATCCATCCAGTTTGGGGCTACTAACCGGCATTTGTGGCGCTGCCTCAAGTTCACAGCCATCCACAGTGGAACCTGTAACGGAATGCTTGGTAAGAACGGACCCACGTCTCCCGAAATCATATACATCATATCGTGTGCAAAGTTCGGAACAATCGTGACCAAATATTTCTCAGCGAAGAAATTCACTTCGCTTGGATCCATCTAAATTTCAAAATAAAATTAATGAATCAATACGAATTACATGTAATTATACATTCCGAGGATTTCATATCAAGAATCTTCTAAATTCTAATTTAGTTCTAAAACCAGGCCGTTGGCGTAAGCTTTGCTACATTTGATTATAGCCAATAAAAATGCAGTATTATATTCTTGCAGCATAGAAAACCTGCTCTTCATAATCAATGGTATATTAAAAAGAATACTAAAGCTGCTTTTCGCCTCTAGTGGCAATAGGCAAAAAAAAAATGCCCCCCCTTTTAAGAAGTTAGCAGACGAAACTTTAACTTAGAACTCTATGGGAAAATCGCAGCACTGTTAAGTTTTACTGCGGTTTTTTCTCAAATTATTCGCCAAATTTTTGAAATTTTTTTTAAAAATAGAGACAAAAATACGTAGTTTTACATCCATGCATTAGTTTTCTTTTTTTTTTAATATTCCTCATTTTTTGTTTTCGATGTTTTGTTCCGAACGTTGCTATAAAACCGAAACTTTACCATGGAAACCAATGGCGGTTTCGATATGGCGGTTATTTGCAAGAAAACAATGAAATAACTTATAAGTTCTTTTTTTTTTTTTGCTTTCTTGCGAATTACTTCCATAATTATTGTGAAGTTTTAAAGAAATAAAGATAAAAATAAGTAGTTTTATAATCAATGATAGTTTAATTATATATCCTTCCTGTTTGTTTGTTTTAATGTGTTCTTAAAAAAATTCACTCCAACTTTTCTATGTAGATAATGTAGGGATACTATTACGTTCAGAATAAAATATTGTGGCAACCTGGTCTGCTCAATCAAATTTTTGATTGAGCAGACGAACTCCCTATGGTGATCTGCCTGACAGCAAATAGTAGGCTGTTGGGCCGGACGCCATTTTTATGGCAAGCCGTTTTACTTTTTATTCCCGAATTTCGGAGAATGATGAGACTTGTGTGTCGATATCACAAATTCAAGTTTCGATATCCATAATTCATGTTTCGATATCACAAATTGTGCTGCTATCTGGCCGCCGATTTTGGAAACTCTACGAGAGTAATTTCCATCTTCATAGGATTTCTATAGTAAAAATAGACACTCTTAAAAAGTGGTGCTCGAAAAGCCACCACCAGATGTCAGGACATGTGTCGATATCCAGAATTCAACTTTCGATATCCAGAATTCAGGTTTCGATATCCAAAATTCAGTTTGTTCATCAGTCTCCAAAATTCAAAAATAAAAAATAAAACGGCGCACAAATTCATTCAATTTCGATATCGAAAATTGAATTTTCGATATCCAGAATTCATGTTTCGATATCACAAATTGTGCTGCTATCTTGCCGCCGCTTTTGAAAACACTGGGAGAGTAATTTCCATCTTCATAGGATTTCTATTGTAAAAGAAGACACTCTCTTAAAAAGTGGTGCTCAGAAAGCCACTACCAGATGTCAGGACGTGTGTCAATATCCAGAATTCAAGTTTCGATATCCAGAATTGAATTAGGGACACAAAAGTCTCATCATTCTCAGAAAATCAGGAATAAAAAGTAAAACGGCGCCGATATCTAAAAATCAACTTTCGGTATCCAGAATTGATACCGATAGTCGATATCAAAAATTCAAAAATAAAAAGTAAAAAGGCGCCAATATCCAAAATTCAAGTTTCGATATCCATAATTCATGTTTCGATATCACAAATTGTGCTGCTATCTGGCCGCCGAATTTAGAAACTCTTCGAGAGTAATTTCCATCTTCATAGGATTTCTATAGTAAAAATAGACACTCTCTTAAAAAGTGGTGCTCGAAAAGCCACCACCAGATGTCAGGACGTGTGTCGATATCCAGAATTCAACTTTCGATATCCAGAATTCAGTTTGTTCATCAGTCTCCAAAATTCAAAAATAAAAACTAAAAAGGCGCACAAATCCATTCAATTTCGATATCCAAAATTGAATTTTCGATATCCATAATTCATGTTTCCATATCACAAATTGTGCTGCTATCTGGCCGCCGGTTTTGGAAACTCTACGAGAGTAATTTCCATCTTCATAGGATTTCTATAGTAAAAATAGACACTCTCTTAAAAAGTGGTGCTCGAAAAGCCACCACCAGATGTCAGGACGTGTGTCGATATCCAGAATTCAAGTTTCGATATCCAGAATTGAATTAGCAACATACAAGTCTCATCATTCTCCGAAATTCGGGAATAAAAAGTAAACCGGCTTGCCATACATTTTGGTGCCAGCAGACCTCTCACCATTGGAGTCAATGGGTGAGAGGTCAGAAGTGACCACTGTCCCCTCCAGGTGGAGTTGCCTGGAGGTTTCTTTGGCTTGGTCAGCCATTGAATCTGGGCAGTGTTAGTGATGGGCGATCCACAGCAAAAAATCGATTCTTCGAGCCGATCCACAAAGCACCGATCCGATCCAATCCAAAAATCGGTACTAAAAAATCGATTTTTTGGATAGATTTTTATATTTAAGTATACTAACTTATACTTACCAAAAAACCTAAATCTTTGCTAACATTTTAGCACATGTACTGAAAACAGTGAAAAGTATTGAAAATGCATATAATTTAACATTGAATTTCATTTCATTTTAATCCGTGCGATCTCAATTTTAGAACCAAATTTTTTTCCCAACGAGCTTAAAAATGAGTTTGGAAAGTCGTTTACCCGTAAGCAGGTTTCGTTTCACATTCATTATATTGCTTCTGATTGCACAGAGGTAGCTACAGTTGGCAAATACTTCATAGCGATATGATCTATCGGCCCTATCCGGCCCTATTCACCTATTGGCCTATTCATTCATTCATTCATTTTTTCATTGGATCGAAAGAATCGATTTTGACCAAAATAAATCGATCCATAGGAAAATCGGGAAAACGAAAATCGATACAAAAATCGAAAAAATCGGAAGGAAAACATCGATACTCCGAAAAATCGATACGGATCGCCAAATACTAGGCAGTGTGTTGTTGGTGAGTGACTGAAGAACATCTTTGCTGGAGGCCAGGGTGGCCTCCATTGTTTGGATCTTTTGTTCTTTTGTGTGGCTTTGTTCTGCCTTTTTGGTTTTCCATGGGGGCTTGGCTGGTGGATGGCACCAGCCAAGTTGTGTGGAAGGATAACCACTGCTATTTGCTTTTATTTTTTCATCTCATTAACCTACAGTAAGTGCTAATAAATATCACCTTTTATTTTACCAACTTATTGTGTTGTGTGCTTTACTGGGGAGTACCGCGGGGAGGGTGGGGATTTCTACGGGAATTCACCGTCTCTTTCCGGCCTATTGTCGGCCGGTATTTACGTCGGCTCGTGGTGAGAGAGGTCTCACCGCGATATTCTCGTTGTGGCTGCGAATCATCCATCGTGTCCGGCGAGGGAGACTCCGGGAGCCGTCGTTACCCAATGTTCACCGTGCAGAGGGCTGTTACGGGAACGATCCCGTCCCCGTTTGGAGTCTGGTGTCCGGGTAAGTTTTGCTAAAGTTCTTCAGGACGGGCAAGAGTTGCCCGAGGTATTGTAACGGACCAGTCGGGTTGTTACAATATTTAAACCAAACAAACAACGAGGGAAATTTAAAAAACAATGCCTGGCTGTGAAACTACGTACTTTTATCTTTATTTTTTTAAAAATTTCCGGTAAGTGTGCAGCAATAATTAGTAATTTTTGAGAAATAAGCAAAAGAACTTACAGACATTTGGAAATCTCCATTGGCTTCCATGTTAAAAGTTGCGGTATTACAAAATATCGAAAAGAGAACAATGTAGACTAGTAAAAAAAAACCAATGCAAGGATGTAAAACTGCGTATTTTTGTCTATATTTTTTAAACAAATTAAGCAAGTAATTTACGAGAAAACAGCAAAAAAAAAATAACGGGTGCTGCAGTTTTTTTTCCATAGAATTCTATGTTAAAGTTTCGTCTGCTAACTTCTTAGGGCAATCTTTTTGCCTACTGCCACCAGAAGCGCTTATTGGACATATGGCTCATTGAATTTAAAATATGATAAAAATGGAAAAAAAATAATAATAAAAAGAGCACATTTAAAAAAACCTTCTTCATCCACGAAACCATAGCCTACTGTAGATCAAACCTTATACATTGTACACACCTGATAATTTAAATGCATTTCAGTAATAAACGTGTTCTACAAAGCCCTGTGAAGGTGTAACACCCAGTAACTCATGATCCCGCCAAAACACTAGTCTGGTGGGTAAGTGACTCATACCTGTTCCTCCCTCCTACACTTAAAACTACAAGTGGGCGAAGTGGCAAATTAATACCTTTTAGGACCGCGGTCACTTGTACCTGGTTACACCTCATAGGTGTACACAGGTCCAAGGTATAAAAGGACCATGCTCCGCTTTGTTCGGGGTCCACTCTTTCGCTCTGCTTTTGTACTACATCGATTACTATAGCCATATCACATAATAAGCACATGAACGCACCTTTAATATCAAATATTCATTCTTGTAATATTAATGTTTCTAGCCAAGAATGAATAAAGTGTTTACAATATGAAACTGTGTTGTCTTCTGTTATGAAACTAATCCTTCTCTAGACAAGCCAGAGACACTATAGGGCAAGAAAGCATATGCATATATATATATACAAACATATATACATACATGTATATATTATATACATATATATAATGCTGTAATGCTATAATGCTGTACAA
This sequence comes from Brachycybe producta, assembly GCA_036925085.1. Classification (NCBI taxonomy): domain Eukaryota; kingdom Metazoa; phylum Arthropoda; class Diplopoda; order Playtdesmida; family Andrognathidae; genus Brachycybe; species Brachycybe producta. Next base: position 6,708,130 of record JAUPFP010000003.1, read on the forward strand.
ATAAGGACAAAAACCTTTGCACATGTCGGTCTTTATTTATTTAAATTAAAATTAAATCAACCGGTTTTTTCTCATGGTCAAGTTTACGTTGCCTTAAAAAACATTTGCCCTAAATGGACACTTGTCCTAAAACCATTTGCCCTAAAACCATTTGCCCTAAAACCATTTGCCCTAAATGGACACTTGCCCTAAAACCATTTGTCATAAAGCCATTTGCCCTAAAGGGATATTGTAATGATCCGACCGGGTAACTTTGAAAAATTTACCCGGCTTCAGACTCAAAACGGGGACGGGATCACACCCGTAGCAGCCCTCTCCACGGTTAACCTGGGTAGCACCGACTCTACCCAGAGTCTTCTTTGCTGGACACGACAGTTGTTCCGCGGTGAGCCAATGCTAGTACTGGCCGAAACAAGCCGAAACAGGATGGTGGAATCCCCAGAGAATTCTCCCTCCCCGCGGTACTCCCCAATAAAATACATGACATGGTAAGATAAAATAAAATAATGTATTTATTAGCTTACTGGTGAAAACGAATTAGCAGTGGTTATCTTCACACAACTTGGCTGGTGCATTCCACCAGCCAAGCCCCATGAAACACAAAGGCCACAAGGCAAACCAAACAAACAAAGAACAATGGAGGCCTCCTTGGCCTCCAACATGGATATATACATGTCTGCTGCCTACAACCAGCCCCTATCAACTCCCTATCTATTGACAACAAAAACATGAATAGGGACATTTGCTCCCGCTTCGTGGCAGTGTCATCACATCTTGCCTTACATTGCATGGCAGAATGTATGGTAGAAAAAGGAAAGATCTATTTTTGAAGTTAAAACATTACAAAAAAAAACAATTATTAAATTTAATTATTGTTATATTTATTATTATTATATTTATTATTACAATTATTATTATTATATTATTATATTTAATTATTATTATACTTATTATTATCACATTTAATTTTGAAGTTTAAACATTACAAAAAAGACAATTATTAAATTTAATTATTGTTATATTTATTATTATATTTAATTATTATTATATTTATTATTATTATATTTAATTATTATTATATTTATTATTATATTCTTTATTATCATTATAATTAATTATTATTATATTTATTATTATATTTTTTATTATCATTATATTTAATTGTAATAATAATTATATATAATAATAATAAAAATAATAAATATAATAATAATAATAAATATAACAATAATTAAATTTAATAATTGTCTTTTTTGTAATGTTTAAAATTCAAAATTAAATGTAATAATAATAAATATAATAATATTTAAGTTTGAAGTTTAAACATTACAAAAAAAGACAATTATTAAATTTAATTATTGTTATATTTATTATTATTATATTTAATTACTGTTATATTTATTATTATTATATTTAAATTAATTTAATTATTGTTTAAATTTAATTATTGTTTATTAATTTAATTAGTTTAATTATTTATTATTATTATATTTAAATTAATTTAATTATTGTTATATTTATTATTATTATATTTAATTATTATTATATGTATTATTATATTATTTATTATTATTACATTAAATTTTGAAGTTTAAACATTACAAAAAAAGACAATTATTAAATTTAATTATTATTATATTTATTATTATTATATTTAATTATTATTATATTTAATAATTATATTTAAATATTATTATATTTAAACATTACAATTTATAATTACATTTTAAACATTACAAACATTATTTCATTATATCCTTTTTCTGATAGTTTCTAGTACTTCTATCATTAAAAACAACATGTACAGATCATCCTCGAAGGGCAAGATGCGATTACTATGCTGCCTGGTGGGAGCAGTTTTCCCTATTGCTGTTTTTCAGCATACATTGCAGACCATATAGGAGGAAGGAAGATCGACAGACTCTGTTACAACACACTGCCCAGAACACTAGCATTAGCCGATTGGAGTTTTTCATAGCGCATGCGCTTTCTTATCTCGGTTGGTTTGTATAGGAAAGTGATGGCAGATTTGCGTTAGCAGCGCCATCTATTGATGACCAATGGAAACTGCCCACGTCTTATTAGGGGCACTGCAGTTTTCACTTGCCATCACTTTCTTATAGAAACCGACCGAGATGGCAATGCGCATGCGCTATAAAAAATCCAAATCGGCTAATGCTAGTGCCCAGAACAAATGGCTGACTAGTCCATTTATACCTCCAGGTAACTCTACCTGGAGGGGACATTGGTCACTTCTGACCTCTCACCCATTGACTCCAATAGTGAGAGGTCTGCTGGCACCAATATGGCGTCCGTCCCAACAGCCTACTGCATGCTGTCAGGCAGACCACCATAGGAAGTTTATCTGCTCAAATAAAAAATTTTGATTGAGCAAACCAGGTTGCCACAATATTTGCCCTAAACCCATTTGCTCTAAAAGGATGCTTACCCTAAAAGGACATCTGCCCTAAAGGACATTAATTGCCATAAAATAACTTTTTTGTTCTCTTTTTATGCAATTGTCCCTTTAGAGAAAATGGTTTTAGTGCAATTGTCCCTTCAATGCAGATGATTTTTGTGCAATTGTCCCTATAGGGCGATTGTTTTTAAGGCAATTGTCCTTTTAGGGCGATTGGTTTTAAGTCAATTATCCCTTTAGGGCAAATGGTTTTAAGGCAAGTGTCCTTTTAGGGCAAATGATTTTAGGGCGAATGGCCTTTTAGGACAAGTGGCTTTAATGCAAGTCTCTTTAGTGCATATGATTAGGGCATAAAATGAAGTATTTGAATAAAATAGTTAAATTATTTTAGTAGCAAATTAAACTTGATTTTGACACCTGTCATTTATGACGGTTACTCCACGAGTACTGAAATATAATATCTAAACTATTGACAAAATATTGATTTAGTATTTCAATTTAAAATATTAATAATGTCAATTTTTATTTGGTTCATGTTCTTAACTGGATTCCGGATAATTCACCATTCACCTAAACACCATTAATTTGAATTCATTTAACTCATGTGTGTACAACGTATTAGACATTAGACTAATACTTTACATAAAGTAATAGCACAGAATAAGGAGATATACAGAAGGGAAACTGAGCGATTAACTTGCGACAGAATTTTTCTGCGCATGTGCGGCGCCGCCCCAGAATTTTAGTCGCTATTATGTCATGACGCAGCTGCCGCCATTATGAAATGTATTACTCTTTGATATGTGTTTTCATCTGTGGCAATAGCAACGATTCAAAAGTTGGCAAATTGTAAAAATATAAAAGTTGACAAATTTTAAATTAAAAATGTGTTTATAAAGTTTAATATTTTCCATGTATTTATTTTACATAATAATAAAACTGAAATTTAAAAATAAAATTAAAAACTCAAATTTAAAAATAAAATTAAAAACTGAAATTTAAAAACGATATTATAAACTGAAATTTAAAAATAAAATTAAAAACCGAAATTTAAAGATAAAACTTAAAAATAAAATTAAAAACTAAAATTAAAAACTGAAATTTAAAAACAAATTTAAAAACTGAAATTTAAAAATAAAATTAAAAATCAAAATTAAAAATAAAACTTAAAAATAAAATTAAAAACTAAAATTAAAAACTGAAATTTAAAAATAAAATTAAAAACTGAAATTTAAAAATAAAATTAAAAACTAAAATTAAAAACTGAAATTTAAAAATAAAATTAAAAACTGAAATTTAAAAATAGAATTAAAAACTAAACTTAAAAACTGAAATTTAAAAATAGAATTCAAAACTAAAATTTAAAAACGAAATTAAAAACTGAAATTTAAAAACAAAATTAAAAACTGAAATTTAAAAATAAAATTTAAAAATAAAATTAAAAACTGAAATTTAAAACTAAAATTAAAAACTAAAATTTAAAAATAAAATTAAAAACGAAATTAAAAACTGAAATTAAAAAATAAAATTTAAAAATAAAATTAAAAACTGAAATTTAAAAATAGAATTAAAAACTAAAATTAAAAACTGAAATTTAAAAACGAAATTAAAAATTGAAATTTATTAAAAAAAATAAAAACTGAAATTTAAAAATTGAAATTTATTAAAAAAAATAAAAACTGAAATTTAAAAATAGAATTCAAAACTAAAATTTAAAAACGAAATTAAAAACTGAAATTTAAAAACAAAATTAAAAACTGAAATTTATTAAAAAAAATAAAAACTGAAATTTAAAAATAACATTTATTAAAAAAATAATCTGAATAAAAAAATTACATTTATCATTTTATTTTAATTACATATACTTTTAATAATTAAGATTAAAACAGTTTGAATTTGATTATCTAAAACAATATTCATTTTCTTCAAAATATTTTTTTTTCTTCCAATTTATCACATTTAAAAAGTATTTGTTTCCTCCTTATGTTTCCATTTAATCAAATGAATAACACAAAACAACCAAACATAGTAATACATTTCAAAATGGCGGCCATCAAGTAACCGGTTAAAATAATAGAAGCTTTCAGTCCAAGGTCATGAAATTCTGTCACAGCAACTTCAAAGGCGCCGCTCGAGAGTTTCCCTTCTGTATATATCCTTATTCTGTGGTAATAGTCTAAGATGTCTCCATATATATCTATAAAGCTTGGCATTCACAGCTATTTTTACTGAAAAGGGAAAATACTATTCACAGCTACTTTTATTGAAAAAAAAATACTGCATTACTATTCGCCAAAATTAAATGGAGCAAAGCTATCGATAGCGGGTAGTTTTTATCAATGTTTGTTGAGTAAGTAAGGTGTGCTCATAATGTTCAGCCAATAGGACAAGCCCAATGGAACAGCTTTGTGACGTTGCAAGAAGTTTAGCTTGGAATAACAGACCATTGCAGTCAACGTTATGTACATTCAAAATCAATGTTTTGAAATGTTTTTAAGTTGTAAAAAAAAAAAAAAAAAATGAAACGTTTTCAATTGATTTTTTCTTCTTTACAAAATATTTATTAAACTATTATAATGTATTATAACAATAAGTTATTCCGATATTTTTTATTCACATATACATACATATGTATTCACAAGGTCCTTGAACATATTATATATTCCTCTGCAATGAATTTTCTTATGAAAACAATCTTTTGTGTGATAACCAGCATGGGTTTCTTAGGGGGCGTTCATGTGAAACCCAGCTTATTCTTTTAGTTGATGACCTACAGAAAATTTTAGACAAAGGCAGTCAGATAGATTTTTTTTTATCTCCGCAAGGCGTTTGACATAGTTTCTCACTCAATACTAATGACAAAAATTAGTGGGTATGGATTAGGTGAAAAGGTGTATAAATGGGTGCATTCTTTTTTGAGTGATAAAAAACAAAGGGTTGTTGCAGGTGGGTCTGAATCTGATTGGATAGGGGTTACATCAGGGGCAGTGGCGCAACAACGAGGAGGATGGGGGAAAGTTAATCTCCGGGCACCAACAAACAGGGGCGCCAAACGTTTAGAAATTAAAATTAAAAAACGACTTATAAATTTTGAAATTAAACTTTTTTCCCACTATTTTTTATTGCACATAAATTTAGTAGTTTTCATGTATTGTAGAAATTATTCACACTAGTAAACCCGTCGTGCAATTTGCAAAATTTACAAAAATTTGTACACTGCTATAAGCGACGCCTACTAAATAGAATAGAGTAGTGTTTGATTTTAAGCTAACACTTGCAAGCCTAAAAATTCAAATTTATTCACACTATACAAACTACTCAAATTTATGTGAGTAGTCATTAGGGAGGTAAGGGGCGTTCACAGTAATGTAGTTTCTGGGCACACAATTCCTAGTTGTGGCACTGATCAGGGGTTCCTCAGGGTAGTGTGGTGGGTCCGCTTCTGTTTCTTTTATATATCAATGACCTCAGCAGTCAAGTTAGCAGCAATTGCCGGCTATTTGCAGATGATACAATAATTTACCGTGAGTTTACCTCTGACAATGGTTGCCATATTATTGATAGTGACTTGAAAGCAATAGAGGCATGGTGTTCTAAATGGCAACTTCAACTTAATAAGGAAAAATGTTGCATAATGAGGGTAGCTAGGGGAAGGAATCCAATAATATTTCCAAATAGAATAGGGATCATTCCACTTAATAACGTAGATTCTTATAAATATTTGGATGTAAGGATTACAGCTAAACTTTCTTGGAAGCTGCATGTAGAACAGATTATTTCCAAGTCTATGCAGATGCTAAGGTTTAGTCAATGCGTTCTAAGAAGGTGTCCCAGGGATTTAAAATGTATAGCATATCAATCATTAGTACGTCCCCATCTGGAATACTGTAGCTCTGTGTGGAATCCCCACACGGCAGACTTACCTCACTCCATAAAAATGGTCCAACGCAGTTATGCAGGGCTGCTAGGTTTGTTTGTGGTATATATGGATATGCTGACAGTGTAACTAAAATGCTTTCTGAGCTTGGTAGGGATAGTTTACTTGCAAGACGTTCAGATTTTAGTCTTAATATTTTTAATCGAATGCTAGAAGGCTCTTGAACTAAACCTACTTCAAGTAAACTTTGCAGGGCATTATGTTTGGGTAGGGGCGACCACTCTAAGAAGGTTGGAGAGATTTTTGCACGAATAGATTCGTATTACTGGTCATTTGTCCCTAGGGCAATTCGACAATGGAACTCACTTGCTGGGGATTTTGTGCAGGAAAAACGTATTTTATGGGAGTCATAATTTGTTTTGTTTTCACAATGCATATATTTGCAGCATAAAAAATATTGAACTTGTTGTTGGGTTTATATCAATGGGGTTTTATATTTTCTGGTTTTGACAATGCATTTTCTATGCTGCACTTGGACTCTTGTCCCTCTGCCATAGGCCTTTATGGCTGCTTGCAGAGTAATTTTTCAAATTCAAATTCAAAAACTAATTACTTACATAGAGACATTTTTGTTATACTAATTTACAAAACAGGGCAAAACATAAACAAATAGATATACCATAGTCTTGTGATGTTTCATTATGGCGTCGCCTCTAATTTAGGGCGGGCTTCCTCGCGATGTGAGCACACTTTACATACGCTACAAACCTTGAGTGTAAAAGTTGCATGTAATTTACAAAAATGATAACTGTAAGTTTTTTTATTCACATTGATGTTTTTAATAAATTTCATTTTTAAATTTTGGTTTTTAATAAATTTCATTTTAAAATTTTGGTTTTTAATAAATTTCATTTTAAAATTTTGGTTTTTAATAAATTTCATTTTAAAATTTTGGTTTTTAATAAATTTCATTTTAAAATTTTGGTTTTTAATAAATTTCATTTTAAAATTTAGGTTAGGTTTATTTATAAATTTAGGTTTTTAATTTTATTTGTACACTAATGTCCCCCTTTCTGTTCTGTTCTTCTTGGCATTATCTTTCTTTTGTTCCGTGATTCTACATTAGACTCTAAGATTTTACCACAGGTTAAAGAAATCATTTTATTCTGTGATTATACGTTTTTGTTGTGTGGTGAAATTACTTCATTTTAAATGGCATCAGCTGGGTCGCCATAGTATAGCGACTAATATTCTGGGGCGGCGCCACACGTGCGCAGAAAAATTCTGTCGCTAGATTAGTGACTCGGTTTCGTACGGAAGCCCTGGAGGCTCATGTGTAAAATAATTTTTTAATATACTATCTCTGAAATTTCAGGCTTAGTATCTGTTAGATTTTAATTTTTTTGTGTCTCATTTTTGGGACTTTTGTGTTATTTAGTGTCTTTGAGGTGTATGCAGTAATTCTACAGGCAAGTGTAGCTAGCACTAGCTTTTTATTTGCCCCGCCCTTTTATGAGCGCCAGACCAAATATCAATAAATTAGAAATTGATGATGCTGATAAAAGGGCGGAGCAAACGAAAGCTAGTGCTGGCTACACTTGCCTATGTTATTCTTTCTTCAGACTTCTTATATTTTACTCAGAATCTCTGAAATTTCACAGTTAGTATCTCGGAAATTTCAGACTTAGTATCTCTGAAATTTTAGACTTAGTATATCTATCAATAGGCCTAGCTATCTATGAGTTGCCAATACTGACATAAATATTGCCACTTGTTAACTGTATATCTATACTGGTCTTAATATATAGTTACACCAAAAATACAAAAATACCTTTCTTAATAAGTATTTAAAAAATAAAAATTTGCTACGACTTTCTGCAAAAGATGTCTACATGTTTTATTGTTTATAATATATTTGTATTTTTTAGACATTTGATTTTGCTATAATAAGATTGTGTCTTTGTGTGAATGTATAAATAACTTATTTGTGAGATCATGTGAATGTATATGAATAAGTGTGATAAAAATTGTGAATAGTATTCAGAATGAGGAAGGTAGCTGTGGTGGGGGATTGCAGGAGGTTGCAAGAGGGCGGTGCAACCAAACGTACCTATGGCACTGGTCAAAATACAATAACTATGAAATAATTCCAAGAGTTAAGATATAAATGGTGTATCTTTCATTGTTGAAAATATCTCGCAAATTTCAGAGATAGTATCAAAGAGTTTCTAACAAGCTCTTTGATAGTATGTTCAAAATTATTTCACATATGAGCCTCCAGGGCTTCCGTAGTTTCGGATTGTTTCCCTTCTGTAAATCTTTATATATGTCGTTATTGTGTGGTGGTTGTACTGAATCTTCTAATAACGTGTGAGGTAATTTATGTTACTGCGGTGTCGTTTGTAATAATATCAGCGCAAATTTACGCTTTCGTATTCTGGTAAGTTCATTTTATGGGGCATTTTGTTGATTCTTTTTTATTTTCTTCTGAAATGTGCTGTTATGGAGTCGTTTACCTGCGTGTACTGGCACCGGTGGCCAATTCACTTAATGATTATAAAGCATTGTTTGAATTTGTTTTTCTGAGTCAGTAAATATATTTATGAAAACATGCATGCTTCCAGATGCAAGTTTGTAGTAATTTTAGTCATAGCCTCGTTTTCCTAAAGGTCTGCTCATTTTGTTCAAATTTAATAGTAAAGTTGTGGAGAAGGTATGGCCACAGAATAAAAAGGTACACACTACACAGGTTTATTACGGAAACGGGTTCACTGTCGGCGTTTTTGAAATTAGGTCGACGGGAAGTCGGCCATTTTATGCTTACTTTAACCGGTTACTTGATCACCATCTTTCTAGCTATGTAACATCATAGCCTCCTTTAGATATAGACCTGTCAGCTTCCCATTGACTCTATGGAGCATTAAAATGGCGCCGGTTACGCACGCAAATAACACTAGAGGCGCTTTGAGTCGATGCCAACGATCTATAAAGAATAGATTGGCAATTGCATAGACATCAGCGCCCCCAAACTGAGGCTACTGCAGCTACGCACCGCCATGACAGTTATAGGCAGAAAGGACAGTGATCAGCAGTCAAATACATTAGGGGTCATACTAAAAGGCAGGACGGGCAGAAAAGGCAGGATTTCGTTATTTCTGGTCAGGTTGCGATATTTGTATGCAGGTGAGAGTAATCGAGGGTAGGTGGGGGTACTACCTACTAAACTTAACCATAACCTGCCCGAAAAAAAAATTTCCGGAATTTTAAAAAAATTTTGAAATTTTTTGTATAGGGCAGAATGGGCAGAATTTCGTTATTTCTGGGCAGGTCGCGATATTTTTGGGCAGGTGAGGGTAATCGAAGGTGGGGGGTATTACCTGCCAACAGTGAAAAAGCGAAGACTGTAACAGCAACAGCTAACTAACAGCTAACCAAATTAATTATTTTCAAAGGCCTTTGAATAAATCACGTTTATGTACGTATTTTATTATTCATCTTAAATATGTGTATTTTGGTATTTAATTGTGTGAAATAAATAATTAAATTTTATTGTATTGTATTCAGTATAATTTCACGAGTAGGTTACATAAATAATGAACAAATACATTAAATGTGCAGTTCCTTTTCTGAAAAAAAAAATAAGACTATGAGTTTGCTATGAGCAGCCCATAGGCAATTAAGAGCTTTTTGCCTTTTACTGTCATGGCCGCCGTAGTGTTCAATTCGCCTCAAAATGGCGTCTTAACTGCCAATCTATTTATAGATCGTTGGTTTGGAGTATATACCTACCCTTATGCAGCCGCGTGTCAGCTTCCAAATTTATAATGCTCTAAAATGGCCGCCATTTGCCAAATTTACTCACCAGGCGGTGCAACCGGTAAATGTTTACCAGTACAAATTTCATTTTGTAGTTCATTCTATTGGTTTTGACGCGTTGGTTTAGCTTGATCATTGTGGTGATTTCTTAAAAAAATGAAGTTGGTTTTGACTTTTAATTTATTTTATGAATTTGTTGTAAAAATGTTTATGTTCAATAAAAGTGATTTTTTAAAACACTTTGATTTTTCCCTTACAATTTTTGTCATATTTTTTTTTTTTAAAAAAAGTTGCGTAAAATTTGCGACACATAATTTTAATTAAACAACATGAAGACTTTTTTGGTTGTTTTGTTTGTTTTTAATGTCTGAAACGGAAGCACTCAGTAGTTATTTTTTTATTGTAGGTTTAAATGATGGACATCCGCCCTAACAATACCATCTACGTCAACAATTTGAATGAAAAGATAAAGAAAGACGGTTTGTCATTTTTATTCTTGTGTGAGGTTGTAATAATTATGGAGAAAAACAAAATAAGTACTAGAACAATTATTCTTGTAGGGTTTCTGAAACGTTTTTTTAGGTCATGGACCCCCAACACTATTTCTGATGATATAATGATTTGAGCTTGACCGCCCATACCCTGGTGAAAACCCACACTTTCTGCTGTCTGGACTCATGGTGAAGGAACCATAACATGGGAGGCACTTTTCAACTTCCAACTGTTGACTTCTTGTCTTTGGACCATAGTACTGTTAGTGATGATTACAGTGGTTCCATGTGATGGTAGCCGAGATTTGAATGGTCGGATTCGGCCGTGTGTCGAGGTTACCATGTTTCCAATGGTAGATCAATATGAAAATTGCAAAACGCCCAAAAAAATGAAATAGTGTTTTAGGTCAAATGATTCTTTAGGTGGAATATTTCTTTGCGTCAGATTGGTTTATAGCGAATTTTATTTTAGGGCAAATGTCATTGTAGGTTAAATTTTCTTATAGGATCTTAAAATTTAGCCACTGGTATTTCTTTTGGCTCATGAGTCATGATGTATGTTTTTGTAAATTAATTTTTTATCGTTTACTCACGTTTGTTTTCAGAGCTTAAGAAGTCGTTGTATGCCATCTTTTCTCAATTTGGTCAAATCCTGGACATTGTTGCTCTGAAGACCCTGAAAATGAGGGGTCAAGCTTTTGTTATTTTTAAGGAGATCAGCAGTGCCACAAATGCATTGCGCTCAATGCAGGGATTTCCTTTCTATGACAAACCTATGGTATGAACTGAAACTCTAGTGCCTTTTGTTTGTTTGATATACAATGTGTTATGAAAGTAGGTTTAATGGGTAGGTTAAAAAGTAGGTTTGATGGGGAAAGGAATGGTGACAATTTAGCTGAAATTATTTATTCCTAGAAAGACGTTTAAAATGAAAAGGTGTTGTGTAATGTGAACCCCCAAGGGTTCTATTTTAGTGTTCAGTTTTTTATGCTGTCATTATGGTATACATATGACTTGTTTGGTAAATTACAGCAATTGGCGCCTTCTCCCTGCGACAATATTTGTCAGTGACAAATTAAAAACATTAAATTGTGATTTGTTTTTATTAAATCACGATTATTTTTATTAAAGAGACCATTACCCCCAGGATTTTTTGTTGAAATATCGTGAAGACTTACCCAACGATTGCTAAAATAATTTTTAAAATTAAAAAAAGACATTAAAATTATAAAAAAAAACTTAAAAACGAAGTTCACACTTGTTAGTCACCAAACGACGCCATTTAAAATTTCTAAAAAAAGAATTCCCCCACTTTAGTGGCAAATGTTGTCACTTCCCGCTTCCATAATTCCTTAATCAAATACATGTATTTCCTATTCATATTCAACGCAATACAACTTTCACATCAACTCGAGAGTCACGTGGCAGGTGGGATAATTCCAATATTAAATCCATAGTACTTTGAAACGAATAGGAAATACATGTATTTGAATAGTGAATTAAAAGTACTAGAGAATTCATGTATTTGAATAGTGAATTAAAAGTAATAAGGAATACATGTATTTGAGTAGTGAATTAAAAGTAATATGAGGTGACAACAGAGGCAAAAGGCTTAAATATCGATATATCGATATTTTTGAGTATACTAGTATACTTTTTATTGCTTTAGTTCCGATTCATGTTGTTTAGTGGCGCATCTATCTGAAATTGCAAGTTTCTACCAAATACCGATTCATTTTGAAGTTTTTTTAATTAAGAAGGTCCTTTTAAGAAATTAAACATCATTTTTACAATGAAAAGGTAAGTCTCTTCATAATTTTAAGTAGAAATTTCGAAAGGTAATGGTCTCTTTAAGGTGGCTTTATAAATATTTTATTTTATTTTTGTCTTGCCAGATGTTGTGCCTGTGTGGCACAATGTTCTGTGTGAGGTCTCTGCCCACCTGCAGTTTTGAGAAAATTTATATTTTTCAAGCGAATGTTTTTCAGGAAAAAAAATTAGGAAAAAATTTAAGTGTTTTAGAAACTAGAATATTTGGTGATGTTAAGTTTTTTCGTGATATTTTCAAAAATAAACTTTTTATGACAGTTTGAAAAGTGTGAAAATAGTTTTTCGTGAAATGTCAACCGAAAAACGAATTTGAATTTTTGCATAATGTTGTTTAAAAAAACGTGATTTAATCAATGGTTTTAACCCAGTGGTTATTTAATCAATTGATTTAATTATTTTCATTAAATTGAGCCAACCCTGCTGAAAACTTATCAGAACTCTGGAAGTCCAAGCAAATGAAAAAAAGTAGTGGCAAAGCAGTATAATGCATTGGCGAGTCCTATGCTCGTATCTCACTTGAGACAACAGGAAACAGAATTCCCAGTCAAAGCTGTGTCATATTTTTGTTGCCTTATTGTAGTGGAATAAATTCTTAGCAGGCTTTAGCAGCATCTGGACCTTCTGGCTGAAAATCAGTGAATCTGAATTTCCGAAGATATAACGACGAGAGGATAGGGTTATTTGGTGCAGCTATTTGTTGAAGGAATTAGCAAGAAGTACTCAATTTTTGACAAAAGGTCAGAAGAAGAAAATAGCTAGACACCCCAAGCAAGGGAGGGCTGGTGAAGTCCTTATCAAAAGAGCAAATCCATCTTTAAAGAGCCTGCTGTATGAAAGGATACAATCTGAAGGTTCACTATCCCTGAGGTCGTTTGTAGAGAAGTTGGAGTGGAATATGCACTACAACAATTGCTTTTACTTTGGTCTGTCAAGAAATAGATTTTCCAATGGTTAGTCGGTTACGGAGAATTTCTAGACATGGCATTTAACTGCCATGAACAGAAGTTACTGTAAACTACAATCACTGGTTGAATTATTTTTTATCTAATTAGATTTTTCATTTGTTTTTCGTGTAGAGAATACAATATGCAAAGACTGATTCTGATCAAATTGCAAAGCTTAAGGGCACCTTTGTCGAGCGTCCAAAGAAACCAAGGATTATGGATGAATCTATTGAAGCGAAAAAGGCGAAAAAGAAGGCTGCAAAGGAACAAGCAAGGTATAAAGTGAGGCCACGCTCTTGCTTAATTGTAATTTAAGTTTAAAATTTGTTTTAAGCTTTTAAGGATTGAAATTTAAAGCCAAAAGTTCTGAAAATAGGAACCAGTGAATTGTAAATTTGTAAGCGGTTAATCGTGATTGCCATATTCGTGGTTTTCTGTTTTTAATGTTATTCAACTGGTTATTGTTACAAAAGTGATTACAGTGGAGGACATTTTATGGTCAACACTTGTGGTTATGGGAATAGTCTTGGCTATATAATATTTACGCTTATTTAAATTTAAATGTTCATTGTTTCCTAATTGTAGTTTTTCAAAATATTTGTACCTTAATTGAGTAGTTAGTTATGTTGCTATAAATGTCAACTGGTTGTATAGGTTACTTTTTTACGCATCACATGCAATAGGGTGCAGTAGGGGAGATGGGGGGGGGGGCTTATTGTACAAATATTATACATAATTTATAATAAGCTTAAATAATGATAAATAATGCATTTTTTCTTTATGGATAGCGACAGCCAGCATTTGTCTACACTATATAATTTATAAGAATGTTTTAATTGTTCATAAAAAAAATTATTACAGTTAATTAAAACAGATTTGTCCCAATAGCCACATTCTTTGGGGTCTAATAGGACAACAAGGGGGGGGGGTCTAAATGAACACCGATATTAGTACAAAACGAAAAACATTTAATCTAATACATTTTCTGAAAACGCATTTGCTTACTGCAAAAAGCCATGAACATAATACTTAAATCTAGCTGTATGCCTTACTTTTTGCCTGGGTCTACTTCACATTGTAACATAAAAGGTCAAAATCAAAAGAAAGCAGATTGCTCTGTTGTATTGTCAATTTGTGGATTAGGCAGCTTCAAAAGAATGTCAACAGAATCAACCCAGGTTTCATCTAATCTGTATGGATAGACAAATTTCCATGAGCCATGTTGTTTAGACAAGAAGTTAACTTTAACTTCATTGTCATTCAAATTGACTTCGTTTACAACACCAACATAGTGCAGTAAAGATTTTTTCCCACAGAATTTTGCAAGCACAAAATCATTGACATTACCCCATTGACATTGCCCCATTAGTCCCAAAAAAGTATTTACCATTAGACCCCATGTAGTATATGGCCATGTGTTTGTTTTTCAATCCAAAAGTATACAGTAATTTACTAATTTAGTAACTAATAATTAAAATATATAACCCATTCATTGTAGTAATAAACTCACTTTTTTGGTTAATGTGAAAAAACATTTGATTGCACTAGATTGAACAGATTCTCAGGTCTTACTTTAGAAGATCACATCTGTACACCATGCTGTGTATTCAGTTCAGGAAGTGACAACAGGTTGCTACACCATCCCATAATGTGCAACTGCAAGTGCCATCTTTTGACAGATTTATTAGATTTTTGCTGCTTTGTTTCTAGTAATGTTGGCCTTTGTCCCATTTGCCCCGTGTCCAAATTGCCCCCATCTTCCCTAACTGTTTGGCCATTTAATTACACAGTAGGCTTAAGTGCAATACCTCTGGATCTAATGGAGCAGCAATTTTAGCAAATTCAGACTTCATGGAAATATAATGCAACGTTATATATACAGATCGTTTCATTATGTTACCACTTACTCCGGAATAAAATCATTATAGGTACAAAAAATTCTGTTGTTAAGAATATGACAGCTTATTATCAT